>OY728135.1:1136448161-1137048161 GCA_963277665.1 Viscum album | reverse complement strand
TTTTATGTTATATAAATCATCAAAGGAATCTTTATCTACACACAACACTTGCTTGTCTTGCTTTACACGAAATCACAACCTTCCTCGATAGCTTGCGTTGTACGCAATACCGAGTTTCACTAAACAATGATATGCTAATAAAATATTATTAAAACTAACCATTATGAATAGTAATAACCACTTTTTGAAATTTGATAAATTTTATTTTTCAAAATGGACTTCATTTTTGGATTCAGAATATCGAAATTATCCTAGGGTGAAATTTTGGTATTTTTCTGAAAACTTTCAATTTTTTATGAATAGTGAAACCACTAAGTGGTAGTTAAAAAACTGAATTTTTCATAAAACTTAATTTTACCACTTCTGTGAGTGGAATTTCGAAAATACGAGAGACACGGTTGAGGTCAGTAAGTAAAATGTGGTTTAATGAGATGAAAATAATTTTTTGGTGAATAGTAACTTTTTACATTTTTTTACCACGGTTAAAAGTAAATAGGGTAATTAAGGGTAAAAATGATATTATTATTACCCTAACACATGTCCTAATTCTATTGGACAAGTGTAATTCGACCAAAAACAACCTTAGGAATAAAATATGACTATTTAGGCCCACTTGGATTAGATTAGGACATTTATTATTAATTTATTTAAAGAAGGGTTAAAATAGTTAAAATCAAAGTCTAATAAGTAAATCATTTTTAATATGGGGTTATACATAAGATAAATTCAACTATAAATATTAATTAGAAAGATAAAACGATTTCCTACATAATGGTATTTGTTTTGTAATTTTTAGACATTAAATAATTTAATTTATTTATGACACAAATATGATGCAGTAATTATCTTATTAATGAAATATTGACATAATTGATGTTATAAACACCACAATAAATGTAATTTGACACTTTTTATGAATTCCACTAATTTTATAGATTAATATGACATGTTATTATTTATTTAATTAAATTTTGTCGAACTAATCATTCTGTTGTGATTTTCACAAAAATTAATTACTAAATAGTGTCAAAATTGACATAAAATAGTTTTTTAAAAAAATATTATATTCGTAATTGTTATTTTATTCTTAAAAATCTAAGGTTCATCCAAATGACTTAGATAATGTTATATATATTAATAATATACAACTTGGGGTTCGTTTGGCTGCTTATAGTAAGTTTATTAACCTTATAGTATAAGAACACAAGAAGACACGATAAAAGTAAAATTATTTAACTTAATGTTAAATCTAAATGATAAGGTTAAAATAGGAACCTAAACTTGTCTAAATTATATTGGATGAGAGTATTTAGACCCATACCCACATTATCTTCGAAATAAATTAATTTGGAGCTATTTAAAACCGAACTTGACTTTATGATAAAATAAAATTTTTTAGTTTTTCCAAAGGATCCCCTCTCCTCCCTTATAAAAGGGAAGCTCCTCCCCCTCTTCCTCACACCACTTTGAGCCTTCAAGCTCGGCCAAAACATGCCAATTTCTTCTCTAAACTTCCCTAGAAACATCATAGAGGTTATGATCTTCTTCAAAGACCTATATTAGTGCCCTAAAAGGAGGTCTCAAAGAAGCATTTCAAAGAAGAGGTAATGTCTGTTACCGATTCTTTCATCTTTATTTCTTCTTCCACTTCTTCTTCTTTAGCTGTTTCATTATTAAGTAATAAAATCAGTATCACTCATATAATGATATGTTATTATAAGTATGAAACAACCCTATTTCACCATCTATCCATCCTATGGAAAAAGAAATCACCGCGCGTGCGTACGTACGGAATACCGTCTCCACACCGTGGTGTAATCTATTTTCCACCACCACCTTACTTGGATGGGTATAATGGTGTAAATAATG
Organism: Viscum album; assembly: GCA_963277665.1. NCBI lineage: Eukaryota > Viridiplantae > Streptophyta > Magnoliopsida > Santalales > Viscaceae > Viscum > Viscum album. Next base: position 1,137,046,292 of record OY728135.1, on the reverse strand, counting down.
AATATATATGACTATTATAAAGTTTTACTGATTATGAAATAGTATACATACACTCCAATACAATTCCACGATCATAGGAACGATATCATCACTCGTGCGTACGTATAGAATACCGTCTCCACGATGTGATGCGACTCATTCTACATGATCTTCATTTCATAATGATTATATAAATGAATTGAATGAATGAATATGATATATATTACAATAATAACATTCTAGAAATGAGGTATCTATAACCTAAAGAGAAGAATAAGAATTTATTCGACAAAAAACGCATAAGAACATAAAGTTACAAACACCCGAATAACAAGTAGCAATGAAATATTACTACTAAGAAGCTAAGAATATTACCAAATATGATATCATAAAAATAAGTATGATTGTTGAATAAGTCAATAACATTATTTAAATCATTATACAGGAGGTTCGGACACGTACAAAGCATATCGGACCTAAGGTAAGGGAAATATCACAATCTCATTTTTTATCAGATATTATTTATACTTTAGTATTTACTAGGGTGTATTTTATCATCCACATCCATGTTTCCTCAATATGTAATATTATTTCCATCCACCTAAAATTGTTTAAATCCAATTTTACCCTTAGGTGAGTTTTTAGTAAAAGATATGAAAGGAATCTTTTGTCATTTTTCGTATGAGGTACTTTTTGACTTTTCTGACAGAAGTACGAGAAGAATGTTTTTTTAACTTATACGACATGAATGAATTTTTAAAACATTATTTCCAAGAAGCTTACTTTAAAAGTTTTCAAGTTTATTTTTAATCAACTTCTTTTAGTTTAGAATTTTATGACATGTTAAGAAAGGAAAAGTGTTTTTGAAGTAGAAAGGATATTTTCCTCAAGAATGGTGTTCAAGTGTTTTATCAAAAAAAAATTCCATCTAAGATAATAAAGGGTTCTGTTTCTATCCTTATTATTACATTGATTTGATTATGTTGTGATGGAATTATTTTAATGAATTCCTTTATCTTATATGAATTGTTTTATGATGTCACGATGTTTAAGATTCCCATTTTTATTACATGGGTTATGCAATGATGTATGATTTATGATTTTGTGGCACACATAAGAATGGTATCATTAAGAGATGGGTGGGAACTATATCTCCCTCAAATGCATTGGGTAAAGATTTTATATCTCATGAGATAGACATGTCTGGAACAGTAGGTTATACCGGTTCAGTGAAACAGGACTAAAACGAGGAGTGAACTCGGTTCAGAAATGGACTTTGTCCACTAAGATAGTCTTGGCAATGAGTCTTGACTAATAAGAAATGATTATCTATGATTATGTGTGTATGCCACAAATTTTCATGTTTTAAGTTATGATTATTGAGATTACATTTCACTACTATGATTTATCCCATGTTATGAAATTATGATCTCTTTTGCAGGTTAAGATTTTCAAAAGATATGTACTTATGTATATGATGTGATTGATATTTCTTTTGTTTACCCTTACTGAGAATTTGAGCTCACCCATTTGTATGTTTTATTTCCCCAGGTCAGGAATAAGGTTATTAAGTAGAATATGCCAAAAAGGGACTCTAGATATGATGAAATAAATGGGAGGCAAAGTAGATGCTTTATGAACCAGTTTTTTATGTTTCCCAGTTTCTAAAGACACTATACCTATACGGTCCTTTCTTGGTTTTGTTATATGTTGTAATAAGTGTGCTTCAATTCTGAAGTAATAACAATGTATGTAAAGTATGGGTCGTTATAGTTGGTATTAGAGGAAAGGTATAGTCAACCTTTGGAAACTAGGATGTGAAAGCCTTAGTAAGAACCCTAAGGATAAGTCTAAGCATAGAACACAATCTTAGTGTTTTAGAAATGGCCATGTATAACCTAGGATAAGACCTTAAGTGTGAAATTTTATTCTTGATTATGTGGTTCTCCTATTATAATTAGTGTTGCTCACACTATTATTCTTGGTTTTAGTCAATGGATGGAACCCGAAGGAACTGTGTTAATGCGGAATGCGACGGGAAATGCAATGATTATCCCCATGAGCAACCAAACATTATGGGAGCTGGAATGCAAAATCTTTTTGCCATGCTCACACAACTTTATCAAGTTATGAATCATACAGGACTTCCAAATGAGCAAAGGAGCAACATTCTATTGAATCCTTCATGAGACAGCGTCTGCCTTCATTCAATGGGTCTACTGATCCATTAGTTGCTGAACAATGTATTAGTACTACTGAAAAGATATTTTCAGTTCTTCAATGTTCTGAGCATGATAAAGTCATCTTAGTAGTGTATCGTTTGGAAGGTGATGCTGATCAATGGTGGAATCTTATTAATAATACGAGGCAAAGGGATGAAATTGAGTCCATGGAATGGGACGAGTTCAAGAACTTATGTTTCAATAAGTATTTCCCTCGTATTCTCTGAACAAAGATGGAGAAAGAGTTTCTTGAACTGAAGCAAAAGGATGATGAATCTGTTGGTACCTATGAAGAAAATTTTACAAGACATTCAAGGTACGCTTTAGGTATTATTATCCAACCTGAGAGTAAGATATATCGATTCTTTAGTGGCTTAAAACCAAGTCTTCGAAGGGCCTTAGCCCTAAGGGACTTCAATAGCTATGAGGAAATCGTTCGATGTGCTCTCAAAGTTGATATGGATATTGGAGTAACCCATCAGTCATATGGGTTTGATAAGAAGAGGAAAATGGAATTCAAAGGAAAATCTAAAGAGTACATTGAAAAGAAGATGAGCTTTCCCTTATTCTCAAAGTGTGGAAAGAAACATGGAGGGAGTTTTCTTAAAGGGACAAGTAAATGTTTCAAATGTGGAAAGGAAGGTCATCAGGCATTTGAATGTCGTGATGATGGGAAGAAGATGTCTAATGTTGAAAACAAAGGGATACATATAATGAACCTACTACACTTTAATGTTTCAAGTGAAAGGAGATGGGAAATTATGCCAATAAATTCCCTAATCCAAGGGTTGATGATGATGGTCGATGTCAACAAACTCTTAAGGCTAAAGAAAAAGGAAAGTCACATGCAATTTCTATCAGCGATGTGGAGTATGATAACGATGTGGTGAAAGGTACACTTACCATCCACTCTCAAGTAGAAAATGTATTATTTGATTCTGGATCCACCCACTCCTTTATTTCTGAAGAATTTTCTAAGGGTATCACCGTATTACCTCAACAATTAGATGTTGAGTTAGCTATGACAACACCTAATGGCACAATAGTCGCATAAAAAGTTTATAATTCTTCTCCGATTGAAGTTTGTGGGAAAGTGCTTCCTGCAAATCTTGTGATCCTTCCTATAGTGGAATTTGATGTGATTCTTGGCATGGATTGTCTTTCTCTACATGGATCTCATATCAATTTCCAAATAAGGGAAGTCACATTTCATATTCCAGATCAATCTATGATTGTCTATCGATGAAAGGATGAACATAACCTTCCAATGGAAATTTCTTCCATTTTATGGGTATTGATTCCACTAAATGAAGGTTATTTATATCAAATGGTTGGTGAGAAACTCATGATTAATAATATGCCCATTGTACGGGAGTTTGATGATGTCTTTCCGGAGGAATTACCGGGTCTTCCACCGAATCGTGAAGTTGAGTTTTCAATAGAACTCGTACCGGGTGCTTTGCCTATTTCAAAGACACCTTATATAATGACCCCAATTGAGTTGCAGGAATTGAAGAAGAAACTCCAAGAGAATCTCGATAAGGGGTTCATACGCCCTAGTGCGTCACCTTGGGTAGCACCTGTTCTATTTGTTAAGAAAAAAGATGGATCAATGAGACTATAAATTGATTATAAAGAACTTAACAAGATCACTATCAAGAACAAATATCCTCTCCCGTGCATTGATGACCTATTTGATCAACTACGTGGAGCTCAATACTTTTCCAAGATTGATCTTCGTTCAGGGTATCATCAATTAAGGGTCAAAAGGGAGGATATACCAAAGACATCTTTCTGTACAAGGTATGGACACTATGAATTTATAGTGATGCCATTTGGTCTTACTAATGCCCCTGCTATCTTCATGGATCTAATGAATGGAGTCTTTAGAGACTATCTTGATCAGTTTGTGGTAGTCTTTATAGATGATATTCTTGTCTATTCAAAGAGCAAGGAAGAACATGAAGATCACTTGAGAATTATATTGAAGACCCTGAGAAAGGAGAAGCTTTATGCCAAATTTACCAAGTGTGAATTTTGGCTTCAAAAAGTTTCATTTTTGGGTCACATAATCTCAAAAGAGGGTATATATTTGGATCCAGCAAAAACAGAGTTTATCGAAAGATGGTCGAGACCAACAACAGTAACTGAGATCCGATGTTTTCTTGGTTTGGCTGGATATTATCGACGTTTTGTGAAAGATTTTTCACGATTATCTAATCCACTCACCAAGTTGACTCGTAAAGGAGTTAAGTTTGTTTGGACAGAGGAATGTGAAGATAATTTCAAGGAGTTTAAAAGAAGGTTATCCAGTGCACCTATGCTCACACTGCCTTGTAGTGGAGAAAGGTTTGTGATCTACAATGATGCATCCAAGAAGGGATTGGGGTGTGTTCTTATGAAAAATGATATAGTGATAGCTTATGCCTCACAAAAGTTGAAAATACATGAGCAGAATTACCCAACTCAGGATTTGAAGTTAGCTACGGTAATCTTTGCATTAAAGATTTGGAGTCATTACCTTTAGGGTGAAAGGTGTGATATTTATACTGATCATAAATGTTTAAAGTATATTTACACACAAAAGGAGCTGAATATGCACCAAAGACGATGGTTGGAGCTGATTAAGGATTACGACTGCTCAATTCATTACCACCCTGTGGAAGCAAACAAGGTGGCAGATGCATTAAGTCGACAAGACCATGCTAGTTTATCCATGATGAGGATCACAAAATATTCAATATTTATGGATTTACAAAGGATGGATCTTGGAATTATAATGAAAGGGGAAAATCGTATCTTTCTCAAATGAATGTTCAACCATCTATACATGTGAAGATTAAAGAGGCACAGAAATAAGATGTCGAGTTACAAAAGAAGGTGAGAAATGTTCCTGAATTCATCCTTGATTGTGATGGGATAATAAAGTTTAGGAATCGGGTTTGTGTTCCTCCCATCCCTGAATTAAAGAAGGAGCTGCTGGATGAGGCTCATAGTTCTTCATTCTCTATTCATCCTGGAAGCACGAAGATGTATAGGGACCTGAAAGAATACTTCTGGTGGGATGGCATGAAAAGAGATGTTGCTGAATATGTCTCTCGATGCTTGGTTTGTCAACAAGTTAAAGCTGAGAGACAGAAGTCTAAGGGGATGTTACAAACATTACCCATACCCGAATGGAAATGGGAAAACATCACTATAGACTTTGTCACAGGACTTCCTAAAACATCCAAAGGCAATAATGCTATCTGGGTCATTGTTGATCATCTTACAAAGTTTGCACACTTCATTGCTATTAGAGAGGATTTATCTCTGGATCAGCTTGCCAGGATATATGTAAAGGAAGTGGTAAGATTTCATGGAGTACCACTTTCTATTATATCTGATCGGGATCCAAGATTTACCTCGAAGTTCTGGCGAAGTATTCAGCATACTCTAGATACAAAGTTGAGTTTCAGCACTGCTTATCATCCTCAGACAGACGGTCAGTCTGAGAGAACAATTCAAACTCTAGAAGATATGTTGAGAGCTTTCTCTATGGATTTCAAAGGTAGTTGGGATCAACACCTACCTTTGGTGGAATTTTCTTATAATAATAGCTTTCACTCCAGTATTCAGATGGCTCCTTATGAAGCTCTCTATGGAAAGAAATGCATGACTCCAACTTGCTGGGATGAAGTTGGGGAAAGAAAGCTATTAGGACCCGATCTCATTGATGAAATGGTAGAAAAGGTCAGATCTATTCAACAACACATAAGAGAAGCTCAGAGTCAACAGAAAAGTTATGCCGACAACCGAAGAAAAGACCTAGAGTTTGAAGTGGGTGATAAAGTGTTCTTACAAATATCTCCCTGGAAGAGGGTTATGAGATTTGGAAAGAAGGGGAAGTTGAGCCCTAGATATATCGGTCCTTTCGAAATACTGGATCGTGTTGGGAAGGTAGCTTACCGATTGGCGCTTCCATCGAATCTCTCTCATGTTCACGATGTGTTCCATGTATCTCTCCTGAGAAAGTACATACCTGATTCTTCACATGTACTCAGCTCAGAAGTTGTACCGCTGGAGAAAGATCTTTTTTATGAAGAACAACTGATAGAGATTCTGGATCGTAGTGAAAAAGTCCTACGAAACAAGACCACTTGATTGGTGAAAGTTTTATGGAGGAAACACCAATTAGAAGAAGCTACATGGGAGCTTGAGGATATGATGAGGGAGAGGTATCCTCATCTGTTTGTTACAAAGTGACGAATTTCGAGGGCGAAATTCATTTTAAGGGGGGTAGAATGTAACACCAGAGACTTTTATGTTATATAAATCATCAAAAGAATCATTTTCTACACACAACACTTTCTTGGCTTGCTTTACACGAAATTGCAACCTTCCTCGATAGCTTGCGTCGTTCGCAATACCAACTTTCACTAAACAATGATATGCTAATAAAACATTATTAAAACTAGCCGTTATGAATAGTAATAACCACTTTTTGAAATTTTATAAATTTTATTTTTCAAAATGGATTTCATTTTTGGATTCGGAATATCGAAATTACCCTAGGGTGAAATTTTGGTATTTTTCTGAAAACTTTCAATTTTTGATGAATAGTGAAACCACTAAGTGGTAGTTAAAAAATTGAATTTTTCATAAAACTTAATTTTACCGCTTCTGTGAGTGGAATTTCGAAAATCCGAGAGACACGGTTGATATCAGTAAGTAAAATGTGGTTCAATGAGATGAAAATAATTTTTTGGTGAATGTGAACTTTTTACTTTTTTTTATCACGGTTAAAAGTAAATATGGTAATTAAGGGTAAATATGATATTATTATTACCCTAACACATGTCCTAATTCTATTGGACAAGTGTAATTCGACCAAAAACAACCTTAGGAATAAAATATGACCATTTAGGACCACTTGGATTAGATTAGGACATTTATTATTAATTTATTTAAAGAAGGGTTAAAATAGTTAAAATCAAAGTTTAATAAGTAAATCATTTTTAATATGGGGTTATACATAAGATAAATTCGACTATAAATATTTATTAGAAATCTAAAAAGATTTCCTACATAATTGTATTTTATTTGTAATTTTTAGACATTAAATAATTTAATTTATTTATGACACAAAGATGATGAAGTAATTATCTTATTAATGAAATATTGACATAATTGATGTTATAAAAACCAAAATAAATTTAATTTGACACTTTTTATTAATTCCACTAATTTTATAGATTAATATGACATGTTAGTATTGATTTATCAACTTTTTTTGAACTAATCATTCTGTTATGATTTTCACAAAAATTAATTACTAAATAGTGTCAAAATTGACATAAAATAGTTTTTAAAACAAATATTATATTAGTAATTGTTATTTTATTCCTAAAAATCTAAGGTTCTAGATAAGGTTATATATACTAATAATAAACAACTTGGGGTTCTTTTGGCTGCTTATAGTAAGTTTATTAACCTTATAGTATAAGAACACAAGAAGACACGGTAACTTAATATTAAATCTAAATGATAAGGTTAAAATAGGAACCTAAACTTGTCTAAATTCTATTGGATGAGAGTATTTCGACCCATCCCTACCTTAGCTTTGAAATAAATAAATTTTGAGCTATTTAAAACCGAACTTGACTTTATAATAAAATAATATTTTTTAGTTTTTCCAAAGGAGCCCCTCTCCTCCCTTATAAAAGGTCACCTCCTCCCCCTCTTCATCACACCACATTGAGCCTTCAAGCTCGGCCAACCCCTGCCAATTTCTTCTCTACACTTCCCTAGAAACATACTAGAGGATCTGGTCTTCTTAAAAGACCTATTTTAGTGCCCTAAAAGGAGGTCTCAAAGAAGCACTTCAAAGAAGAGGTAATGTTTGTTACCGATTCTTTCATCTTTATTTATTCTTCCATTTCTTATTTAGCTGTTTCATTATGAAGTAATAACATCAGTATCACTCATATGCTGATATGTTATTATAAGTATTAAAAAACCCTATTTCACCATCTATCCATCCTATGGAAAAAGAAATCACCGCGCGTGCGTACGTACGGAATACCGTCTCCACGCCGTGGTTTAATCTATTTTCCCCCACCACCTTACTTGGATGGGTATAATGGTGTAAATAATGACTATATATGACTATTATAAAGTGATACAGATTCTAAAATAGTATAAATACACTCCAATACAATTCCACGATCATAGGAACGATATCATCACTCGTGCGTACGTACGGAATACCGTCTCCACGATGTGATGTGACTCGTTCTACATGATCTTCATTTAATAATGATTATATAAATGAATTGAATGAATGAATATGATATATATTACACTAATAACATTCTAGAAATGAGGTATCTATAACCTAAAGGGAATAATAATAATTTATTCGACAAAACACGCATAAGAACAAAAAGTTATAAACACCCGAATAACAAGTAGCAATGAAATATTACTACTAAGAAGCTAAGAATATGACCAAATATGATATCATAAAAATAAGTATGATTCTGGAATAAGTCAATAACATTATTTAAACCATTATACAGGAGGTTTGGACACGTACAAAGAATATCAGACCTAAGGTAAGGGAAATATCACAATCTCATTTTTTATCCGAGATTTTTTATACTTTAGTATTTACTGGGGTGTATTTTATCATACACATCCATGTTTCCTCAATATGTAATATTATTTCCATCCACCTACAATTGTTTAAATCCAATTTTACCCTTAGGTGAGTTTTTAGTAAAATATATGAAAGGAATCTTTTGTCGTTTTTCGTACGAGGTACTTTTTGAATTTTCCGAAAAAAGTACGAGAAGAATGTTTTTTTAACTTATACGGCATGAATGAATTTTTAAAGCATTATTTCCAAGAATCTTCCTTTAAAAGTTTTCAAGTTTATTTTTAATCAACTTCTTTTAGTTTAGAATTTTATGACATGTTAAGAAAGTAAAAGTGTTTTTGAAGTAGAAAGGATATTTTCCTCAAGAATGGTGTTCAAGTGTTTTATCAAAATTATTTTCCATATAAGAGAATAAAGGGTTCTGTTTCTATCCCTATTATTGCATTGATTTGATTATGTTGTGATGGAATTATTTTTATGAATTCCTTTATCTTATATGAATTGTTTTATGATGTCACGATGTTTAAGATTCCCTTTTTTATTACATGGGTTATGCAATGATGTATGATTTATGATTTTGTGGAACACATAAGAATGGTATCATTATGAGATGGGTGGGACCTATATCTCCCTACAATGCATTGGGTAAATATTTTATATCTCATGAGATAGACATGGCTGGAACGGTAGGTTATACCGGTTCAGTGAAATAGGACTGAAACGAGGAGTGAACTCGGTTCAGAAATGGACTTTGTCCACTAAGATAGTCTTGGAAATGAGTCTTGACTAATAAGAAATGATTCTCTATGATTATGTGTGTATTCCACAAAGTTTCATGTTTTGAGTTATGATTATTGGGATTACATTTCACTACTATGATTTATCCCATGTTATGAAATTATGATATCTTTTGTAGGTTAAGATTTCCAAAAGTTATGTGATTATGTATATGATGTGATTGATATTTCTTTTGTTTACCCTTACTGTGCATTTGAGCTCACGCTTTTGTATGTTTTATTTCCCCAGGTCAAGAAGAAGGTTATTAAATAGAATATCCAAAAAGGGACTCTAGATATGATGAAATAAATGGGAGGAAAAGTAGATGCTTTATGAACCAGTTGTTTATATTTCCCAGTTTCTAAAGACACTATACCTATACAGTCCTTTCTTGGTTTTGTTATATGTTGTAATAAGTGTGCTTCAATTCTGAAGTAATAAAAATGTATGTAAAGTATGGGTCGTTATAATATCAGTTCAAGATATTTACATAATCAATTCTTTTAAAACATTCAAAAAGAAGAATTTTTAATCCAAGTGTCCTATACCACTTTGAAACTTTTGAAAGGAATTTATACTTTTAGATAATCGTGTCCATATAAATAAATCCTTAAAATAATTTCTAAAACATGGACATGAAAGATAATGATTTAAAAGATTAAATCTTAAAAACATTTAAAACGATGTTTTAGTTAAATAATCATTTACCACTTCAAAAACTCTTGAGTAAAAATCATTAAAGAATAACATCAAAGAAAACTATAAATATCATTAGAATATAGAAATTCAGGATATAAAATGTCAAAGGGGTTGTATATAAACCTTATAGAATAATAAAGGTTCACAATATCAGGATATTCCTTAATGAAATGAGATTGAGACATAGTCCCTTACAAATATTGTATCATTAGATTAAGGATAAATCAATGACATAATTATCCATGAAAAATATAAATACACCTAATATAAGTAGATATTAAGTGTAAAAAAATCAGAGTTCATTCAAACTTATTCATAGAATGACATAATCAAGAAGTATAAGTTTAACCCAAAGAATTGAAATTGGGTTAAGGAGTTCCCTTACAAAAATTCGGCTGCCTAACGGTGTCACCTAAAATTTAAGAAAAAGAGTTGATGAGAGAGAAAATGGTATCTCATCACTTGGACATAAAATTTATAGAATTGAGGATATATAAGAACATATCCCAAAATAAGATAATGGAAATTAAAATAAATAACATAAAAGTAGTATTTGATTAAATGAAGAGGGTGAAAGGTTCCCTTACCAATTTGGTAACTTATGAAACATACAACCCATGAAAGAAACATCAAACCATGAAGATGTAAATACCCATAAATTAAAATATATTACATAAAGAATACAATAATCGTATGTACATACACCGCAAAAAATTAAATATTGGCAAATATATCATGAATATCACAGGAATAAAAAGTGAGATGGAAACCCCTAACCTCAAGTCCGACTTGCCTTGCATGTTCCTAGTTCTTCCTTTAAATCAGATAACTTCTTTTGATTTGAGCCTAAGGGCTCTCTTTAATGGCCTTCTACATAGGGAAAGACTTCTAGGTGGAAGATAGGAAAGTTTTGAGCTTATTTGGGTAGAGGTTGGATGAGAAAAGTGGCTTGAGAGGTGTGAGTAAAGGGTTAGAGGTGATGCCCATTTATAAGAGGGGGGATGGGCTCTTTAGGAAAGTTTAAAAGTATTATTTTTTATAACATTATTTTCAGTTTCAAAAGGTCCTAAACTCTTTAAATTCAAAGATAAGATTAATATATGTCGAAATAAAATAATCCAATAAGATTTGGAATTTTTTTGGATATTTGTTAATCTTGATATTTTTTATTTAACCCTTTGTTAACTTATTGAACTTTTACCATATCTTCTTGTATATTCATACTATAAGGTTAATATGTTAACTATAAAATTCCAAGCGACCCAAAATGGATCATTAATGAAATTTTTAACAATATGAATGTAATTGGGCTAAATCATATTTTTTAGTACTATTTTATCATTTAATAAAATATTGATTGACTTAAAAACTCATTTTTGTCAATTTTTATACTATTCATATCATTAATTTTTAAAAAATCCAAACCAACCTGATTTTTTCAAAAAAACCTTTATTAATTCAAATATATAAAGTCATCCTCAACAATAAAATTCGTGGATGGCATAAAAAGTTTCAAAATAAATTTATTTTAATATTTATAATCTCATTTATTTAAAACATTCATTAATGAGGTAATCATTACATCATCATTGTGTCATAAATAATTTTATTTATATTATTTTTAAAAATTATAAATAAAATACCATGATGTAGGAAATATTTTTATATTTATAATTAATATTTATAGTTAAATATATCAATTATATAACCCCACTTCAATTTTTTTAGTAAAAAGATTCATGTTTATGATATTTTAATTTTTTACTTTAAATAAAAAGTTATTAATGTTATTATCTTACCCCAAATGGATTTTTAAAGGCCAAAAGTCTTACCCAAGGATTTTTTTGGTCAGCCATGACTCATCCAATAAGGTTGGGACAAGTGTTAAGGTAATTTTATATTATTATAATATTATTTTTACCTTGAATTACCCTATTTACCTTTAACTGCGGTAACTAAAATTCAAAAGTTACTATTCACCAAAAATTAATTTCATCTTGTTAAACCACATTTTACTTAATGATTAGAACCATGTATGTCAGATTTTTGAAAGTCAATTTACAAAAGTGGTAAAATTATGTTTAAATGAAAATGTCATTTTTTAACTACTATGTAGTATTTTTCACTATTTATCAAAAATTGAAAGTTTTCAGAAAAATACAAAAAACAATCAGCCTAAGATAATTTTGATATTATGAATTAAAAAATTATGTCAATTTTACCAAATTAAAAACATATAAATTGAAATAATTAATTTAAAATTAATTCCTATTGTCAAAACCAGAAAGCGTGTTTTTAAGAAGTAAAAACTACCAAAAGATTGACATGTATTTATGTAAAATTTAAAAGTGAAATTGATTCCAATGACCAAAAATGGATTAAATGATAAAAATATAATCTAATTAAGCTTTAAAAACATTTAAAAGGATAATCTAACCATATAAATAAATCAGATGAAACGACAGTTTTGACTTAAAATGCAGTATTTTTCACTATTCATTAAAAAATGAACTTTATCAGAATAATACCAAAACTTCATCTGAAGTAAAATTTGATGTCTAGATTATAAAGAAGAATTTTATTTTCTCAAATAGAATATATAAAATTGACAAGAACAAGATTTAAAAAGGGTTCACCATCAAAAGACAATAAATCGACTTTTTGAAGAATATTAGAGTATTCACGCTTAAAATTGGATTCATTGTCATTTTAAGCATCTAAATTTTATTAGATAAATGTAAAACCATTTAAGAAACATTTTTAATCATAATATGGTTAGTTATATTCATTACTTCCAATAAAATAGCTAGACATTAACTACCATTTAAAATAATAATATTATTATATTATTTCTCGGTATAACTCAAAGTTGTGTGCAATGTAGGATTTCAAAGAAACCTGTTGTTGTGTGTAGAGTACGTTATCAGACATAGAATAACCTTTCAAGTAAAATTAATATTTAATTAACAAATATTAATAAATATGAAAATGTTATATTCTATAAATACCTAGGTCATTACATCCTTCCCCTCTTTTGGAAATCGCATCCTCGCAATTTTAAAATTGGACTTGGAAACTTCATTGAAGGTCCCATATCAAAAAAAGAGTCAATTAAACTATCACTTTAAAAGAAATAAAGAGAAGTACAAATGTCACCTGAGATATCACATACTATGATTCTATGAAAACATGGATATGGAGGAGAAACTAAGTGTCAAGTATTGATGGAGAGTTATAGAAAACATGATCAGGATAAAACTAACCACTAGAAAATCACAAACCTGTGACAGGTTAAGCGTTCTTTGATTCCCCATTAGGAATATTAAATGAAAAAAGTTTTTGATTTAATATCATTTTCTTTAAGTTTAGGAATTTATTTATGATCTTGACTAAGAAAATAAAGAAACATACTTACTTGTCATGTAGAAATTTATACTTTACTAAATTTTTACCATAAAATCATATTTTCTCTGAATGATGAGTATTCAAGATGACTTGGTCACATAAAAAGCATTAAAATCAAATTCTAGAGAATCACATAATCCAAAAAAGATGAACTATATATTTCCCATTTCTTTATACATTAACTAAAACCAAAATGGTTAGTTCAAGTTTAGATAATCCCCAAAATGGATAATCCTTTATAAAAATAAATACCACTCTTAATCACAAAAATTGAACAAACAAATACCCAAAGTTTAAAAAATACCATTCAATAAACAATTGTCCATACAGTCCTTCAAAATAATCCAAACTAAGTTTGAAACCCAAAATTTTGAAGGATTTTATCACATGGTCTTCTATAGTAAATCTTAACATTTATCTCCAAATAACATTGACTACTATTAAAGTTTCATACTGAAGTGTAATTAACCTAATAAAAAATTCTCAAAGATAGGTTAATCATTTCCATAACTAACCTAAATCACTATAATTCCATAATAAAAACATAGATTCTTCCAAAATAAAATTCTACCATTACTCTTCTAATGAAATACCATATTATTCTATTTTCCTTAGGCATATTGTGTTTCCCCAAAAGAGAGAACGCCTTCAAAAATTAAAATTTTCATTTAATCACCAAGTCATTTTACTATACTAAGGATATCTATTTGATAAAACATAAGTTCCCAAAATCAAATTATTCTCAATCCAGAAAATCATTTAACTAAAAATTATTAGTCATATTAACCAGGGACTTCCCGTAGTCTAGTGATAGGAAATAAATCCCAATCGCACTTTGGTTGTGGGTTCAATTCCCGTAGATTTGTACAATGTGATGGGTTATCACATAGTCTGCATGTTGTCCTTTTTCAAAAACTATATAATTATATAACATTCCCAAAAATGAGATAAATTTATAAAAAATAACCATAACATATTTTAACCAAATATGTTATCTCATACCTCGCATTTTCAACCCAAAAAGCAATAACCTGTAATTGCCTCAAATTTAAGGATCATATAAACCCAAATGGTTCTTTATAACTATATCCACAAAAGAAAAGATAAATATTCCTTGAATAAAATTTTCACATATCAAACTTCCGGATTACATATATTAGAAAAAGTGTTCCAAGGTAATCCTATCATTTATACGTATAAAAATATCATCATCCATAGATCCAACATAACTCTTTAATTCAAAAAATGTAGACATTTTAATCATCAAAAATTCTTCATGATCCTTTATCAATGTTTTTCAATATTATTCTTTTATAATTTTTTCCTACAAACAAAATAATGCATAATGTACTAAGATTTCAGTAATGTCAAAACATGAGCTAAGAAACAATCCATACCTTTCATAGGTCATTTTCAGTTTCCTCATCTTCAATTGGAAAGGCATTAGGAATTGGTAAACATATATTTTTACAATACTACTTATCCCATTCCTGAACCTTCTTCATAGGTAATTTATTTGTCTAATGGACATTCAAACCATGTTTAAAACATTCAATAGATCCTTCAGAAATAACTTCTTTCCCTTTCAAAGATTCAACTAGATGCTTCCTTTTTCCATGGAAGGTTCTGGTTTTATGAACTTCAATACCACATCTATAGAATCTTCATGTCCATTTGAAGAAATTTCATATGTGTTTCTTTCCATATCCTTGACACATATATTTTTTAATATACATACCTTTATGATTATTACCTAAACTTCTATAGAGATTTTTTTCTCACATATACGCTGACTTATAAAAATCACCAAGGTTCAAGTGGTTATTCATGACTCAAGATAGTTGGTTGAGAATAACCATAAGAGTTCTCATTGCAGCTTCCATTTCATTCAGTTTCTTTTTTATAAGACTGTCACATTTTTCTTCACATCCATTGTTAATTTGGTGCCTACTAGATCCATCCACTTACTAAAACCAAAAAATTCAGTGTGAGTATATCAGTAAAATCATCATATAATATATTATGAGGAGGGTAAACACTAAGATATACTTATTCAGGTTATATTAAACCCATTAAATTTATCTAAAATAACTATGACTCTTTCTAATATTCCAACTATTATGGTTATATTGCTTATGATTAAATAACACCCTAACCTCTAAAGTTATCTAAACCGTCCTTTGATACCAACTGTATGGATTCATCCTTAAACATTACATAATTTTGAAATAAGTTAATAATTCACATTGAGTATCTTTTCAAGTTTAGAGTTTTAGAGAATTAGTCCATAACTATTAAATTACATATAAAATATTAAAAAGTAGACACTTCTACTGAGTATCCATTTTTTTCATAAAATTAAAACTCTTAAAATAAAACAAGAAATCTTTTCTTGATATAAATCTTCTTCAATTCTTCCTTTTTATTACAATGACTTATAACCTATGAAAAACATTTTGAAAACATGGTATGAGCATAAAAATCTTAGTAATGGTTATAAAATAAAGAAAGAAAACATTATTAAATCAATTCATAAAAAACGTAATCTATTTAACTTACCTTATGAAAACATAAGATTTGTGAAGAACGCACAGATGGTTGAATTCAGGAACATTTCTCACCTTCTTTTGTAACTCTACATCTTCTTTATGTGCCTCTTTAATCTTAACATGTATAGATGGTTGAAAATTCATTTGATAAAGATACGATTTTTCCCCTTTCATTATAATTCCAAGATCCATCCTTTGTAAATCCATAAATATTGGATCTTTTGTGATCCTTATCATGGATAAAATGGCATGGTCTTGTTGACTTAATGAATCTGCCACCTTGTTTTCTTTCCCAGGGTGGTAATGAATTGAGCAGTCCTAATCCTTAATCATCTCCAACCATATTCTTTGGTGCATATTCAACTCCTTTTGTGTGAAAATATACTTTAAACTTTTATGATCAGTATAAATTTCACACCTTTTAACATAAAGATAATGCATCCAAATCATTAATGCAAATATTACCAAAGCTAACTCCAAATCATGAGTTGTGTAATTTTGCTCATGGATTTTCAACTGTCGTGAGGCATAAGATATCACCATATAATTTTTCATAAGAACACACCCCAATCCCTTCTAGTATGCATCACTGTAGATCACAAACCTATCTCCACTACAAGGCAGTGTGAGCACAGGTGCACTGGATAACCTTCTTTTCAACTCCTTGAAATTCTCTTCACATTCCTCCGTCCAAACAAATTTAACTCATTTCCGATTCAACCTAGTGAGTGGATTAGATAATTGTGAAAAATCATTCGCAAAATGTCGATAATTTCAAGGCAAACCAAGAAAAATTCGGATCTCAGTTACTGTTGTTGGTCTCGACCATATTTTGATAACCTCTGTTTTTGCTGGATCCACAGATATCCCCTCTTTTGAGATTATGTGACCCAAAAATGAAACTTTTTGAAGCCAAAATTCACACTTGGTAAATTTCTCATAAAGCTTCTCCTTTATTAGGGTCTACAATATAATTCTCAAGTGATCTTCATGTTCTTACTTTCTCTTTTAATATACAAGAATATCATCTATAAATACTACCACAAACTGATCAAGATAGTCTCTAAAGACTCTATTCATCAGATCCATGAAGATAGCAGGGTCATTAGTAAGACCAAATGGCATCACTATAAATTCATAGTGTCGATACCTTGTACGGAAAGCCATCTTTGGTATATTCTCCCTTTTGAACCTTAATTGATGATACCCTAAACGAAGATCAATCTTGGAAAAGTATTGAGCTCTGCGTAGTTGGTCAAATAAGTCATCAATGCGTAGGAGAGGATATTTGTTCCTGATAGTGATCTTGTTAAGTTCTCGATAATCAATGCAGAGTCTCATTGATCCATCTTTCTTCTTAACAAACAGAACAGGTGCTCCCCAAGGTGACGCACTAGGGTGTATGAACCCCTTATCAAGATTCTCTTGGAGTTTCTTCTTCAATTCCTAAAACTCAATTGGGGCCATTCTATAAGGTGTCTTTGAAATAGATAAAGCACCTGGTACGAGTTCTATTGAAAACTCAACTTCACGATTTAGTGGAAGACCCGGAAATTCCTCCGGAAAGACATAATCAAACTCCCGTAAAATGGGCATATTCTTAATCGTGAGTTTCTCACCAACAATTTGAGATAAATAAACTTCATTTAGTGGAATCAAGACCCATAAGATGGAAGAAATTTCCACTGGAAGGTTATGTTCATCCTTGCATCGATAGATGATCAAAGATTGATCTGGAATATGAAATGTGACTTCCCTTCTTTGGAAATTGATATGAGCTCCATATAGAGAAAGTCAATCCATGCCAAGAATCACATCAAATTCCACTATAGGAAGGATCACAAGATTTTCAGGAATCACTTTCCCATAAACTTCAATCGGAGAAGAATTATAAACTTTTGATGCGACTGTTGTGCCATTAGGGGTTGTCACAACTAACTCAATATCTAATTGTTGAGGTAATACGGTGATACCCTTAGAAAATTCTTCATAAATAAAGGAATGGGTGGATCCAGAATCAAATAAAATATTTTCTACTTTAGAGTGGATGGTAAGTGTACCTTTCACCACTTTGTTATCATACTCCACATCGCTGATAAAAATTGCATGTGACTTTGTCTTTATCCTTAAGAGTTTTTTGACGTCGATCATCATAAAAAATCCTTGGATTAGGGAATTGATTGGCATAATGCCCCATTTCATTGCACTTGTAACATTGAAGTGTAGGAGGTGTACTCTGTGTAGCCTTTTCATTGTTCGCATCACTAGACATCTTCTTCCCATCATTGCGGCATTCAAATGCCCGATGACCTTCCTTTCCACATTTGAAACATTTACTTGTCCCTTTACGACAACTCCCTCCATGTTTCTTTCCACACTTTGAGAAAAAGGGAAAACTCATCTTCTTTTCAGTGTGCTCTTTAGATTTTCCTTTGAATTCCATTTTCCTCTTCTTATCAAACCCATATGACTGATGGGTTACTCCAATTTCCATCTTAACTTTTAGGGCACGTCAAACGATTTCCTTGTAGCTATTGAAGTCCCTTATGGCTAATTCCCTTTGAACACTTGGTTTTAAGCCACTAAAGAATCGATCAATCTTAACCTCAGGTTGGATAATAATACCAGAAGCGTACCTTGAAAGTCTTGTAAAATTTTATTCATAGGTACCAACAGATAAATCATCCTTTTTCTTTAGTTCAAGAAACTCCTTATCCATCTTTGTTCGGAGAATACGAGGGAAGTACTTATTGAAAAATAAGTTCTTGAACTCGTCTAATTCCATGGACTCAATTTCATCTCTTCGCCTCATATTCTTGATAAGATTCCACGATTGATCAGAATTAACTTCCAAACGATACACTGCTAAGATGACTTTATCATGTTCAGAACATTGAAGAACTGAAAATATCTTTTCAGTAGTACTGATCCATTGTTCAGTAACTAATGGATCAGTAGACCCATTGAATGAAGGTGGATGCTGTCTCATGAATGATTCAACAGAATGTGGCTCATTCCTTTGCTCGTTTGGAAGTCCTGCATGATTCATAGCTTGAGAAAGTTGTGTGAGCATGGCTACAAGATTTTTCATTCCAGCTCCCATAACGTTTGGTTTCTCAGGGGGAAAATCATTACATTGACCATCGCATTCCGTATTAACACGGTTCCTTTGGGTTCCATACATTGACTAAAACCTAGAAGAATAGTCTGAGCAACACTAATTATATTAAGAAAACCACATAATCAAGAATAAAAATTCACACTTAAGGTCTTATCATAGGTTATTCATGGCCATTTCTAAAACACTAATATTGTGTTCTATGCTCAGACTTATCCTTAGGGTTCTTACTAAGGCTTTCACATCCTAGTTTCCAAGGGTTGACTATACCTTTCCTCTGATACCAACTATAATAACCCATACATTACATACATTGTTAGTACTTCAAAATTGAAGTACACTTATTACAACATGTAACAAAACCATGAAAGGACCATATAGGTATAGTGTCTTTAGAAACTGGGAAACATAAACAACTGGTTCATAAAGCATCTACACTATCTCCCTTTTATTTCATCATATCTATAGTCACTTTTGGCATATCTTACTTAATAACCTTCTTCCTGACTTGGGGAAAGAAAATATACAAAAGGGTGAGCTCAAATGCTCGGTAAGGGTAAACAAAAGAAATATCAATCACATCATATTCATAAGAACATAACATTTTGGAAATCTTACCCTGCAAAAGAGATAATAATTTCATAACTTGGGATAAATCATGGTAGTGAAATGTAATCACATTAATCATAACTCAAAACATGAATCTTTTTGGAATACACACATAATCATATAGAATCATTTCTTATTAGTCAAGACTCATTACCAAGACTATCTTAGTGGACAAAGTCCATTTCTGAACTAGGTTCATTCCTCGTTTCAGTCTTGTTTCACTGAACCGGTTTAACATGCCATTCCAGCCATGTATATCTCATGAGATATAGAATATTTACCCAATGAATTGGAGGGAGATATAGGTCCCACCCATCTCATAATGATACCATTCTTATTTGTGCCTCAAAATCATAAACCATACATCATAGCATAACCCATGTAATAAAAATGGGATTCTTAAACATCGTGACATCATAAAACAATTCATATAAGATAAAGGAATTCATAAAAATAATTACATCAAAACATAATCAAATCAATGTAATAATAGGGATAGAAACCGAACCCTTTATTATCTTAGATGGAAAATAATTTTGATAAAACACTCGAACTCCATTCTTGAGGAAAATATCCTTTCTACTTCAAAAACACTTTTCCTTTATTAACATGTCATACAATTATAAACTAGAAGAAGTTGATTAAAAATAAACTTTAAAACTTTTAAAGTAAGCTTCTTGGAAATAATGTTTTAAAAATCCATTCATGCCGTATAAGTTAAAAAAACATTCTTCTCATACTTTTGTCCGAAAAGGCAAAAAGTACCTCGTATGAAAAACGACAAAATATTCCTTTCATATCTTTTACTAAAAACTCACCGAAGGGTAAAATTGGATTTAAAATATTATATGTGGATGGAAATAATATTATATATTGAGGAAACATGAATGTGGATGATGAAATACACCCCAGTAAATTCCAAAATACAAACAATCTTGGATAAAAATGAGATTGTGATATTTCCCTTACCTTAGGTCCGATTTGCTTCGTAAGTGTCTGAAACTCCTGTATAATGATTTAAATAATGTCATTGACTTATTACAGAATCATAATAATTGTTATTATATCATATATGGTCATATTCTTAGCTTATTATTAGTAATATCTCATTGCTACTTGTTATTCGGGTGTTTATTACTTTTTGTTCTTATGCGTGTTTTGTTGAATAAATTCTTATTCTTATTTTTAGGTTATAGATAACTCATTTCTAGAATGTTATTAGTGTAATATATATCATATTTATTCACTCAATTAATTTATGTAATCATTATGAAATAAAAAACATGTAGAACAAGTCGCATCACATCGTGGAGACGGTATTCCGTACGTACGCACGAGCGATGATATCATTCCCATGATCGTGGAATTGTATTGGAGTGTATGTATAATATTTCAGAATCAATATCACTTTACAATAATCATATATATTCATTCTTTACACCATTATACCCATCCAAGTAAGATGGTGGTGGAAAATAGATTACACCACGGCGTGGAGACGGTATTCCGTACGTACGCATGCGCGGTGATTTTGTTTTCCGTAGGATGGATAGATGGTGAAATATGGTTGTTTCATACTTATAATAACATATCAGTATATGAGTGATACTTATGTTATTAATTAATAATTAAATAACTAATGAAGAAGAAGTGGAAGAAGAAATAAAGTTGAAAGAATCGGTAACGGACATTACCTCTTCTTTGAAGCGCTTCTTTGAGACCTTCTTTTAGGGCACTAAAATTGGTCTTTGAAGAAGACCAGGACATCTAGGATGTTTCTAGGGAAGTGTAGAGGAGAAATTGGCAGGGGTTGTCCGAGCTTGAAGGCTCAAAGTGGTTTGAGGAAGAGAGTGAGGAGGTGCCCTTTCATAAGGGAGGAGAGGGGCTCCTTTGAAAAAAACTAAAAATAGTATTTTATTATAAAGCCATATTTGGTTTTAAATAGCTCCAAATTGATTTATTTCGAAGATAAGGTGGGTCTAGGTAGAAATAAATTCATCTAATAGAATTTTAACAAGTTTAGTCTACTATTTTAACCT
Source organism: Viscum album (assembly GCA_963277665.1). Classification (NCBI taxonomy): domain Eukaryota; kingdom Viridiplantae; phylum Streptophyta; class Magnoliopsida; order Santalales; family Viscaceae; genus Viscum; species Viscum album. Next base: position 1,137,024,255 of record OY728135.1, on the reverse strand, counting down.
TATCATTTAGATTTAACTTTAAGTTAGATAATTTTACTTTTACCGTGTCTTTTTGTGTTCTTACACTATAAGGTTAATAAACATACTATAACAAGACAAACGAACCCCAAGTTGTTTATTATTAATATATATAACCTTATCTAAGTCATTTTTCTGAACCTTAGATTTTTAGGTATAATATAACTATTAATAAAATAATATTTGTTTTAAAATCTATTTTATGTCAATTTTGACACTATTTAGTAATTGATTTTTTTGAAACTCATAACAGAATGATTAATTACAAAAAGGTTAACTAAATAAATAATAACATGTCATATTAACCTAGAAAATTAGTGTAATTCAGAAAAAGTCTCAAATTACATTTATTTGGGTATTTATAACATCAATTATGTCAATATTTCATTAATAAGATAATTACTGCATCATCTTTGTGTCATAAATAAATTAAATTATTTAATGTCGAAAAATTAAAAATAAAATACCATTATGTAGGAAATATTTGTATCTTTCTAATTAATATTTATAGTCTAATTTATCTTATGTATAACCCTATATTAAAAATTATTTACTTATTAAACTTTGATTTTAACTATTTTAACCCTTCTTTAAATAAATTAATAATAAATGTCCTAATCGAATCCAAGTGGGCCTAAATGGTCATATTTTATTCCTAAGGTTGTTTTTGGTCAAATTACACTTATCCAATAGAATTAGGACATGTTTTAGGGTAATAATAATATAATTTGTACCCTTAATTACCCTATTTACTTTTAACTGTGGTAAATAAAAGTAAAAAGTTACTATTGACCAAAAAACATTCATCTCATTGAACCAAATTTTACTTACTAAAATCAACCATGTCTCTCGGATTTTTTAAATTACACTCACAGAAGCGGTAAAATTAAGTTTTATGTAAATTTGTAAATTCTCCTAGGAGGTGGGTAAAAGACGGTGAAAAGTTCAACAAAATTTTTATATATCTAAAATTATTATAAAATTTCTCCAATGAATTACACTGAACTTATATAGGTATTATGTATCAATTTTGACCTAAAATAAATTTAAATAAAATAAATAATTATTTAAATAAAAAGTCGGTTATTAAATAGTAACCCAGTGTTTTCACTATTCATCAAAAATTGAAAGTTTCCAGAAAAATACCAAAATTTCACCCTAGGCTAATTTCGATATTCAGAATCCAAAAATGAAGTCCATTTTGAAAAATAAAATTTAAAAAATTTCAAAAAGTGGTTATTACTATTCATAACAGCTAGTTTTAAGAATATTATAATAGCATAACGTTGTTTAGTGATACTCGGTATTGCGTACGACGCAAGTTATCAAGGAAGATCGTGATTGCGTGTAAAGCAAGTCAAGCTAGTGTTGTGTATAGTGAAATATTCCTTTGATGATTTATATAAAAACAAAATATTTCTTATAAAAGTCTCGGGTGTTACAAATTGGTAACTTATAAAACATACACCCCATGAAAGAAGGATCATACAATGAAAATGTAAATACCCATAAATTAAAGTATATTACACAAATAATAAAATCATCGGAATTACATACACAAAAAAAATTAAATAGTGTCAAATATATCATGAATCTCATATGAATAAAAATTGAGATGAAAACCTCTCACCTCAAGTCTGACTTGTCTTGTATGTTCCTAGTTTTTCCTTTAAATCGGGTAACTTATTTTTATTTGAGCCTAAGGGATCTCTTGAATAGAATTTTTCCCAGAGAAATTATTCTACGTATAAGATAGGGATGTTGGGAGATTATTTGGGAAAAGGTTGGATGAGCCAAGAGGCATGATAGGTATGAGTAAAGGGTTAGAGGTGATGCCCTTTTATAAGGGGGAGGAGGGGCTCTTTAGGAAAGTTTGAATGTATTATTTTATTATAACATTATTTTCGGTTTTAAAAGGTCCACAACTAATTAAATTCAAATATAAGAAGAATTTAAATCGAAATAAAATCATCCAATAATAATTAGACAAGTTTTGGATATTTTTTAATCCTGACAATGTTTATTTAACTCTTTACTAAATTATTTAACTTTTACCATGTATTCTTTTATATTCATACTATATGGTTAATATATTTACTATAAAATGCCAAGCAACCCAAAATGAATCATTAATGAAATTCTAACTTCATATATGTCATTTGGCCGAATCTTAGATTTTTAGGAATATTTTATCATTTAATAAAATATTGATTTATTTAAAAACTCATTTATGTCAATTTTTATACTATTGATACACGATTTTAAAAAAAATCCAAAACAACTTGATTCTTTTGAAAAACTTTCATTAATTAAAATATAACCAGTCCTCATCATTAATAAAATTCATGTATGGCATAAAAATTTTCAAAATAAATTTAGTTTAATATTTATAATCTCATTTATTTAAAACATTTATTAATGAGGTTATTATTAAATCATCATCGTGTCATAAATAATTTTATTTATATGATTTATAAAAATTATAAATAAAATAAAATGATTTAGGAAATATTTTTATATTTATAATTTATATTTATAGTCAAATATATCAATTATATAACCCCACTTTAAAATTGGTTAAGAAAAAAATTCATGTTTATGATATTTTTATTTTTACTTTGAATAAAAAGTTATTAATGTCATTATCTTACCCCAAATGGTTTTTTAAAGGCCAAAAGTCTTACCCAAGGATTTTATTGCTCGTCCATGAATCATCCAATAAGGTTAGGACAAGTGTTAAAGTAATTTTATATTATTATAATATTATTTTTACCTTGAATTACCAAATTTACCTTGCAGTAAATAAAATTCAAAAGTTACTATTCACCAAAAATTATTTTTGTCTTATTTAATCACATTTTATTTACTGATGACAACCATGTATGTCAGATTTTTTAAATTCAATTTACAGAAGTGGTAAAATTAAGTTTAAATGAAAAAGTCATTTTTTAACTACTATGTAGCATTTTTCACTATTCATCAAAAATTGAAAGTTTTCAGAAAAATAAAAAAAATTCACCTTAAGATAATTTTGATTTTATGAATTAAAAAATTATGTCTATTTTATAAAATTAAAAACATAGAAATTGAATTAATTAATTTAAAATTAATTCCCGTTGTCAAAACTAGAAAGCGTGTTTTTAAGAAGTAAAAACTACCAAAATATTGACATGTATTTATGTCCAATTTAAAGTAAAATTTCTTCCAATGACACAAATTGGATTAAATGGTAAACATATAATCCAATTATACTTTGAAACCATTTATAATGATAATATAAACATATAAATAAATCAGATGAAAAGAAAGTTTTGACTTAAAATGTAGTATTTTTCACTATTCATTAAAAAATGAACTTTATCAAAAAAATGCCTAAATTTTATCCAAAGTCAATTTTGATTTCTCGATTCTAAAAAATAATTTTATTTTTTCAAGTAGAATATATAAAAATGACAAAAACTAGATTAAAAAATGGTTCTCCATCAAAAGGCGGTAAATCGATCTTTTAAAGAATATTAGAGTATTCATGCTTAAAATTGGCTACATTCTCATTTTAAGCCTCTAAATTTTATAGGATAAATGTAAAAACATTTAAGAAACATGTTTAATCATAATTTTGTTAGTTATTTTCATTCTCACCAATAAAATTTCTAGGCGTTAACTACCATTTAAAATAATAATATTATTATATTATTTCTCAGTATAACTCAAAGTTGTGTACAATGTAAGATTTCAAAGAAACTCGTTGTTGTGTGTTGGGTACTCTATCAGACATAGAATCCTCTTTAAATTAAAATTAATATTTAATTCACAAATATTAATAAATATGAAAATGTTATATTCTATAAATATCTGGGTCATTACAGATTGACAGGCCGAAAATAAGAGAATAGTCAAAGAGTAAATTGAATATATGATTTTGACAAGAATTAGAGTTTTATTTTGGGTCAGGGTATAGAATTATTGAATATTTTTATTGATTCTAATATCTTGAAAAGAGAACAATAATTGATGTGCCTACAAAAAATTCATACTGTTATAGAATTATTTTGGATAGAAGAAGAGTGTTGCCAAGTGTATTTTCATAGATTGTGAACGAGAAGAAAAAGTGACTCAAGTAGGGAATCTATCCACATTTGGAGAATAATTATATGATATTGAAGAATGTAACTACATATCCATAAAATTTGTGAGGATATTTCTTGGATTAGTGATCAAAGAAGGAGGATGAAGTGACAATGTGAAAATAATGAGCCTTGGGAAATAATTAGTTGAACCTAAACATTATAAGGTATTGATCCTAGTAAAAGAGTGTCATAGCCTGAAATATTGTAAAGAGAGTTACCCCTATTAAGAGTAGTGATATCTATAGTGTATATTTGTCTATGACACAATTTCAATGTGTGATCCTTCTATGTAGCTAGTAAGGGTGATCTAAGTAAAATCTCATGCCCATATTTACTTTATGCTTGCACACAAAAACAAATCAAGAAATATAAAGTAGATCTAGTAAAACAAAAATCAAATTTATCTTAAAGTGTAACGCCCCGACCCCAGTTACCCAGATTCGGTGCATTATTGCGTAACATTGGCATGATCACAAAAGAACAAGTCTCGAAAGACCGATTAGTTTAGTATCCTTGGAAACACTAGATACGTTCATAAATGTTACATTACATCATAAAGTGAAAAATCACAATAACATAGTCTCCATAGTCCACACTTTTATCCCCTTTAGACTGTCCCTGTAGGTCAGTCATAAAATATTTCTTCACATCCTGAGAAAAATAAAACATTGAAAGGGGTTAGCTCAGATGCTCAGTAAGGATAACAATATAGCAGAAGCTTTCATAAATAAACATAAACATTTAAGGAAATCTATGACTAAAACAAAAGCCTTTTAAACATGAACTTCGACATAATATGGCAAAAGTAAAATGAGATAATTCCATTTACTTATTCACATGGATATTCTACTGGTCGAATAATCACATGAAATATCAATAACCACTTTCATAATGATGGAATGCATAATGCCAGACTATCATAACCACGTAGCCAAGGCCTCGTGCTAAGACTACAAATAAGATTTTGTCAAGGCCTTATGCCAAGACACTAGATTGTCTCATGAGACCTGCCGATGCATCAAGGAGCTATAGCGGGCTCCACCCGTCACTTATTAAGTCCAATGCATTCCTCATAGGAACAGGTTTAAACATATCATAAACCATAACATAATCGTATCACATAAAACATGCATAAAAGAAAACATAACATTTCCACATTTCAATCACAAGATATAAATAAAACACATTGATATAATAAAAACCTTATCAAAACCATTTTCAATACCAAAATAAACGAAAATTAAAACTTGGTATTTATTTTCATTTTTTAAAAAAAGTTATGGCTTGTAGAGGAAGCCGAAACAAAAATAATGGTCACGGCGATAGAGAAGTCGTTTTCTCCGCATACGTATGACAAAAAAACATTCCCTTTTTTCCTTTATTAAAGCGCTTCGTATAAAAATATTCCTTTTGATTAAATGTAAAAATCAAAGGTGTTTATACACCATATAAAAGAAAGTTGTGTATAAAATAAAATACACCTCAATGAAAGGAGATTGAGATGAAGTTCCTTACAAAGAACATTTTTTTAATAAAATAGATATATTATGTGTATTCATATAAATAAAGTAAAAATAAAAGATAGGATATAATAATATCATGACATAATTTGAAAGTAAGATATTATCCTAAAAAATTGAAATTGGGTTAAGAAGTTCCCTTACCTCGTGTCCGACTTGACTCGGCCATTATTTAACCTCCTTAATAATAAACTAGAGTTAATTTATAATTTCTTAAGAACTTTTTTCAAGTTTATTATTCCTTTTATATCACTTATTTCCATGTTATGAACATTATGTAATTATTTATGTTAATAACGGTCGTTTTGTTGATCTTTGGTACTTGAGTCAAAAATAAACTTCTTAAAATTACAAGTTGTTCATGTGGTAAAATATCCATTATATAAATAATTATACTCATGATGTAGATATCATATACATCATATATATCCAGTATAAACATTCATTTATAATATCACATAACATTTAGAGGTAAGAAATGAAATGCACCGTTCGTGGAGATGGTAAGCCGTACGTACGCATGAACGCTACTTTCATTTCTATTTTGTATTTAATGGAATGAAGTTATAATTATATAAAGGTATAATATAATTCCAGTATAATATAATGTATAATACCATTTACTCCATCCTTTATACATCCCACATATGGAATTAACGATTCAAATCACTTTGAGGGGGCGGTAGTCCGCACTTCCTAAAATGAAAATATCGCGTTTACCCATAATGGAAACCATAAAGGTATGCCATAAATGAAAAATAAAGAAGCTTAAGTAAAACATAAAAATATTATATATCATATATAAATATAGTGACATGTTAATGGCCACATTTCAAGGTGTTATATGAGTGTTGAACAATCATCGTTTCGTGTGGCAGAAATTCTCCATCCACAAAAACAGTCTGTTCTTTAACCATTAGATGTAGGTGTGTGTAAGTGTAGCTAGAATCATTATTATAACAAAATACTAGTATATTTATGATACTGGTGTTTTTACAAAAGAAATTAATAACAAGAGTTTAGGGGGTTGGATAATAAAAATAAAACAAAATAACATAAGAGAAGACATTACCTTAAAATCGGGTAACTCTTTTTTGATTTGAGCCAAAGGCTTCATTGGGAAGAATTATGCCCAAAGTGAGGCTTCTAGGAGTAATATAGGGAAGTTAAAAGAGTATTTGGGTAGAGTTTGGCCGAGCCAAAAGGCTTTTAAGGTGTGAGTAAGGTGGTAGTGGTGGGGGCCTTTTATAAGAGGAGAGGAGGGGCACTCTTGGAAAGTCATGAAATGTTACTTTATTATATAATGAGTTTCGGATTTTAAAGGTCCTAAACTTATATATTTCAAGGATAAGGTGATAAGGGTTTGAAATATACTCATACAATAGGTTTTTGACAAGTTTAAGTCTTAGATTTTACATTATCTTTTTATTTTATTTAAATCGTTAATTAATGAGGTAATCGTTCCATCATCATGGTGTCATAAATAATTTAATTTATTTAATGTCTAAAAATTATAAAAAAATTATCATGATGTAGGAAATCTTTTTTATATTTATAATGAATATTTATAGTAAAAAATATGACTTTTATAACCCCATTTTAAAATTTTTTTAGTAAAACAACTCATGTTTGGACATTTTTATTTTAACATTAAATAAAAAGTTTTTAATGTCATTTTCCTACCAAAGTGGCTCCATGGGGTCCCCAAGTTGACCCATGGATTTTTCTTGGTCGTCCATGACTCATAAAATAGGGGTATGACAAGTTTAAAGGTATTTTCATATTTTTATAATATCATTTTTACCTTAAATTCCACTAATTACCTTTAATCATGATTAATTAAACTTAAAAGTTACTATTCACCAAAAAATTATTTTAATCCCATTGAAACACATTTTACATAATAATTACAACCATGTATGTTGGATTTTTTAAATTCAATTCAGAGAATTGGTAAAGTTTCATTTAAACGAAAAATCAGTTTTTTAACTACCACTTAGTGGTTTCACTATTCATCAAAAATTGAAGTTTTTCAGAACAATGCCAAAATTTCACCCTAAGCTATAATTGATATTATGAATTAAAAAATGATGTCTATTTTACAAAATTCCAAACATATAAGTTGCATTAATCAATTTTATAATTAATTCCCGCTGTCACAACAAATAGCGTGTTTTTAAGAAACAATATATATCAAAAGATTGACAATTGTTTATGTCCAATTTCATAGTGAAATTAATTCTAATGACCATCATTGGATAAAATAGTAAAAATATATTCTAATTACACTTTATAACCACTCAATTGTATAATTTATCACTATAAATTATTTTGATTAAAAAAGTTGTTTTTAAGTATTTTTAACTATTCATCAAAAATTGGAAGTTCTCAAAAAAATTACAAAAATTCAGCATAGGATAATTTCGATATTCCGAATCCAAAAATGAATTCCAATTTGAATAATAAAATTTATAAAATTTCAAAAAGTGGGTATTACTATTCATAACAGCTACTTTGATTAGTCATGGTGTGTTAGAATCTCGAACTTGCGTACAGTGAAAGCTATTGCATTATTGAAAGAGAAGCATATCGTGGAAGCTCGGGATGTTATATTCTCCCATCCTTCAATAAATTGAATCCTCGCAATTTGAAATTTTTCTTTGAAAATAAAAGGTTGAAAATAGAAAATACCTTTTTGGAAAATCCACATCGGAAATAAGGTTAATAAAAATATAACTTTAAAAGGAAGAAAGAGAAGTACAAAGGTCTCCCGAGATAGCCCATACTATGATTCTATGAAAATATGGATATGGAATAAAAACAAACCATCCAGGTCTGATGGAGAGTTGTAGAAAACAGGATTAGGAGAAAGTTAACCACAAGAAAATCCAAAACTTGTGATTGGTTAAACGGTCATTGAATCCCCAGTTGGAAAAGTTAACCGACAATGTTTTTGTTTTAAGTTACCTTTTATAAAGTTGAGGAATTTATTTAGGAGATTTACTAATAACGTAAGATAATATACATACTTGTCATATAGACTTTCATTCTTTAATAAATTTTTACCACAAACCCATCTTTCACTATAAAAGGTAATAGAACAAAAAAATATTCTATTTATCATAATTGTATAAGGTTCTAAATATTAAAACATACCATTTAAATTAGGAAAACTTTTTTGTAATAACCAGGGACTTCCTGTAGGCTAGTGGTAGGTAATAAAGTCCTGTCGCACTATAGTTGTGGGTTCAATTCCTACAGCTTTGTCTGACGTGACGGGTTATCCCCCAACCTGCAGGTTGTCCTTTTCCTAAAAATATAGTATTATAATATTCCAAAAATAATCTTCAGAAATGTTTTAACCTTAAACAATACTATCAAAAGTTCAACTTAATCCATTCCAACCTTTATAGTTATCCAAAATACCTCCGTCCAGACTTTCTCTAAAAGGTCCTTAAATTCCAAAATCATTTGTAACATTAGATTCCCCAAACAAAGTAAAGTTTATCTTATTATCACATACTAAAAATATGATTAAATTCATCATATTAAAACCTTAATGAAAACAATAAGTACTATAGTACAATCCTAATATATATCACATTATTCTTATAACCAGAATATAATCCTTGTTTCCAAAATCACCAATACATTAATTATTCCACATCAACTATAGTAACAGCATAATATTTTCCTTGATCCCTTGGCCTTTTCTGAGGTAAGGTTCCCTAACACTTAGGACATTCATTTTCATAATTCCCATTTCCCTACAATTGTAGCACTCAACATTCATAGCCTCTTTCTTTCCCTTGCAATCACGAGCCTGGTGACCTTTTTCTCCACATTTATAACAAACTCCCATTCCTTTTAGGCAAGTACCGGGGTGATTCTTCCCACAATTATCGCATAATGAAAAATCCTTCTTTCCCTTTTTCCCTTTATCTGTCTCTTGTTCCACCATTCTCTTTTTCTCTTGCTTTACTTTATTGTCATAAGATTTAGAGAAATCCTTTTCTGTCTTGATAGCACACAAGACTATATCTTCGTATAACGAGAAAGATTGTGAGACTAAGGCTCAACGGAGAAACGGTTTTAACCCATCAAATAAACGATCAATATTAATTCTTGGGTTACGTATATAATCTACAGAATGCCTCACTAACCTTGTAAAGTTAGCCTCATACTTTGTGACATTCTCATCCTCCTTCTTCCTTAGAATCAGAAATTGCCTTTCCGTATCTGCTCGATGGTCATGTGGAAAGTAGTTTTCAAAGAAAATTTCCTTAAACTCCCTCCATTCCATACTTGATACTTCCTCATCTTCCTTTGTGTTTTGAATCAGCGACCACCATTGATCGGCATCTTCAGTGAGGCAGTAAACTGCCATGACAACTTTCTCCCTTTCGCTACTCCCCAAGGCGTAGAATATTTTCTCTATAGAGTTTATCCATTGCTCAGATACTAATGGATTTGTACCCCCATTAAATGTTGGTTGTTGTTTCCTCATTGAGCGGTCTAAAATTGATCCTCCACGTTTCAGAGTAGGGTGCTCCATACGAGTAAGGTTATTATTCATAACATGAGTGAGTTGTCCCAGTATGGTGATAAGGTGATCAACACCAGTTGTATCACCATCTCCACTATAATTATCTTGAGCAAGAGTGAAATCTCTATATGGAGTGCATGCATTGATACATTTTCCATTCCTCCCACTAGGATCCATTTCTATACAATGGAATAAACTAAATCAGTTTATGAATTAAAATACATAATTCCATACTTGTAAAACACTTAACATAAATTGAACTATTTATGGATATAATCCATAATCATAAAAAGAAATTTTTTCTTTGAGGAAGTATATACTCATAAACCATTCATAATGGTTTGTAAAGAAAATGAGAATTATCCTAAGCATATCCCTCGAGAGTGTCGTAACCAAAAGTGCAGCAAGGCCCATTGTCGTGCACCAGTTCCCGTTCGAGTCTAGATCAAAGAGGTGTTTTCGTGTTTTACCCCTAGGTACATCTGTGCCAGAGCTGCCTTTACCTTCTCGTATTCAGACAGGGATGTATTGCTCGGAAACCTCACAAAATCTCTATAATACCAAAATTATAGGAAGTTCTTCTATACTAATCCTCAAAGTCTATCTTTGGGCTATGTGCTCTAATAAGAGTTTATCTAAATCTAGCTTCCAAGGTTAGTACTAAAATGCCTCTGATACCAACTGTAACGCCTCGACCCTAGTTATCCAGAGTCGGTGCATTATTGCGTAACATTGGCATGATCACAAAAGATCAAGTCTCGAAAGGACGATTAGTTTAGTAGCCTTAGAAACACTAGATACATTCATAAATTTTACATTACATCATAAAGTGAAATATCACAATAACATAGTCTCCATAGTCCACACTTCTATCCCCTTCAGACTATCCCTGTAGGTCAGTCATAAAATATTTCTTCACATCCTGAGAAAAATAAAATATTGAAAGGGGTGAGCTCAGATGCCCAGTAAGGATAACAATATACGGAAGCTTTCATAAATAAACATAAACATTTAAGGAAATGTATGACTAAAACAAAAGCCTTTTAAACTTGAACTTCAACATAATATGGAAAAAGTAAAATGAGATAATGCCATTTACTTATTCACATGGATATTCTACTGGTCGAATAATCACATGCAATATCAATATCCACTTTCATAATGATGGAATGCATAATGCCAGACTATCATAACCACGTAGCCAAGGCCTCGTACCAAGACTACAAATAATATTTTTTCAAAGCCTCATGCCAAGACACTAGTTTGTCTCATGAGACCTGCCGATGCATCGAGGAGCTATAGTGGGCTCCACCCGTCACTTATTAAGTCCAATGCATTCCTCATATGAACAGGTTTAAACATATCATAAACCATAAAATAATCATATCACATAAAACATGCATAAAGGAAACATAACATTTCCACATTTCAATCACAAGATATCAATACAACACATTGATATAATAAAAACCTTATCAAAACCATTTTCAATACCAAAATAAAAGAAAATTAAAACTTGGTATTTATTTTCATTTTTAAAAAAAGTTATGGATTATAGAGGAAGCCGAAACCGAAATAATGGTCACGACGGCCGAGAAGTCGTTTTCGCCACATACGTACGACAAAAAAACATTCCATTTTGTAGTTTAGTAAAATGATTCATATAAAAAGATTCCTTTTGAATAAATGTAAAAATCAAAGGTGTTTATACACCATATAAAAGAAAGTTGTGTATAAAATAAAATACACCTCAATGAAAGGAGATTGAGATGAAGTTCCTTACAAAGAACATTTTTTTTATTAAAATAGATCTATTATATGTATTCACATAAATAAATTATAAATACAAGATAGGACATAATAATATCATGGCATAATTTGAAAGTAGGAGATTAACCCAAAAAATGGAAATTGGGTTAAGAAGTTCCATAACCTCGTGTCCGACTTGACTCAACCGTTCTTTAACCTCCTGAATAATAAACTAGAGTTAATTTATAATTTCTTAAGAACATTTTTCAAGTTTATTATTCCTTTTATATCACTTATTACCATGTTATGAACATTATGTAATTATTTATGTTAATAACGGTCGTTTTGTCGATATTTGGTACTTGAGTCAAAAATAAACTTCTTAAAATTAAAAGTTGTTCATGTGGTAAAATTTCCATTATATACATAATTATATTCATGATTTAGATATCATATACATCATATATATCTAGTATATACATTCATTTATAATTTTACATAACAGTTAGAGGTAATAAATGAAATGCACCGTTCATGGAGACGGTAAGTCGTACGTACGCATGAACGCTACTTTCATTTCTATTTCATATTTAATGGAATGAAGTTATAATTATATAAAGGTATAATATAATTCCAGTATAATATAATGTATAATACCATTTAATCCATCCTTTATACATCCCACCTATGGCATTAACGATTCAAATCACTTTGAGGGGGCGGTAGTCCGCACTTCCTAAAATGAAAATATCGCGTTTACCCATAATGGAAACCATAAAGGTTTGCCATAAATGAAAAATACAGAAGATTAAGTAAAACATAAAAATATCATATATCATATATAAATATAGTGACATCTTAATGGCCACCTTTTAAGGTGTTATATGAGTGTTGAACAATCATCGTTTCGTGAGGCAGAAATTCACCATCCACAGAAACAGTCTTTTCTTTAACCATTAGGTGTTGGTTTGTGTAATTGTAGCTCGAATAATTCTTATAAAAACATCCTAGTATATTTAGGATACTGGTGTTTTTACAAAATAAATGAATAAAAAGAGTTTAGGGGGTTTTAGAAGCAAAATAAAACAAAATAACATAATAGAAGACATTACCTTAAAATCGGGTAACTCTTTTTTGATTTGAGCCAAAGGCTTCCTCGGGAAAACTTATGCCCAAAGTGAGGATTCTAGGAGTAAGAGAGGGAAGTTGAGAGAGTATTTGGGAAGAGTTTTGCTGATCCAAAAGGCTTTGATGGTGTGAGTAAGGTGGTAGTGGTGGGGGCCTTTTATAAGAGGAGAGGAGGGGCACTCTTGGAAAGTCATGAAATGTTACTTTATTATATAATGAGTTTCGGATTTTAAAGGTCCCACACTTATATATTTAGAGGATAAGGTGATAAGGGTTCGAAATATACTCATCCAATAGGTTTTTGACAATTGTAAGTCTTATATTTTACATTATATTTTTATTTTATTTAAATAGTTAATTAATGAGGTAATCGCTGCATCATCATGGTGTCATAAATAATCTAATTTATTTAATGTGTAAAAATTATAAAACAATTATCATGATTTATTAAATCTTTTTATATTTCTAATTAATATTTATAGTAAAAAATAGGACTTGTATAACCCCATTTGAAAATTGTTTTAGTAAAACAACTCATGTTTGTGACATTTTTATTTTAACATTAAATAAAACGTTTTTAATGTCATTTTCCTACCAAAGTGGCTCCATGGGGTCCCCAAGTTGACCCATGGATTTGTCTTGGTCGGCCATGACTCATACAATAGGGTTAGGATAAGTTTAAAGGTATTTTAATATTTTTATAATATCATTTTTACCTTAAATTTCACTAATTACCTTTAATCGCGATTAATTAAACTTAAAAGTTACTATTCACCAAAAAATTATTTTAATCCCATTGAAACAAATTTTACATCCTAATTACAACCATGTATGTTGTATTTTTGAAATTCAATTCATAGAAGAGGTAAAGTTTCATTTAAACGAAAAATCAGTTTTTTAACTACCACTTAGTGGTTTCACTATTCATCAAAAATTGAAGTTTTTCAGAACAATGCCAAAATTTCACCCAAAGCTGTAATTGATATTACGAATTCAAAAATTATTTCTATTTTAAAAAATTACAAACATATAAGTTTCATTAGTTAATTTTATAATTAATTCCCACTGTCACAACAAAGAGCGTGTTTTTAAGAAACAATATATATCAAAAGATTGACAATTGTTTATGTCCAATTTCAATGTGAAATTAATTATAATGACCAACATTGGAAAAAATGGTAAAAATATATTATAATTACTCTTTATAACCACTAAATTGTATAATTTATCACTATATATTATTTTTATTAAAAAATTTGTTTTTAAGTATTTTTAACTATTCATTAAAAATTGGAAGTTCTCAGAAAAATACCAAAAATTAAACATAGGCTAATTTAGATATTCCAAATCCAAAAATTAAGTCCAATTTGAATAATAAAATTTATTAAATTTCAAAAAGTGGGTATTACTATTCATAACAGTTACTTTGATTGGTCGCAGTGTGTTAGAATCTCGAACTTGCTTACAATGCAAGCTATTGCATTATTGAAAGAGAAGCGTATCGTGGAAGCTCGAGGTGTTACATAAAGTTTTAGAGTTAAATATCCATTTAGGTAAAGTTTGATATTTATTATAAAGTTTTATGAATTTGATAATTTATGCACACCCTAATTCACCCCCTCACAGGGTGATCTCACTGTAGCCCCTATTGAGAGACTACAATTGACTATTCTTTATTTGTATGCATGTTTTTTGTTTGCATAATAATAAATTCTTTTTGTGGTTATATTTAAATTCACATTGGACCAATGAGGCCATAAAAATGTAAATCACTTATGTTCTTTACTTTCCTATTAATTTATTTTCTGAATTCAATTAATCTTGCAATGATTTGTCTCTATTTTTCATTTTCATCCTTCTTTCGTATGAACAACACTAAGTATGATAACTTCTTGATTTTATATTGTGGGTAAGCTACCTTATATCATACCCATCCCAGACCAACTTTCATAGTTTAATTGGATAATAAAAATACTTCCACTAAAATTGATGAAACATGACTTATTTTAAAAGTCCACAACACAGATCCAAATTTTTCATGAAAAATAATATTTAAATAAACACTAATAAAAAAATTCAAAATATTTTCCATAAAATATGTTGATTAAAAAATATAATAATTCATTATAAAAATAATTAAAAATAACATTTACAATAAAAAATTCTCTAAATATTTGTAACGCCCCAACCCCAGTTACCCAAAGTCGGTGCATTATTATATACAATTGGAATGATCACAGGAGATCAAGTCCTGAAAGGCCAATCAGTTTAGTATCCTCGGAAGTAATAGATACATAAATAAGTTTTACATTACATTATGGAATGAAAAAAACAACATTTTGTCCCCTTTGAACACACTCATATCCCTTAGCCTATTCCTACAGGTCAATCATAATATACTTCTTCGAATCCTAGGAAAAATAAAAAATAAGAAAGGGGTTATCTCAGATGCTTAGTAAGGATAACAATATAGCGGAAAATATCATAAATAAGCATAAAAATTTGAGGAAATGTATAAGACTAAAACACAAGCCTTTTAAACTTAAACATCAACATAATATGGAAAAGATAAATTAAATAATTCCATTTACTTATTTACATGGATATTCTACTAGTCGAATAATCACATGTAATATCAATAGCTAATTTCATAATGATGGAATGAATAATTTCGGACATCATACCCACATAATCAATCCCTCATGCCAAGACTAAAATAATTTTTTTTTCAAGGACTTGTGCCAATACACTAATTTGTCTCATGAGACCTATCGATGCATCGATGGGCAATATCGGGCCCCGCCCATCACTAATTACATCCAATGAATTCCTCATATGAAAAGGTTGAAACATAATATAAAAATTTGTATTAAAACTAGAATATTAAATATTAATAATTTGACGATAAACCATGAATGTTATACAAATATAACATCCATAGTATAACATATCAGAAACCCTTCAATATAATATGGAATATTGTATCATAATGAATCAACTTCAAACAAGTGTAAAATCAAACAAAAGATGTTGACATAGATGAAATCAATCCAAAAACTATTTGAGTGAAATATATCCTTATACTTTGAAATAATTTAAAAGTAAAGAAAAAATTTATTTTGGAAATATTCTTATAATCTTGTAAAGGAAGCTTCAAAGGTGTTATAATGGAGGAAAATGGCCGCACCCTCCATATAAGTTAAAAAACATTCTTTCCTTAATTTGTTGAAAAGTCCATAAAGTACCTTGTTTGGAAAATGACAGAAATATTCCTTTCAGGGAATTTTATAAAAAGTAAAAACATGGTATAAATTACTTTAACACATAGTCTATAAAATGGTAAAAATGTTTTGAAATACATTTTAAGAAATAGATATGTGGATGAAAAATAAGTCCCCGTAGATACTTACATATAAACAACCTCATATAATAAATAGATTGTAAAATTAACCCTTCCCTTGTACTTTTCCTTAGTAGAGGGTACTTTTAACCTCATATATAATGGTTAAATAATTTTTATACAATTATAAAAGAACCACATATATAAATATGATATCATATATGATCCTCTAATATATCTTTGTTAATAATATTTCAGTAGTATCATTGTATCAGGTATTAACTAATTCATTTTAATTTATAAGTTTTATTATGCAGGTCTTGTTTTTTATTGATAGGATGTATTTTATTCATATCCATAATGATATTAATTTCTTAAATATTATTTTTAATCATCAAATTAAAATTATTCTTGAATGGTTACTATGGGGAATGAAATCTCATCGCATCGTGGAGACGGTAAGCCGTATGTACTCACGAGTGAAAATAACATTCAATTGATGGTGGAATCATATGAAATTGGATGGTATATTATATATACATAATAATTAAAATGTTATATTTATTATTTACATCAATTATACTCATTTTTATACCCATCCAAATAATGAAGTGTTGAATAACAAACTACAGCATGACGTGGAGATGGTAAGCCGTACGTATGCAGGTATGGTGACTTTCTCATTCATAGGATGGATAATATAATGAATATGTTTTTACCATATTTATAATAACATAATAGTATGTATAAGGTACTGGAGTTATTATTTTGTTATGGGAACAAAAAATAAAGAGGAAGTGGAAGAAGAAAATAACTTTGAAAGAGGTGATAATATATTTACCTCTTTTTCGGGTTCGTCCTTTTGATTTGAATAAAGTGGATTATTAGGTTGTATTTATGATCAAATTAAGGACTCTATTTTGAATTGAGGGTATTTTGGAGGATATATGAGTATGGTTTGGACAAGACAAATGGATTTGGAGGTGTGAATTTGAGATAAGGGGAGGTACCCTTTTATAAGAGAGGTGAGGGGCACTTTAGGAAAAGCTTGAAATGTTAATTTATTATAAAATCATTTTCGGTTTATAATAGCTCCAAATGGATTTATTTCTATATTAAGGTTGGTATGGATATAAATATTCTCAAATAATAGACTTTAGACCAGTTTAGTTTACCATATTAACCATGTCTTTTAGATTTAACTCTTAGTTAAATAGTCTAACATTTACCATGTCTTCTTGTATTTTTATATTACCTGGTTAATAAACATACTATAAAATAAAAATAGAACCTCAATTGGTTCATTAATGACAAATATAAAATTATATAAACAATTTTTTCTAATCTTATATTTCAAGGAATATTATATCATTTAATAATATAGTATTTTTTTTTAAAAACTTATTTAGGTCAATTTTGACATTATTTAGTATTTAGTTTTTGTGAAAGTCATAACAACTTGATTACTTCAAAAAAGATTGAGTCATACCTAACATATAATATTAACCTAGAAAATTAGTGGGTGGCATCAAAAGTTTCAATTTACATTTATTTTAATATTTATAATATTATTTATTTGACTCATTCATTAATAAGGAAAATACTACATCATTATTGTGTCATAAATAAGTATATTTATTTTATGTCAAAAAAGTATAAATAAAATATCATGATGTAGTAAATATTTTTAGATTTATAATGAATATTTATATTCTAATATATCAATTATATAATCTCATATAATTTTTTTTTACTAAAATATATATGTTTATGTTACATTTTCCTTAACATTAAATTAAATTTTATAAAGTGTCATTTTCCATTACAAGTGGCTCAATGGGGTCCCAAAATAGACCCAAGGATTCTCATAGTCATACATGTATCATAAAATAGGAGTAGAACACATGTTAGGGTAATTTAATATTATTATAATATTATTTTTTACCCTTATTTACCAGATTTAACCTTTAACCATGGTAAATAAAATATTACTAAAGTTACTATTCATAATGTCTAAAAATAAAAGTAACCTATTTACACAATTTGGACATCCTGATTCCAAATATGGAATCCATTTTTCCAAATTCAAAACACATAAGTTTCAGAAATTAATTTAAAATTAATTCTTGTTGTCAAAACCAAAAAGCGGGTTTTTAAGAAGTAAAAACTATCAAAAGATTAACATGTGTTTATGTAAAATTTAAATGTGAAATTACATTCAATGACCTACATTACATTAATTGATAAACATATAATATAATGATACTTTAAAACACTCAAATTTATAATTTAACACTATAAATTATTTCAATTAAAAAAAATTCATTAAAACTTAGTATTTTTCACTATTCATCAAAATATGAAAGTTATCATAAAAGTGCCAAATATTAACCCTAAAATTATTTTGATATTCCAAAACTAAAAATAAATTCCAATTTTAAAAATGAAATTTATAAAATTTCAAAAAGTGGGTATTACAATTCATAAGTACTTTTTTAACGGCTAGTTTGATAGGTCGTGGTGTGTTAGAACTCGGGGTTGCGTACAATGAAAGATATTGTATTATTAAAAGAGAAGTGTACCATGGAAGCTTGGGTTGTTACATTCTTCCCTCCTTCAAATAATTTCATCCTTTAAATTTCTAGAATACTACTGTATAAAAAGATTCGGGTGGTTATTCATCATAAGTTCCTCAGGTTCCCATGTTGCCTCTTCCATTTTATGGTTTCTCCAAAGAACTTTTATGAGATGAGTCATCTGGTTTCTCAACACATTTTCTCTAGTATCAATAATATTGACAGGCTCTTCATAATAATATATATTGGGTTCCAGTTATATTTCTTTATAGATGAGTACATGCGTTGGGTCAAGTATGTATTTTCTCAACAGTGATACGTGGAACACACCATGAACTTTGGAGAGACATGGAAGCATTGCCAAATGGAAAGCTCAACTCCAATTCGTTCTCGAATTTTGAAAGGTCTTATGTACCCAGGACTTAATTTACCCTTCTTACTGAATTTTATAACACCCTTCCATGGACATACCTTCAAGAAAACATGATCTACAACTTGAAATTACAAATCATTCCTTTGATTATTGGCATAGATCTTTTTACTACTTTGAGATTCTTTGATGTGGGTTTAGATAATATTCACCTTTTCCATTGTTTACTCAACATGTTCTGGTCCTATAAGTTTTCTTCCACCAACATCATCCCAAAAAGTTGGTGTGTGGAATCTCTTTCCATATAACACTTCATATGGTGCCATCTGAATACTTGAATGAAAGATATTGTTATATAAAAATTCTACTATAGGTAAATACTGATCCCACATACCTTTAAAGTAAATCATACAAGATCTTAAATTATCTTCTAAGGTTTGAATAGTCTATTCTGATTTTCCATCAGTTTGAGGGTGGTAGGTAATGCTCAAATGAAGCTCAGTATCCAAGGATTTCTGAAGAATTTTTTAGAATCTTAAAGTAAAACAAGGATCATGATCAGAAACAATAGATAGGGGTACACCATAAAGTCTTATAACTTCATTAATATATAGTCTTTCTAAACATTCAAGTGGTAAATCTTCTCTTATAGAAAGAAAATGTGTTAAATTTGTAAGATGATCAACAATGACCCATATTGCATCATTACTTATAGGAGTATTTGGTAGCCCCATGAAAAAGTACATCATATTTTCATCCCATTTCTACTCAGGTATGGTAAGAGGCTGCATGAATCCTCCAAGATGTTGTATTCCAGCCTTCACCCATTCAAAACCATACATCTTAACACATAATCAGCAATATCCCTCTTCATGTTGTCCCACAAAAAATGTTCCTTCAAATCTCTATACATCTTAGTTCTACTAGGATGTATAGATAAATTAGAGATATGATCATCATCCAATAATTAATTTTTTAGATCAGGTATATCGGGAACACAAATTCTCTTCCCAAAATTCAAAATTCCATCTACATATTCGAATTCGGTCAATCTCCCATCATTCACAGCTTTAATTTTTTTTGAAACTCATCATCATCAGTCTGAAATTTTTTATCCTTTCTAGTAAACATGGTTTGGAAACCATTTGAAAAATTATTGATGTTTCACCTTCCATGATTATTCCCATATCCATCTTTAATAGATCCATGAACATAGGATCCATTTAAACTCTCATCTTGTTCAGAACTCCATGATCCTTTCTTCTCAAAGCATCAACAAACTTATTTTCCTTCCCCAGGTGGTAGTGTATTGTGAAATCGTAATCCATGAGTAGTTTGGGCCATCGCCTTTACCTCATGTTGAGTTCTTTCTGTTATAAAATATACTTCAAACTCTTGTTATCAATATATATCTCACGTTTTCTTAACATTAAGATAGTGTCTCCATATCTTTAGAGAAAATATTACAGCTGTTAATTCAATATCATGAGTAGGATAGTTTTGTTCATTAATTTTTAGTTACTGTGATGAATAGGTAATAACTCTATCATTCTTTATAATGACACAACCAAGTCCTTTCTTTGAAGTATCACTATAAATAACAAACTCATCATTCCCTGATGGTAGAGTCACGATAATAGAATTGACTAACATTCTCTTCAGTTCTTTAAAAATTTATTCACACTCTTTTTTCTAAAAAAATTTAACCTCTTTACGTGTGAGCTTGGTTAATGGGTTATCCAATCAGGAAAATTCTAGACGAAATACCAATAATAACCTGCTAAACCAATAAAACTGTGTACCTCAGTTATACTCATCGGTGGTGGCCATTCTTAGATTCCTCTTGTCTTAGAAGGATCAACAGAGATTCCATCCTTAGATACAATAAGGCCAAGAAAAAAAATCTCCTAAATCCACAATTCACACTTTCTAAACTTCCCATATAACTCATTTCTTCTAGGAGTCTTTATAATAGTGCACAAGTGATTTTCATGATCTGCATAGCTTTTGGAGTATACCAAAATATCATCAATAAATACCACTACAAAGTCATCAAGATATTCCTTGAAAACTTTATTCATTAGATCCATGAAAATAGAGGGTGCATTAGTTATTCCAAAAGGCATTAATGTAAACTCGTAATGCTCATACCTGGTTCAAAATTCAATATTTGGAATGTCTTAATTTTTCACGCACAACTAATGGTATCCAGATCAAAGGGAAATCTTTGAAAAATATTGAGCTCTATGAAGTTGATCAAATAAATCATCAATGCGATGTAGGGGATACTTGATCTTTGTTGTTATAGAATTTATCTCTCTATAGTCAATTCACAACCTCAAAGATCCATTTTTATTCTTAATAAAAAGAACATGGGATACCCATAGAGAAATATTAGGGTGAATAAATCCTTTATTACCCAATTCCTATAGTTGTTTCTTTAGTTACACTAATTCCACAGTGGCCATTCTATAAGGGGTCTTTGATATGGGACTTGAACCAGGAATTAATTCAATGGAAAATTCAATTTCCTATTCTGGAGGATGTCCAGGTAAATCCTCTGGAAACACATCAATGTATTCTTGAACAATAGGTACATCCTCTATTTGAAAAGTACTTTCCTCACCCACAGTTATTTCACTCCCTTCCTCCCCAATAATTTAATTTAGAAGAGTTATTGGGGGTGGATCTAGATGAGAAACAGATGGTGAAGTTTCTGCTCTAAATAAAAGGTATTCCTTATCATTATAAAAAATTGTAACCTCATACTTCTTATAATAAATTTTCACATCATAGTCCAAAATCCAATCAATACAGAGGATTATATAAAATTCAATCATGGGTATGACAATAAGATCAACAGATAAATCACGTTTATATTAAATAATGGCAACTGATTGAAAAAACTTTGTTGAAATGATACTTTCCTTAGAAGTTTTGACTGACAACTCCCTTGTTAAGTCAAATTGGAAATATCTAATTTTATCAGAAAAAAAGGTAGATATGAAAGAATGTGATGATCCATAATCAAATAAATCATTGCCTAATTTTGAGGAAACGATTAAAGTACCTTCCACCACATCATTTGGAATTTCAAACTCAACAGTAGTGATCACATAAGCTTGTCCTTTCTCCCTTTACCTTTTCTGAGGTAAGTTTCGTTGTCACTTAGGATATTCATTTTCATAATGACCCATTTGTCTATAATTTTAGCATTCAACATTGATATCCTATTTCTTTCCCTTCAAATCACGATCTTGGTGGCCTTTTTCTCCACACTTGTCACAAACTCACATACCCTTCAAGCAAGTACCGGGGTGTTTCATCCCACATTTACTATAGGGTAAAAATTCAACTTTTCCCTTATTCTTCTTATTTCAATTTTCAGAGTGTTCAGTAGATCTATTCTTCTCTTTCTTCTCTTTAAAGTCATAAGACTTATAGAATTCATTTTCTATCTTGATAGAACAAGAGAATATATCTTTGTACAACAAGAAGGATTGTGAGAATAATGATCGACAGATAAATGATTTTAACCCATAAAAGTATCGATCAATCTTACATCTTGGGTTACATATATAATCTTCAAAATGCCTTGATAACCTTTTAAATTTGTCCTCTTACTTTGCGAAATTCTAATCCTCCTTTTTCCTTAGACTCAGAAATTTCCTTTACATATCCACTCAATGATCACGAGGAAAGTATTTTTATAATAAAAGATCTTTAAACTCCCTCTATTCCATATTTGATACTTCTTAATCCTTTTTTATTTTTTGAATTAATGACCACCATTGATCTGCATCTCCTGTGAGGCGATAAGCTGCCATGAAAACTTTTTCACTTTCGTTGCTCCCCAAAGCATGAAATATTTTTTATAAGGAACTTATCCATTTCTCACATACAAATGGATTTTTAGTCCCATTTAATGTTGGTGGTTGTTTCATCATGAAGCGTTTTAACATTGATCCTCTGCGTTGTGGATCAGGGTGCTTCATACGGGTAAGGTTATTATTCATAACCTGAGTGAGTTGTCCAAGTATGGTTATAAGATGATCACCACTAGTTACATCACTAAATCTATTATAATTATCTTGAGTAGGAGGGAAATCCCTACAAGGATTATGTTCATTGATATGGTTCCAATTCCTTCAACTAGGTGCCATTTTTTAATAATGGAATACATTATATTAGTTTATGAATCACATTACATAATTCCAAACTTTTAGAATACTTAACATAAATTGAATAGTTTATGCATATAATCCATAATTATAAAAAAAATCTTTGTGGATGTATTTATTCATAAATCCTTCATAATGGTTTGTAAAGAAAATGTAAATTATCATAATCATATCCCTTAGGAGTGTCAATCTAGGTACGCAGTAAGGCCCATTGTCGTGTACCAGAATACCCGGGGTCAAGACCGAAACTCCTTGTCATAATTTTCCCTTCTAAGTACATCTGTACAAGAACCGCATCCACTTGTAGTATCCAAACAAGGATTTATTTCTTGGAAAACTCACAAAATCTATACATTACAAAAATTCTAGGATGTTCTTCTATACTAATCATCAAAGTCTATCTTAGAGTAATTTTATCTAATCAGATTTTTTTCTAAATCTAGCTTCCAAGTTTTGTAATAAACTTCCTCTGATACCAACTATAATACCCCTACCCCAGTTACCTATAGTCAGTACATTATTACATAACATTGGCATGATTACAAGAGATCATGTCCCAAAAGACCGATCAGTTTAGTA
Organism: Viscum album; assembly: GCA_963277665.1. Lineage (NCBI taxonomy): Eukaryota > Viridiplantae > Streptophyta > Magnoliopsida > Santalales > Viscaceae > Viscum > Viscum album. Next base: position 1,137,000,121 of record OY728135.1, on the reverse strand, counting down.
TCCTTGGAGGTACTAGATACATACATAAGTTTTACATTACATTATGAAATGAAAAACAACAAAAACATTGTGTCCCATTTTAACACACTCATATCCCTTAGCCTATTCCTACAAGTCAATCATAATATACTTCTTCACATCCTGGGAAAAATAAAACATAATAAAGTGGTGATCTCAGATGCTCAGTAAGGATAACAATATAGTGGAAACTATCATAAATAAGCATAAATATTTAAGGCAATGTATAAGACTAAAACAAATGCATTTTAAACTTAAACTTCATCATTATATGGAAAATATAAATCAAATAATTCCATTTACTTATTTAAATGGATATTCTACAAGTCTAATAATCACATTTAATATCAATAGCTAATTTCATAACGATGTAATGCATAATTCCGGACATGATAACCACATAGTCAAGGCCTCGTGCCATGACTAATAATAAAATTTTTGTCAAGGCCTTGTTCTAGGACACTAATTTGTCTCATGAGACCTATCGATGCATCTAGGGGCCATAGAGGGCCCCGCCTGTCACTTACTACGTCCAATTCATTCCTTATATGAAGAGGTTAAAACATAACACAAACATTCGTATTAAAACTAGCATACACAATTTTAATAATTTTACTATAAACCATGCATGGTATAAAAAAATCACATCCACAATTAAACATATCACAAAACCTTAAATACAATATTTAAGATTTTATCATAATGAATCAACTTTAAACAAGCATAAAATCCAACAAAGGATGTTGACATAGATAAAATCAATCCAAGAAACAATTTGAGTGAAATATCTCCTTCTACTTTGAAATCATTTAAAATTAAAGAAAACATTTATTTTGAAAATATTCATATAATCTTGTAAGGTAAGCTTATAAGGTGTTATAATGGAATAAAATGGTCACACCCTCTATATAAGTAAAAAAAATATTCTTTTTTTAATTTGTCAAAAAGGTCATAAAGTACCTTATTTTGAAAATGATAGAAAGATTCCTTTCAAATAATTTTATAAAAATTCAAACAAGGGTATAAATGACATTAACCCATAGTATAGGAAATAGTAAAAATGTTTTGAAATACATTTTAAGAAACAAGGATGTTTATGATAAAGAAGTCCCGGTAGATACTTACATATAAACAACCTTGGATAACAATAAGATTGTAAAATTAACCCTTACCTTGTACTTTTCATTAGTCGAGGGTACATTTAACTTCCTGTATAATGGATAAATAATTTTTATTAAATTATAAAATAACCACATAAATAAATATGATATCATATGTTATCCTCTAATATTGTTTTGTTAATAATATTTCAGTATTATCACTGTTTCGATTGTTAACTGATTCATTTTCCTTTATATGTTTTGTTACATAGGTCATGATTGTTATTGATAAGATTTATTTGATTCATATCTAGAATTATATTCTTAAATATTATTTTTAATAATCAAATGAAAAATATTCTTTAATGGTTATGATAGGGAATGAAATCTTATCGCATCATGGAGATGGTAAGTCGTGCGTACACACAAGCGACAATATCATTCTATTGATAGTGAAATAATATGTAATTGGATGGTCTGTGATATATAAAGAATATTTAACATGTAATATTTATTATTTACATCAATTATACTCATTATTATACCCATCCAAATAATTAAGTGTTGAATAATAAACTACACGACGTGGATACGGTAAGCCGTAAATACGCACGTGTGGTGACTTTGTCATTCATAGGATGGATAAGATAATGAATATGGTTTTATAATATTTAAAATAACATAAAAGTATGTAAAAGTTACTAGAGTTATTATTTTGGTATGGAAACAAAAAATAAATAGGAATTGGAAGGAGAAAAGAACTTTGAAAGTTGTTATGAAATAATTACCTCTTCTTTGGGTTATTCCTTTTGATTTGAACGATAGGGAAACTTAGGTTAGATTTATAATCAAATTAAGGCATCTAGGTTGAAGGTGGGGGTATTTTGAAGGATATTTGAGCTGTTTTTGGCTGATTCAAATGGATTTGGAGGTGTGAGTTTTAGATAAGGGTAAGTACCCTTTTATTAGAGAGGTGGGGGGAACTTTAGGAAAAGATTGAAATATTAATTAATTCTAAAATCATTTTCAGTTTATAATAGATTTAAATGGATTTATTTAGAGAATAAAGTGGTTATAGGTCTAAATATTCTCAACCAATAGATTTTAGTCAAGTTTAGGTCACCATATTAACCTTAGCTTTTAGATTTAACTCTTAGTTAAATAGTTTAACATTTACCATGTTTTCATGTATTTTTATATTACATGGTCAATAAACTTACAATAAAATTCCAAGAGAACCTCAAGTTATTCATTAATGAAATATATAAAATTATCTATGTCCTTTGGATGAATATTATATTTTTGGGAATATTATATCATTTAATAATATTGTATTTATTAAAAAACTTATTTATGTAAATTTTGACACTATTTAGTATTTGGTTTTTGTAAAAGTTATAAAAACTTGATTACTTCGAAAAAATTACATTGAATAATCCCTAACATGTCATATTCTCCTATAAAATTCATGGATTGTATAAAAACTTTCAATTTACATTTATTTTAATATTTATAATATCATTTTTTTGATTCTTTCATTAATAAGGAAAATACTGCGTCATTATTGTGTCATAAATAAATATATTTATTTTATGTCTAAAAATTATAAATAAAATATCATGTAGGAAATATTTCCATATTTATAATTAATATTTATAGTCTAAGATATAAATTATATAACCTCATATAAAAATTGTTTTACTAAAATATATATGTTTATGTTACATTTTCCTTAACTTTAAATTAATTCTTATAGTGTCATTTTCACTTACAAGTGGCTCCATGGGGTCCCAAAATCAGTATAAGGATGATCATGGTCAGATATGTATCATAAAATAGGGTTAGAACCTGTTTTAGGATAATTTAATATTATTATAATATTATATTTTACCCTTATTTACTAGATTTACCCATTAACCATGGTAAATAAAATATTTACTAAAGGTAATATTCATAATGTCTAAAAATAAAAGTTACATATTTAAACAATTTGAACCTCTTGATTCCAAATATGGAATCAATTTTTCCAAATTCAAAACACATATGTTTCAGAAATTAATTTAAAATTAATTCGTGTTGTCAAAAACCAAAAAGAGGGTTTTTAACAAGTAAAAACTATCAAATGATTGACCTGTGTTTATGTACAATTTAAATGTGAAATTATATACAATGGCCTAAATTACAGGAAATGATAAAAATATAATCTAATTATACTTTAAAACCACACAAATTTATAATTTAACACTATAAATTATTTCGATTAAAAAGTTGTTTTTAATTAAAATTTAGTATTTTTCACTATTCATCAAAATATAAAAGTTATTAGAAAAGTGCCAAAAATTCACCCTAAGATAATTTTGATATTATGATACTAAAAATGAATTGAAATTTGAAAAATAAAATTTATAAAATTTCAAAAAGTTGGTATTACTATTCATAACTGCTTTTTAAACGGCTAGTTTGATTGGTCATGGTGTATTAGAACTCGAGATCGCGTACAACAAAAGCTATTGTATTATTCAAAGAGAAGCATACCGTAGAATATTGGGGTGTTAAAATATCAACTTCCAATAGCCCATTATCATGAATTAAATAATAAAAGATCATTTAATTACAATATTTTTAGGAAATAACGTCAAAATGTATGCAGAAAACACTAAAATATTGTGTCACATAAAATTCCCCCACACTAAGACCTTTCCTATCCTTAAAAAACTAGTCCAACATACTCTATAAAATAAAAATTAATCTAAAAAATGATTGGAGAATTATTCAAAAATGAAATAAATTATCAAAATGTATTTTCCTACTTGAAATAAACGAATGGAAAGATATTATCATCCCTTATAATGAAAATTGTTGGCATAATTCTAGTTTCCATTTTTAAAATGTAAAATCCAATATGGAATTGATTATTTTCATTTAACCATATTTATTTTTACATTTAATTATTTCATTAAATTTTCTCCTTTTTCTATGTTTTATACAAAAAAATAAATAATTATTCACAATTATTCACAATTATTCACAAAAATAATTAATTAATTAAAACACTAAAATCAAAATGGATGAATGTGTTCAAATAATAAATAACAACTCAGTATAATTAAAATAAATTAATCCATTATTTTTACATACTCACACAACTCAACCATGGATTATAACTATATTTTTAAGATTACCTAAAAATATAATTTAAGAGTTTAAAATAACACATGAATATGAGATTCATTGAAAATGTAAAATTTAATCATAAATTTTCAAAAAGAATGGATTTTCAAGAGAGTAATATGTAAAATATTATCCGATGAATTCGAAGGACAAAAAAAATTTAACCACTTCAAATCAATTAAAACCACCGTCATTCTTGAAAAACAAATCAATACTCAGATGAGAAAGAAAACCATCGCTTTAAAACATTTTTTTTAGATTTTTTAATGAATAATTTCTGTGTATATCAAATAATTTATCTAAAATAAGATACCCATACCCACACCTATGTTTTAAATATAAAATATTGAATTTTATAGATCAAATCTCAATGATTATTAATTTTTTAGTAGTTGAAATCATGAAATCGAGTAATAATGAAATGAAAAAAGAAATGGGTTTAACATTAAATAAAAACCATATAAATCTATCATAACATGAAAATTAATTCCAGGTGAAATTAAATAGTGAATATAAATTTATAGTGTAATATGATGTAATTACCTTGGAATTACTGGGAAGACCCTATTGGGTCGTCCATTCAGTGATGCTTTTGGTGGGTTGGTTTTGTATTGACTATTATAGTTTAGTTTCTTGTAGGATTTTTTTTAATGAGGGTTCACACTAAACCTCTTAAAGGAGTCCCTTCTCAAAAATATTTATTTTTATTCGGGTTAGATATGAATTTCTAATACAATTACTCTAACAGAAAAAATCAATTCAACTCACTAAACAATATAAAAAATAAAAAATAAATAAAAAATAAAAAATAAATAATAAATCCTAATCTAACAAAGGGAATCCATTAATCAATAATTATTTTGTGTAATTTTTTTATTGTACAACATTAATACATGTTCCATGATGGATTAATTTTAATCAACAATATAAAAACAAATAAAAAGGATACAACCTAACATCAAGTGTACTCAATCATTTAAACAATAACCTTGAACCCTAGAGTCTTTTGTAAACTCTCTCTAAAAAACAAAAATATTTATCCATTAACTATAAATGGGGAATCCTTACATGGATAAGTAATCTGTATAATACTAAAAGGAAATAAATGAGTAACAATAAAAGGTCTTGACTATTTGGAATGAAATCCACCTAGAAATAAATTTAGTCTGGAATAAAAATTAAATACTCTATCTCCTTATTTTAACTCCTTGTGCAAAATAAACTCATCAATAAAAACTTTGGTTTTCTCTTCACAAATCCTAGATTTTTTATAAGTAGTTTTCCTAATTACTTTTAACTCATGCAAGCATAATTTTCTCTCTTTCCCAACCTCAAATAAGTCCAAGTTTCAACTATTGATACCCTAATAAGACTTAAATTATAATTCAACTAGAAAAAGAATGGATTTCCCATATATCAACCAATAAGGTGATATTCCTATTAAAAATTTATAAGTTCTCATATATTCCCAAATAGCATAATCTATCCTCACACTCCAATCATTCTTATTTGGGTGGAATGTTTTTTTTAAAACAATCATCTCCATATTTGGAACTTTAACCATTCTATTAGTTTGAGGATAGTAAGTTATAGATATTATATATTTAAATACATACCTTTATATCTTGGATTCCAATGTTCTATTGTAGATAAGGGTGACTCCATCCATTATATTGAACCTTGGAAACTCAAATATACTAAAAAAATTACTTTTGACAAATTAAGAATCCAATTTTACGCCATTTTTCCTAGCTAGAATAATCTCCATCCACTTATAAACTTAGTCTACTATAATAAGGATGTAGAAAATTATAATGGAATTGGAAAATAGTCTCCTAAAATAAATTAATTAAATATAAAATATATCATAAAATAATAATTATTGTTGTAAAATTTCATTTCTTTAGGGGTTGTTTCCTTGGAATTGGAATGCTCTATAAGTCCCAAAGTACTCAAATTAATCATTTAAGAGTGTTAAAAAAACCATAATCATGGAATTTACATTTTATCTTTTATAGTCCAAAGTGGCCAATAAAAATTTAAATATGAAAAAATCTCATCATTGAGTGGATTTTATAATATGGAATACATTTTGAAATGATTTTTTTACTTACAGGGTGTCATGGTAAGTTAATCTGACAATTATCTCCTTACTTAACTCACTAACTTAGAAACCTATCAATTTGAAAACAAGTGGGACATTTCATTGGCATAATATATTTTTACAAGATTATATAGTCATGGCCTAAAACTCTTGATATACTATAACTCCTCGTAAAGGAAGGTTTCTATAATAATTGGATAGATTTGAGAATAATCTACTAAAATATTGGTAATCTACTAATATTATTAACCACTAAGTTCTCACTACACTTCTTATCTTTTATTTCAACATCAAATTCTTTATTCTACAATATATATCTGAGAAACCTTACTTTTTCCACATATTTCCTCATCAAATACCTGATATAATAATGGTTAATGAATATTATCACCTTATATCTCAACAAGTAACTCCTAAACTTATATAAAAAAATATAATGGGAAATAAGACCTTATTAGTGGTTTTGTAATTAACTTGTGAAACATATTAAGTCTTGGATGCACAAGCAACAGAATGAGACATCATTTCAACTCTTTGGTTAAACATAAAACCTTGAAAAACAATTGATATATTATTCATTAGTTCAAAAGATATATCCCATCTAGGAACCTAAATAATGTGTGAGGAAACAAAATTTTACTTTATCTTCCTCAAATTTTCTTTATAAATCTTATTAGAGAGAAATTTTACTCTTTATGGAGAAATATAGATAAGGGGAGGAAAATCATATTGAAATACTTGATAAAACTTCTATAAAATTTAGTAAGACTAATGAAAGTTATTATATTATTCACTGCATTTGGGTAAGTAGTTAAGGATATTACACCCCTTTAGATTTATCAATTTGGATTTCAACCCTAGAAACAAAAATTCCTAGAATGATACCTCTTTCAATTATCAAATGACAATTTTAAAAGTTAAGAAAAAGGTTTGTATCAATTAAAGTTTTCAGGATAGTACTTATACTATTAAAAAATATATAAAATGAAGATCCTTAAACTATGATATCATCCATAAAAACTTCCATGAATTCCTCTAAAAAATCAAAAAAATGTTCAACACACACCTTTGAAAGGTTCTTAAATAATTTTATAGTACAAAGGGAATTTTTATATATGAAAAGGTACTAAAAATAGTTTAATTTCCTCTTTTTTTATCTTTATGTGTTATATGTAGTTGAAAGTAACATGAAAAATCAATCTAAAACTCAATAGTGGGACTTCCTAGAAAGTATCTAAAGGATTTAATCAAGGAGTGGAAGAGGTAATTAGTATTTCCTAGTGAAAAGATTAAATTTACTATAGTCTATATACTCACTCCATTTTTTAGGAATTTTAACTATAAATAGATATCAAATTTTATTCTTTGATACTATTAAAGCACTCTATTTGGGTACTATTCATACTGGACTAACTTATTAGTTGTTAGAAATTAGAAAAATTATTTAGGTAGCCAAAAAGTGGAAACTTCTATTTTAACTAATTATAAAAGAGTAGTATTAATACTTATTTGGCACTACTTATTTCATTATTCATCATCCTATAACAACATCCTGTTCATATATATATATTAAAGGGGTAATTTTAGGAAATTTATCTGTTGTTCATCATAAGTATTTCTCCCCCTAATTATCTATACAATTAGAGTTTCTTATTATATATATACTATCCCTTAGTAATGATAACATGGAGATTTTTTTTGTCCACTAAAAATAAATACTTCAGGTTCTTGGGAAAATGTTTTAATTCTATTTTATGTGGGATATCCCTACTTTGTGAGGTGGGTTTTATTGACTATATGGAACCTAATTTATCTCTTAAAACACTCCTAAAATAAGTAGAAGTTTAATTTATAGTAATTGTGATTAAGTTTTCATAATACTATGCAAAAGTATCATGTTTAGTAAAATTTTCATATTTAATTAAATAATAAATATGTGATTTATTATCATCATTTTTAGTAGTTTTAGACCATACAAAAAGTAAACAACAAGTATATTTATCAATACTTTCAAGTAAACTAACAAAATATTAATCACTTTCAAAATTATCAACATTTTTAAAGTAAATAGCTAACAAAGATCATTCTTAAAAGGTTCACATAATAATTTTATAGAATTAAATTTCCAATATAATAAAAAATATCAATTTTATAAAAAATATATTCAACATAAGGAAAAAAATTTATTTATAAAAATATCAATTTATGATATGAAAAATCTCACTTTCCATGTTTGCAGCAGGCGATATAGATCTCTCTTCACATAGATAGGTGGATCAATTGAGCAAGAAGGTGAGTCAACCATTGATGGTAGGTGAGCTATGTTGGTTAAAAATAATTAAGGCATATGGGTTGGTTTTGGTTTCATATGTGTTACCCATCAACCCATTAGAAATGATGGGATCATCTGTGTATGGTGTGTATTGTGTCTGTGTGCATTTAATTAAAAAAATAAAAATGGAATCATCCCATGATTTAAAAAAGAAAAGGTATACCTAAAATTAGTGGTGTATATGTAAAAAAACTATCATATTCTGTATCTATAGTATAAAAATCAATATTAAATATAATTCCATCCACTTTTACTAGACATTTTCAATAACTCTATTAAGTTTAACAGTTGTTATATTAGCTAGTTTAATGATAAGTATTAAAGGTTTGAGTCCTCCAACCTATAGTGTGGAGTAAAAATAATGAGGTATTACATTTATTAATGATTCTTAGTATTACATAGCATCTTGAAACTAAAACTCTCCTATTAGTCATGGAATGATGAATATTCTATAATATTTTCACTTTATAGGGAGATCATGTTGTAACATTGAAGACACATTTCCCCCAAGGTTAACTTTTTCTCCACCTTTTAAATTACTCCAGTGGGTGCATATTTTATTAAACAAATTGTCATATTTTGGAACTTGATCCATTGCATCTAGTAAAGGTATGTTAACTTAAAATCTTATAAAAGTTTTTAAAATATTATTATCTAATTTAATCTTAGTTATATTATTTAATTGGGGACTAACTTAAGGGAAAGGTAGGGATCATTTGGGTATTTCTTGGAAATTTTTAACATTTATTTACAACTATAAGATCCCAGAAATATTTTTATGTCTCTTTGGGTTCTCTCAAGTTTCATATCATCTTTTGAATTTTTTTTATATTTAACAATAAGTTTAAAATTTTTAGTAGACTCAACAAGTCTTTCCCGCTTTTTCATAGGCTCAAAATTAAGGGTTGTGTAGAAATATATCCAATAAGTAATTAATTAGAAATCAAAACATTTGGGATACTTAATTTAGTACAACAACAAATTTAGATGCAATAAATATTTTTATTCCTTCATAGATTTATTTTAGTTTTTAAAGGTAAACTTCCACTCACTTGATTCCCAAGAATATTAATTTTGGTTTCAATTTATCCCATTTGATTCAACCTATTTTTTATCATTATTTTTTATTGTTTTAAAATTTATTATTGATTTTTAAATATTTATTACTATTGTTTAAAAATTTCTTCAATGATTGATTCAGTTTTTTTATGATTTTTCTAATCTATTAATTCTTACCATGACAATAATTAGATTTTTATGAAAGTATCTACGCTATTTTTTACTTGATTAACCTTAAAAAAATTTACTTGTTTTTAAAATTTTAAAAAACTATAATTTTTTTGTTATTCCATCCATGGGAGTAATGTTTTTTTTGAAATTTAGTAGGCTGATTATTTTGATGGAAAGGTATCCCTAGAAATATTTCATCTCAAGATTCAATTTATTCTTTCATTTTAGGTGACTAGTGACTAAAATAGTTTGGTAAAGCACAAATTACATAGTACCCTTGAGGTTGTAAGATGATTTCAGTTTGGTTTTCACTATATAATCCTTAGATAACATTATTATCTTCATCATGGTAGTAATATCACTCAATTGATTCATAATCATGATATTTTTAAAACTTTAAGTAGGAACTATTGGGATATTTTCACATGGATAATATCACAAGTCTTAAATTGTTGATCATTTTAGGCTGTATTATGAATTTAATTCCTAATAGTAGTTTGGATTTTATCCAAAAAATTTCACCCTCCAACAATATCTATCATGCTCTTATTAGTGAGTACTAAGCCCTCATAAAACTACTGAATCAACAACCAACCCCTCATCTGATGGTGGGGATAACTAAAACATAATCTCTTGAATCACTCCAAATATTTATGCAGAGCATCACCCTAAGTTTTTATAGTACCAAAAATCTATTTTCATAAGGAATATATCCAAGAATAGGGGAAATTATTTAAAAAAAATTCTTGAGGACATTAAAATTCCTTATCAGAGTATATTTGGATTTGTAAAATCACTATATGTCTACTTTATATAAGGAAAATGAAAACACCCTCAATTTCATTTGGTTAACATTAATCCCTGGTGGTTTCATTATTTCACAAATATGGTTAAATTATTAAAGAATATTATTTGTATCCTCCTTAGGAAGTCCATGGAATTTTTGAAGTTGATGTATAAGACTTGTTTTCACCATAAAACCAACAGGAACCTTAGGGTATTAAAATAAATTTTGTTGATTTACCTCATTTTTTGTAGCTAATTATTTCTATTTTCTATGATTTTACATGTTTTTATTAGTTCCTTAACACTTTATTTTTTAAAATTTTGTGATTTCTCTATTAATAACTGAAGTATTAGGGTTTTTTCATAGTTTTATACACTAACATGTTCAATAATTGGTATCTTTTCTTCCTCTTTGATAAATTCCCTAGACTTAGAGTCAAATGTTATATATATTTCTAGATATAAAGGATATATATAAATGTGTTATTACGAGTCTCTAACTTGATAGGTTTATTAAATTTATTATTCATACATAATATATTATTCAATGATTTATTATTATATAAACACAAATTTTGATAAATATTATTTCTTAAACATACCATAACTATATTTTTTTATTATTATATAAGTATCAATTTTACCATGAATTATTACACAGTTCCCAAAATATCAGTTAATATTATGTATCCTTTAGATATTATTCTTATGTAATATCCTTATCTACTTTCGTGCTAAGGAAAATTCCTTACATATCCTCAATATTCCCATTTTATTCTTATAACATCTTCTAAGTTACTCTTAAGTATCTTGTAAAAGTCTAAAATTACTCTTATTTATTTTTCCTATAAGTTAATATCATCATTTAAAAATGAACATGTCTAAAAATAATTATTTGAATGAAAATATAAAAATATATATTCATAATGAATATTTAATTCCTCAAATTAATTTTCAATATTTACTCTAGAAACATTTAAAGTATCAAAATTTAAAACAATAAGTAATTTAGTCAAAAAAATTCTTCCATTAAATTTCATAAAGCACAAATAAACATGCACATCCAAATTCATTAAGAAAAATAAAATTTAAATACAAAGAAAAAAGTTTTCAAAATAATGTTCAAAAAATATAAAAATTTTAATATAGAAAAATTCATCATGTAAGGCATCAAATATCACATTTCCAATCAATAATTCAATGCATATAAATTTATACTCAGATTAGTAAATTATGAAGATTTAATCAATTAAATCAAATATTAAACACAATATTTCCACATGATAACAATGATAGTTTTATGAAAAAAAACTCAAATATTATTCCATATCATGGTCCTTTTATTATCAAGGATAAATGATAAAATATATATAAGTTTGATAAAATTGGTGCTAATTAATTTTCCTTTAGTATGCTCCAAAATAAAAAGAGATATAACTACTATAATAAGTAAACATGGAAAATTTTAATTACAATGATGTAAAGATTTTATAACACTAATTAAATTCGTGTTTAAGTAAAATAACAAGTTTCATATGTAATTTAGGATAAATAGATATTTGTTGTCTAAAACACTATAATAATTGGGAATACGAAAGATTCAAGATATGTTTATGTGAAAAATTATGATTCAACATTATAAAGTGATGAAGAGAAACTAAATTTAGTTCATAAAAGGTTGAAAATTCATTTAGATGTCCAAAATAAAATTATTAACCATGGAAAAGTGATTTAAACATGCATAACTTTATTAAAAACATTTGACACCATATGTTTTTGTCAAGAAAATCTAAGAAATGTGAGTGACACATTGAATCATAATGAGTGGGTGGTTAATATGAGTGGATAATTGGATTAGAGTAATAATAAAAACCATTAAAAGTTGATATTTAAGATGATAAACTATAATTTTATTAGAATAAAGTGGGTGTTCTATTAAAAGTTGAATGAAAAATTATTCAAGGGCTATTTTAAATATTAATGTGTTTAATTAAATAATACATTTCCTATGGTTTCAAGGATTTATATCATAGTAGTTTTTCTTGCTATCATTGATAAAAAATTATATATAATGGTTCAAATAGATTTCAAGTTGACCTTCCCCAATGGAGAAATTGGAAGGTATGTTTTTATAGATAATCCTAAAGGATCCTTATATAGAGATAATTAAGAAAGAATTTATATACTTAAAAACGTTCTATATGGTCTAATAAAATATCAGAGGGAATGGTATTCAAAGATTTAATCCTGTATAAAAGTGTTGAATTTTAAAAATTTAAGAGTATAAAAGATACTTTATATCAAAGAAAGTAAAAAGTTATATCTTATTATTTTCATTTATATTGATTATATTATATTTATTGAAAATTAAGAATGATTTTGAAAGGATTTTTCAACTCAATTAAAGGAGTAGTTCAAGATATTACTATTGGGAGAGTTTAATTATTTCTTGGGTGTCTAAATTTCTAAAGTGGAGGATCACATTTTTATTTCTCAAGAGAAGTATGTATGAGATATTTTGAAGAAGTTTTATATTGAAAATAAAAAGATAGTGTATACTCAAATTTAAGTGTGTACAAAGATTTCCAAAGATAATGATGTAAAAGAAGTGATTCAAATAGAGTTTATAAAACTCATCAGAAACTTACTCTATTTGACTACTTTAAGACCAGATATCATATTTTTTGTCACATCATGTGCTCATTATCAAATTTAGCTGAAGGATTCTCACTTCATTATAGTAAATAGGATTAAAAGGTATATAAAAGTTACTATATATTATGATTTTTATATAAAAACAAAGGAAATATCAATATTTTTAGTTATATTGATGTTAATTGTGTTATAATTATTGATGATCAAAATATTATGTCCATTAGAGTGTTTTTCTTAGGAAAATGGTGTGTTAAATATCACACAGTGAAGAATAATCATGTTATTCAAAGTATATCATAAGTGAATTAGGTTTCTTCTACCTAAGAAATGACTCGACATATGTAGATGAAGGAACAATTAAAAGATATAAAAGTGGATGTGAAGTTACCCTTGTTGGTTTCCTGTGATAATAATAGTTTCATTAATCTTGTAAGAAATCTAGTTCAACATTATAAATCAAAGAAAATTGATATTAAGTTTTATTTTATCAGGGAGAAGTTGGATGAAGTATTCATTAAGGTGGAGTATATTCTTTAAAAGGAACAAGACATGGATTATTTTACCAAACTATTTCTAATGGATTTATATTAATGGTTGAGTTTGATGATAAGATTTTAACCTCATACTTCCAAAGTAAAAATTACTTATTAAAGGGAAGTATATATTTAGGGGGAGTTAATCAAAAAATTAAAGGTGTGATTTCAGTGTATACATGTTGTGGTTGTGTTTATAATTATAATTTTTTAGTATTTTTGTTTGAAAAAGTGTATGTTGTGTGAACTATTATAACATGTTTTTTGAGTATACATGTAGGAATTTTGTTTGGAACATGTACATGAACAATTGTGAGAATATAATCTGAGAAGAGAGGTTAAAGTTATTATTTTTAAATGAATGTGAGTTACTCTTATAGAGAACCATGGAATTTTTATCTATTATTCATATTTTCTACACTGATTTTACTCATGTAGGACTAAAATGTTTTCCTAGTGATTCATTGCTAATTTTGAGAGTGATTTAAGATTAAAAGTTCATAAAAAAAATATAAAGGGGTATATTTTTATGAATAAGAATATTTTTTAGAGTAATGATTCCCTAATATGTTTTTTATAAAGGTTATATTGTTTATTAATAGTGAAGTGAAGTAGATATGATTTGAAACATTGGTGTTGTATTTTTTCCAACAGATTAATTACATTAAAACTCAAATGAATAGAAGTGTTTCAGATTAGGTGAAGGTTGTTTACAATTTAAAATGTTTTTAGAAGTGGTATAAAGTTAAAAATTGGTTCTTGGAGCTATTTTGACTGATGGAAGATAAAAACATGTCGTGGTTTTTTCAAAACCATGCCATTATTTCATTCCTCAAATAAAATTATGAGTGAATTTAAAAATGGTAAATTTATAGGTTACAGTTTTTAGGGAATTTCTATAAAATCCTATTATTTAATGATAAATATAAATTACACCATAGTCATATGAGATATAATCATAGTATTTGGAAGATATTTAAAAAAGAGAGATTCATTACATCAAGGTAATGTGAATTTGGTCATAGAATTTAGAAGATGAAGAAAACTAATGTACACATTATGTTAGGGTTTTGTGAGAGTGTTTGTGGTCTAAAGTATGGAATAGACATGTGTTGGTTCTATCTTAATGAAAAATGGGTACCAATCTTGGTTTGTGATTCGAAATAAAAATATCCATAGAATTAAACCATGGTATTATCAAAGTGGCCAGGATTTCAAAGTGGTTTGTAAGAAGTTGAGTAGTTGAGACATAAACATGTCATGGTTGAATCTCATCATAACATGGTGTGTGAAAAAAATATAGATTCATGTTTTTTTAATAATGTGTATTTGTGTTGCAAACATATTCTACTCAAACATAATTATTTTTCCCCTAAACTAAATAAACGTTGATTAAAAGATTGAATTTTATCTAATGAGTCAAATTAAAGTATAATAATTTAGATATTGAGATGGTTATTGGATTTTGAATTTGAAATTAAAAGTTATAATGAAATAAATAAATCGTTTTGTTACTATGAGTTTATAAGATTGTTTTATATGAATTATAGGAGTTTAATAGAGTAAAAATAAGGGTAAGTCACCCAAGAATAAAAAAATTATAGGATCATATTTTATTAAATTATTGAAGTTCAAACACTTGGGAATTTGATGTTTGAAGTTTATATTGAAGGGAAAGTGGACTGGTATGGTTTCTATAATGAGTTCCAAGTTTCTTCATATTGATTGAAGTTTAGTGCATTTCACATTCATTAATATATATTAGAGAAATTTTAAAGAATATTTTGGGTTTTGAAAGATTTAGTTCACTCATAGTTTCATTGAAAATTCTATGTTAAAAGAAGTGAAGAGAAGGTGGGGTTTGCCTATAAAAAAATTGGATTTTCTTTTTTAACTTTATAGAATAATGTATCATACTAGGACCCAAAATACCATTACTTTGTATATTTTGTATGCTTTTTATGGTGGGAAAAGCTAAAGGGTGGTTTAATGAATGCTATAGAGTTTTTTAGCCTTTTTTTGCTAATGAAGGTGTTTTGGTGAGGCCTCATGTGCAGTGTAATGAAGAGTTGAATATAAGAAAAGGTTTTTATATAATCTATTCTATTTCACCATGATGGATAATATTTTAGTGTGATGTTTCATATTTAATTATAAGGTGATATTCATGAGATTCTGGGGTTTTCTGTTTGGTTAGGTCTTATTGGTTATGGAATGCAGTGTCATGTCATGACATAGGGAGTCTTGAGAGGTTTTGAGTTAATATTAAATAATTATTTGAGTTAATATAACATAAAGTATGTTATTCCATGATGATAGAGTTATGACATGGATACTCTGAGTTAATATCACATGTGAAACAAGGTTATTCTTATATAGGTTGCTTATTTCATTGTGTCTTTGTAGTTTATCTTATGTGAGATTTTTATTTAATCTTCTATGAAAGATATTATGGCACAAATCTTCTTTCTCAACTATGATAAATTGGGTGGTTATTTTCCCATCTTCATCTATTTAAAGTCTATTTCACCATATCACTTTTCATTTCACTATATTTGTTTACGGGGATCATCAGGTTTGAGGTGGAAAGGAAGATATTTTCATCATGTTTCATAGAGGATCAAGTATTATGGAATGAACACCTAGGTTACATTGTGGAATTTATTTAATCTATTGAGATAAAGTGGTTTAACTACCATATTTGTGGATAGAAATGGGATATATTAGTGTGATTGATATAGTTTTTCGAGTTAAACCCATTATGGCATGATAATAACTCATCACACTATGACCCTATGTTTTTTATTTTTATTATAAATTTTAGGTATCTTTAAAATTAATTCTTTTTCACTTGAATTCTCCCAAACCAAATGTGAATTTAGTTACATCATTGGATATCTTTAATCACATTTGTTTGCTTTTTCCCCTATCTTTAATTGATAAATCTCCTTGAGATTCAAGATGATTCCATTTCCTCTTCTTATTCATTATCTGTTGTTCTTTTATATTGGGGAGTCCTTTCTAGTGGTATTGGTTTGGTTTAGTTAATATTGGGTTGATTTATTAACAAATCCTAGAGTTTTATTGGTATTTTAGGGTTTCTCTTGGGTCTTTTTGGATGTGTGTCCATCCAATCTTTCTCATTTTTGTGCAGTGATTGTTGAAGCTTTGGTTGAGGTAGGGGATTCAATACATATATTTCATTATTGAAGTTAAATTTGTAAATTTTTTACGATTTTTATTTTGTTAGGTGGAAGGTATAAATTAACTGAAATTATATAATGAATTGGACTAAAGGAAATTGAATAGAAGAGGGAAAACCCACCTTATCTTCACTTCTTTTAACATAGAATTTTCAATTAGATATGGTGATGAAATGGATATGGTAGAAATTTGGGATTATTGATGTCCTTATTAATATATAAAAGGTTAAATGGATATGGGAGGATGCTTAATTTTTTTTTGATATGGTTCATTACTATATTTATTTTTGTTTGATATTGAAAATATGGTTTATTGATATGTACTATTATGATAACTTTGATTTTTAACATTGATTTTATTTTCATATTTATAGTTGGATAAATCATGTTATTTTAGTAATGAATTGGTTATGTGGAAAATGAAATTAAATTTTTGACATCTAAATATGAAATAATGATTTTTTATAAAATAATGTTTTTTATGAAATAATGATTAAGGAAAAGTTATTAAATAGGATTTTTTTCTAGTTTTACTCCTATTTTATTCTATATATGGAATCTTCCTTGTTGTGTTAAAATGGGTGTTTGTTTGTTTTTATGGCTGATTGGGAGGATGTGGTGTGGTTTGGTTGTTATAGTGATAGATGTGTTGTTGTGTAGTTATAGTGTAGGGGACATGGTTGGTTGTGTATGAAGGAATTGGTTTATAGGATGTTATAGTGGATTTTTTCATGTGTTGTGAGGTAGTTTATTTATTGATTATTTTGTTCAATGTGGGGTTGTGTTATAGTTTCCTAGTGTCATGAAATATTTTGATTCCCCAGTCTGAATTTCTTGAATGACACCCCTGAATAGGGCACTACTAGACTTCAAGTGTGCTTCCTTGTACACTAGAGGCTACCAGCTAGTGACAAGGTACTAACACAGTCGTGGGGATACTATTCCCATGAAATAGGGGTACAAGGTTCATACCTGACTCTACAAAATATTTGGCACGACCTGTCCATGTGGTGGAAAAACCCAAACTCATAGATAATAAATAGGGATCTACGTGTTACTTTTCAACCTAGATATAAAATAGTAAAGCATTATATATAATGCATCAGATAAAATAGAACATTTGAAAAAAATATAAATAATATAGGTTGAATTATATAGATATAATATTGAAACATTGACTGATGCATGTGTAGAATAAAAATAATAAAATAAACTAAAATGAACTCCGATTGAACTCAAAAAAGTATCCCATCTGAATCCTAATTCTCCAAATCATTTTAGATCCAAAACTCCTATCTAGATCCAATAGATACCTATTATTAAAAGGAAACATGAAGGTATACCCACATACACCAAAATCCTTGTATTATATAAGAGTAAGGGGTGAGTTAAATAACTAAGTAAGATTATACTACTTGCCTTAACACACTGAGTACAGCTTTGATCAAGTTACTGTTCATAAAAATCATTGAAGACTGAAAGTCATGAATGTGAAACAAAACCACTTGAAAATTAAACATAATATTAACATGCAAACAAACACGCCTATTCATCACATGCTAACCATGACTCTGTGACACCTTACCCCTCCTTCTTTGTCCAATACCGGTGATATATCGGTTAGAGTCATGTCACAAGTAATACTGTTGAGGAAATACATCTCATTAACTATACTAGAGAATATATGAAACCTACCAACAAAAGGAACCACAATATCAAGTCCTGGGCATATATGAACCCATCAAAGAGTTGCATCATAATGACTGATTCTAGGCATATAAAAAAATCATCATGAAAAACAAGAAATTTTGGGGAGGTAATCTCAATTTCCAACCACTCACATATTCTAAAACATCTACTTAGGGTAACTTCCCTTGGATATTTCTCATTAGTAAACAATGATATCAGTTTGAGGATGGTATTTCAATTTATGACCTCTCAAATGTGATGAAACACACTAACATGAGGTAGGTCCTATGGATGATCGCATATACAGAACTCAAGAAAATAAGTGATATAAGGTGGAGATTTTAATAGTCAACCTTTTATATATAACAAATCATCTTCTCAGAGTAAGGCCCCATGAACATGTTCCATATCCACCAGTGAATGTTAGAAGTTGTCTGAGGATGGAATCTCAATATCTGACCTCCCAAATTAGTTGAACCACACCAAAAAGAGATACTTCCCATGAAAAATTTCATATCCAAAACTCAGAAAAATAAGCAATTTGAGTAGAGTATTCTAATATCCAACTCCTCACATAGGCCTGACCATCTATTTAGGGTATGTTCCAATGGCCAAATTGCATGACTATACCCTCTAACTTAGGGAGAGGTCTTTTACTACATCACACTCCTTATCATATACCTCATCACAACTTAATATCCTCTCAATGAAGGAGAACTCAAAAACATTAGTGTCAATATATAAATAATAAAATTAAAGGAACATCAAATAATCAAGTAATGGGAATAAGTCTACCATTATCCCAAGGGAACACCCGAAGCACAAAAATACCATAAGGATAACCCAAAATATTTTCCAAACCCAACCCCTATAGGATACCCACACTATCCACGTTTTTGTACTCAAAACCTATGAAAATTAAGATTCTTTATCCAAACCAATATGCTAAACCACTAGAGCATCCAATCCTTAATTGAGCCTGAACAACTCACTCTAGGACTTACCTACAAAAGGGAATAACCCCTCTTAATTTCATGAAACCATGTGATTCTATATATAAACTAATTATTTTTACACATAAATTCCCTCTATGGGGAAAATTATATCAATTCAGACCAAACTGGGAACTTTAATACCCAATGTAGAACATTACTAGGACAACTCACATACCCACATATATGATAGTGTTTACAACCAATTGTAACACTATTACATGGTAAGTAATTACCTATAAAATCATGCATCATAATTAAATTTAATAAACCTAATAGGAAATCATAGTCACAAATAATGTGAAAAAGCAACTAAGATTTGAAAAATAGGGTATCACCAATATGAGGTCAAACAAACCAAAGAAAATATCCACCCAAAACCTTTTTTTGTTCCCTTAAAAATAAAGTCAAAATACTCTATGTAAACCATTTTTAAAATCCATATCACACCATATTTACTAACTATAGGCCCTTAAAAAAATGCTAATGAAAAGTTTCTTTGTAAAGCCCATTTTTTTTGGGTTTCACTGCCTCTTAAAATCTCTATTTTCACATTTAAATTAAGTTTTGAACCATTTCATTTAAAAATTTATTTTATATAAAAAACCACTTTCGAATAAACATTTAAAAATTAAAAAACATATACTACCCAACCAAACAATATATAAAGGGTTTGACCAACACTCTTGAAAATAAGGAACAACCAATGAACTATTTAACAAGGTATGTGGTCCATATTGACTATTAGGCTAATGCGAACATGTCCTAATTTTTTGGGTGAGATCACATAAGTAATGAAAATGTTCTATAAATAACAATATTTATAGTAAAGAAACATAAAATCACTAAATAGTTAAGAGATTCAGTAATATAGAAGACAACTACCTCAACGAGTAAACTATAGTTGATCTCAAGCTCATGATGACTTCCTTCAATTCCACGAGCACCTATCTCATCAATTAACACATCAAAATTCATACATAAATCATATAATGATAACAAAACTTTTCATAATAAATTCCAAACTCACTTGGAGGCATAAAGACATCAAAATCACATGCAATGGGGCATAGAACACTCTTAACATTCACCCAAACCTAAGATACAAAAATCCCCAATTTATTTTCCCGATTCAGTGGAAAAATTACCCCAATTTCACTAAAAACCATAAATAAATTCATGTGGAAACACACCTCAATAAAAAATTAAAAACATAAACATCTACTTATGTGATCTCCTCAATGCACTTTACCAGAAAGCGTCATGAAAAAGGACGATTCTACCATGATTTAGTGGAATCGTCGCCCTAAAATCCAATCCAGGTGAACCAAGATAAGAGGATGGAAAGTGAAATAACAAAGAGTATAAATGGTGAGAACATACCTCAAATCCATAGAGTGAAAAATTTCAAAACATCATAAATAAATCAAAACTAAACCTATGGTGGTATCCACTATAAGGACCAACTATCAAAGGATGATTATAAATAATGAAACTCTCTATTATAGGAATCAATAACTAAAACTTAAATCAAGGGGTCCAAAATATGAAACCACCCGAAAATCACATTTGGTTACTTAATCCCAACATTGGAATCTATTCTATGATCCCACCACAATAAATTCTCACAAAAAAACCATGATATACACTATAAATGCATAATTCAAACACCAAGGTCACCCCTAGTCAAACCACTAAAATCTAAGAAACCCGATTTACATAGTTATTGATTCCTTATAACCTAAAATAAATTTAAACATATCAAAAATTATTAGAGTTTCTAAAATAGTTCTTAGAACCATGTCTTTCCTCCAAAAACCAAAATCCAAAAAATCTATGGCCTTTCATGTCCTTCCTTTTCCTAAAAACTGATCCCATTCTTCAAAATAAAATTTTAAAATACATATAAAAAATCCACTTCCATAAAATTTCTAAAAACTAAAAAATACCAAATAATTTAAAAAATCACCAACTCCACAATCCATTTAAAGTAAAATCAACTTATGGAACCATTTTATGTATGCCTTATTCCACCACATGAGTTTTTTTTAAAATAGTGGTTTTCTTAAAAAAACATCATGAAAATAAATTATCTATAGTAAACGAACAATCATAATAAATAATAAATCAAACAACCCCCCCATATATAAATTAATATATTAATCCCTTATAATTAATTTGATAAATCATTGAATTCATTATAAGTTGATTCAGTTAATAATACATTCAGATGAGTTATCATGTTAAAAAACACCACCCATATGTGTGTGTATCATGTATTAATCATGCCACTACCAAGATGTAAGAACAAGGTCACTAGTTCCTGGTCAGTCTATTTAACTCAACCCAAGACTTATGGATCCATTTTTTGGGATTCTTGATCCAACACCTTACTCATCCCATAGTGCATAATCTTAAACACTAGAAATCTATGGCTAAATATGGTTTAAACCAAAACCATGCTAGATAGGAATGTTATCAATCTAATTTCTGAGACTTGAAAATCTATCTCCACCTATAAAAAACATTATCCTAAGAAAACACACACGCACACACACACACTAATACCACTTTGTAATGACTCAACCTAAATTGTATGAATAACACATGATCAAGGAGTAATATTGTACCTCGAGTGTGCCTCACCATATTTTAGAGGCTTATGTTTAGTGGTTAAATATTAAAATAGTCATGTAGAGACTATTCCCTTGAAATAGAGGTTGAAGGGTCATGACCAAATATACTAAAAATTAAGTCCAACCTGTCTGTTTGGTAGAAAAATTCAAAACTGTTATACAATAAATCAGGATCCAAGAGGAAACACACAAACCAAATATAAGGTAATAAAATTATCTATATGATAAATAAAATAAAATAGATAGATAATAAAAAAATATAAATCATAATAGGAATCATCATATAAATATAATAGTGACACATTAGATGGTGTATGTGTAGACCAAAAATTATAAAGTAAATAATGGTGGCCTCCAAACCATACCATATAATAATCCCATCTTAATCCTCATCCTCTATAGTCTTCTAACCCAAACCACATGTCCAGCTCTAAGAGATGCCTATTACTGAAAGGAAAAATGAAATTCTACCAATGTACATTAAAACCCATGTTTTCTATACTTTTAGGGGGAGTGAAATAACCCTATAAGATTTAAAATTTCATTTAAACACCATGAGTGATATTACAATAAACTGGTTTTTAATGAAAAATATAAAGAGTGAAACTCATGATTATGAAAAAAACACCAAAAAAAATAATAGAAGATGAATATTCAAGTAAACAGATTAAGTCATCGTGTGGTAACTAGGCCACCATAACACCTGACCCCACTTGATTCATCCAATTATGATAATATATATTTTAGTCCTTTTAAAATGAATCCCATAAAGGAAATGTATCTTAATATCTACTCTTATTAATATAGTAAATCCACTAGAAAAGAATCAAAATATTTAGTTCTGGGAATATAGGAAACTCATCAGGGATAAACATCAAAATAACTAGTCTCAGCTATAAAGGAAACTCATCATGCATAACAAGAAATATGAGTAGTGAATATCAATATCGAAACTATTGAATATTCCATACCATCCATTATGGTTAATGTCCAATTTACATGTCTCATGTCCACTAATCAACCTAAAAATAAGTCTAAGGAGGCCATCTCAATAGTCAAACTATCATAAGAGTCAAACCACACCAACAAGAGGTTGGTTTGATGGAAAATAACACATCTATATCTTGGGAAAATAAATTATTTAAGGAGTTCATCTTGATAGTAAACCTGTCACACATGTTAAACAATCCGCTCAGGGTAATGTCCCATGGATACACCTCATGTACACTAATAAATGTTGGAATTAGTTTGATGAGGGAATATGAATAGCCTACCTCCCCATGAGATGAACCACACCAACATGATGTAGGTCCCATGGATAATCACACGTCTAAAACTTAGGAAAATAAGTAATCTGAGGATGGAATTTTGTTATCCAACCTCTCATGTTGGCCAAACTATTGACTTAAGGTAAGGCCCCATGTCCATATCTAATGCCTTTAACTTCTCACTTAGGGTGATTTCTAAAACCAAATCACACACCTCATAGTATACCTCATTCTAATTCACTATCCCCTCACTTAGGTAATGACCATAACCATCAATGTAAATATTTAAATAAACAAATGATAAGAATATGTCATAATAAATAAATTCCAATAGGTCATACACCAACATAATGGAAACTCCTAAGAACAAAAATATTATAAGGATAACCCATAAGATTATCACAAACCAACAAATATAATCTAAACACTCTATCCATGTTAAAGAACTTGAAACATTTAAAAATTAATGATTTTTCATCTAAATCCATATGAGAAAACACCAGGGAACCTGAGCCATAATCAATCTTGAACATCTCACTCTAGGCCCAATATACCCATAGGGAAAACCCCACATCAGTTCATGTAAATAAGAACAATTTCATAAAAACCATGTAATTTTACCCATCTCTAACCTATAAGGGGTCAATTACATCAATTTGGACCAACCTGGGATTTTCGATACCCAAAGATGAAAATTACTGGTCCAACTTACACATCCACATGAATGAAAGTCCATACAACCACTTATAATTCTATTACATGATAAATATTTACAAGGAAATCATAAATCATCATTAAATGGAAACAAACTTCTAGAAAATATTAAATTGGAAGAAAGTACAAAAGAAAACAATATTTATAAAAAAGTTTATCTCTCACACAAGGGCAAATGAGCCAAAGAAAATCTTAACCCAAACCCTTACGGATTTACCTTAAAAAAAATTAAAATCATCTTTTTAAACTATTTATAAAATTCATCTCATGTTTTCTTAACTCACACTTGTACCATGTCCAAAATCCTAAAGAAATCATTCATGAAAAACATCACATTTTTTGACACTATATTTCAAAGCAATCAGTTGAAATCTCCATTTCACCTTGGAATTCTATTTTCAATGATTTCCTTTAGAAATATATTTTCTATAAAAATAACCTTTTTAAATAAACATTTAAAATGGAAAATAAATTTTCCTTGAAAATCTAACTCACACCCCCAAAAAATATATAAAGATGGAAACTGACACCCATTTGACTAAGGTTCCACTAAAGAACAATTTGGTAAGATATGAAGTCCTTATTGACTATTAGACCAATGTGATAATGTCTAAATTTAATTTGTGAGATCACACAAGTCCTGAAATCATTCTATAAATATCCATAATGATATAATATGAATATAAAATCACCAAATGATAAAGATAATATGTATTCTAAAGGAAAGTTACCTCAACCAGTGATCTATAATCAATCCCAAACTCATACTGAACTCCTATTAGTCCATAAGTCCCTATATAATAAATTAAAATCATCAAATCCATCCATATAAAATTTTATAATAAAATACCAACTTGTCAAAATCAACACCAAACTCAATGAGTGGCATAAAAACATTGAAACCATGTGTAACAGGGTGCAGTCCACTCTTGACATCCATCCAAAACTAATCCACAAAAAGGCCCAATTTATTTTCCCAATTTAATGGACAATTAAAAATAATTTCACCAAATGTGTCTCCCCAGACCCATTCTCTTGTATTTAGTTCATAAAAACATACATGACTTACTTTCTTTGACACAAACTATAAAGTTCTATATATAACCATCCATAATTACAAAATCAACAATAATTATCGAATATCCTGCAACCAAAGGATATTTTAATGTTTATATATTTTTATAATTAGAACATAAAATAAACTAATAAATTCCATATTATTTTTATCAAATGTAAAATTTCCCATTATATATGAAACTACTTAATTCGTGAAAATTCTTCAACATCTCCCAAGAATTTGTTGATATCTTTTATCTGTCTAAACATGTCACATGTACTAATTTTCCCCATAACCGAGAAAAATATAGATATAATAAGTGGTGATATCAAAATCTTATTAATGGAAACATATAAGTTAATAAATCATGGAATAAACATGTAATAAACATTATGGATGAAATAGGTAAACAACATGAATCCATAATCAACTAGAAAATAAGAGAATTCCATATCAATTAAAATAAATGAGAATGTGAATTTAAATAATAATAATCTCATACAGATGTAATTTATAATTATAGACATTATAAACCTACTACTAAGACCTTGTTACATGAAACACTACTTGTTGTCGAGACTACAGTCAGGAAAACTTATTGAATTGGGAAATAATAGACCAAATACCAAAACCTATTTTGTCTCGCGACACTTTCCTTTTCATTGAGGGGATATATTATTTCATGCCCACCTATCAGTTTATTAAGTCCAATGAATTAACCATAAGATTCATCAATACATTTCATACCATTACCTAAGGAACCACTTACTAAATAAAACTTTTCTTTCCATATAATTAAGAATATGGAATATCAATACATGATAAACCTATTATGGTAGTCAATAACCATCAAGAATAACAATAATTTCCCCCATTTTAATAAAATGGATAGGATGATCATAACTCATCCTAATAAATATGGTATATGGTCAAACAATACATATTCAAATATCCAATAACCATCCTTATTTTAAAAACAATATACAGAACACCAATACTTTCCCCCATGTCAATAGAATGACATTATATTTGGGTAAACAACATTCAATTAGAATTATGTAAAATTTAATGTTCACAACTAATAGATAAATGAGTATAAGAATAAGTCAATACTTGGAATAATTATAATCATAATCCATCTAGATAAATAAGGTGTATGGTTTCAAAAGAATATAACCTTTTTGTAAAGGAAACTTATAAGGATGTCGACATAGATGAAAAATATCCACGTAAAATAATTCTTGAACAATACCACCCATGAAGGGAGGATAAATTAGATTTTTTTGTATCATGAGTTAATTTATATGTACATATATATATTAGGTCCTAAATAGTGAAAAAAAACTATATTAGGGAAAAACCATTGGAAAATATAAAGGAAAATGGAAGTGAAAACTTAAAATAGATCTTAGATTTTTTTAACATTAACATAATAAATGAGGTAATGAGTTAATTACAAAATTATATTTCCAAATGTGAAGTGATAAATCATTGAAAAATTTTAATTTTAAGATAATAACCAATAATTAATCTTTGAAAATGAAATAAATTTTTCTATAGGAAATGTTGATCCAAAACATTTGATTTTGAAAGGGACATTTTTGATACTTGAGATTACCTTTGTTGAAAACCCTCATTATAAAAAGAGTAATAGAAAATTATTCATATTAGAACATAAGTTTTCCAAATAATATTTTAAAATACCTTATAATAAAATATTTTGGTGGGATAACAACGCATAGAAGAAAAATTTTCAAGATAAAACATTATAATTCAATGAAGGGGATTTGAGTTACCAAAAATCCTTACTGTTGGGAAAAAAATGTATCAATATTAAATTGAATGAGGGAATATTATTTAGCTAGTAAATACAATAAAATAAAAAATATTATTATAAAAAAATGTTCATGGGAAGTTAATACACCATATAAAGGACACATGGTACTTAACACGTAACATGTATCAAATAATCAAAATTGAGATGAAGAAAAATATTACTTCTTCAGTAACACTTTAATCAAACCCATTAAAATATTTGTATTGTAATTGAACTTAAAATAACACTACTAAAATATAATTAATGATATTATATCTCAATTAGTTAGTATTTACATCTCATAAATGAAATTAGGTGTATAATATCAAACATGTCTCAAAGAGATGAATTTGAGATAAAAACTCATACCTTGTTTCCCTATTTAGTTGACCAAATTATAACCTCATGTAAAACAAACATAAATAAATTAATATTATATTTCATAACCTTACTCATAAATATTACCCTTTTATAATCATTTTTACAGTTTTTTATTAGGAGTACATTAATTATAGCGTATTATGACCTTCGGTTGTAAATAACTTTAACTATTTTGTGCATATTTAATAATATTGATATCATTACCAATAATTTTATTACAAGTTAATTATTTTTATATGATTTATTATTCTTTAATATGTAACTTATATTGATTTAAAATTTACTTATTTCATTCCATAAGTGTTTTAGTTACGTTATGTGAAAACCGAAATGATAATGACTTAATTCGGCAATTTTGGTGGTCAGAGATGATATATTAATAATAAAATACATTACTTATATAAAATTTCAAAAGTGATAAAATTATAATTATTTTACTATTAAAGTATAATAATACTATTATTTAATTTCTCATAGTTATCCATGATTATATTTTGAATCATCGTTCATGTAGGTGGTTAAGTTTACCCAAACATGAACACGATTTAACTCAATGTGTGAGTTTGGTTAAAGAGGGATTTATTTTGATATGATATCATTATAAAAAACTAATAAGTATATTATTTTCATTTATTTATATTATTCAACCTGATTTTATAATTTTTGGATAAATAATGAAAAAATCAAAGAAAAAACAATTCTTTGTGGCAGGTGATAGTTTACGATAATGCATGATTAACATTATTTGTTTTTCTATGTGGATCGAAATGAGAAAATATGGATTGTATAATTAATATAACCGAATATAAGTATAATAATGATACTAAATTCATAATATTATTATGGTTATAAGATATTTTGTATAGTAAGATTAAGAATAAAAACCTTAGAAACAGATAATACTTATGTTGTGGGCTTGAATTTTCCTTGGAAGTCTCCTTCAATTTAAAGGGTTTAGGATAATTATGAGTGATAGGGGTATTATTTTAGTGGTAGAGGGTAATAAGGATAATAAAATTAAATATTTTTTATGATTAATTCTTTGGTGTAGTGTATATTTTAAGGGTGAAACTGGTCTGCTTTTATAAGAGATAAAAGGGACATTTTTCAAATCATTCATGATTCCTCAACAATTCCATGACACTATTCCATGGAACATTGCACCAAAATTTATAAATGATGGTGTTTAGGTTGTCTTTTGTTCTATAAATACTCAAACAATTATTTATACACATGTTTTTAACATGTTTTAGTGTTTTTAGTATTATGTTTTTACAGTTTACTCTTTTACTTTTAAACTAGGTAACTGGTTTTTAACTAAGTGATATTATGATTTATTAAAAATATAAAATAACTCATATAAAAAACATTGGGTGCGATAGAACTAAATTTAACTTATTTTTAATAAAATTAAACTTCTAAAAATTAGAAATTAAATTTTAAATTAAAGCATATAATGTGTAGAAATATTGTTTTAGTAGAAAAATGGAATTTTCATCATTATGGATCATTAACCTTATTTAGCATTGATTAAAATTAAAATTAGTGTTAATATATTTATTTTTGTGTCTATAAATCATATTATATTAATTATTTAATATTTTTAAATTTAATTGATTTGATAAAAATTTATTGATATTAATAAAAAAATAATTAAAAATATTGTTTCACAATTATTGTGGTAATTTTCATTAATCCTAATAATTTAAATTTTAAATATTAAATAATATAAAAATTATTATCTCAAATATAAAAAAATTATAAAATTAACTTTCTATATGTAAGGAATTAATATTTATTTTAGCACTTGCAACTTGTAAAAACATATTTTTAAGAAAAGTGTATTTTTAGGAATAAAGTTTATGAATAGGAAAAAATTATCAATTCTATTTATCAAAATCATATTAATAATAATATTATTTTTTAAATAATATTTATGTGACATTGAGATAAATACTAATCCTAATTTCATCGTGTGTAAATTTAATTAAAGAAATAGACGAAAAATAATTTTTCAATAAAATATTACATGATTTTATTAACTAATATTATAGGGTTTTATAAATTGAAATTAATATTTCTAAATTCTATTTTTTTACAAAAAATGCTTCAATAACTTCTATGTCATATAAAAGTTTCAGTATCGGTAAAATTATTATTTTTCACCATTCACCTAAAACCAATTATTTTGGAAAAAATCTCAAAATTTCATCTTAAGATAATCATAATAAAATAAATTAAAAAATGAGGTCAATTTTATCTAATTCAAATTATTTTTTAAAACTATCTTTTAAGGGAAAATTGAAAATATAAAAAAAACTCCATTTATTGAAAACATCATTTTTCAATATCGAATAATATGAACTATTTATCTTATAAAGGTAACATTTTATAATTGATTATCATATTAAATTAACTACTAATGTTATTATAACACATTTAATCTCATTTAAGTTGGGTGTTATGTGAAATATAAGTTATTGAACAAATTGATTGATTTAAA
The DNA here is from genome assembly GCA_963277665.1 of Viscum album. Taxonomy (NCBI): domain Eukaryota; kingdom Viridiplantae; phylum Streptophyta; class Magnoliopsida; order Santalales; family Viscaceae; genus Viscum; species Viscum album. The sequence continues at coordinate 1,136,969,933 of OY728135.1, read as the reverse complement.
GTTATTTATAATTTAGGGGTGTTACACCAAAAACCATATATAAATTCAAAGGGTAATATAAAACAAGAAAAATGGGGAATGATGAATTGAAAATCTATTTACAGGAACAACTCTATCCAAAAAACCTTGAATACCCATGAATTTGAATGATTCCCCATGATCCAGTGGAATCATCTCCTAAAAACCCTTTTTGGTGAACTAGAATTAGTGGACGAAAAAGAGGAAGAGCAAGGAGGAGAAACAGAGATAAATATTCTTGAATACATGTAGGTAAACCCTCAGATCGAAGGGAGACAAATGGAAATAATGAACTATCTATATAGGGGATATCCCCTTTCCCAATGAAATAAGTCCAAGAGAGCCTAAGGGGTTCCAAAATTGGACCCCTGGGAAATTACCAAAGGGAACCTCTAAAACACCACATAGGGGTGCATTGAGGAATGAACCCAGGTGTCATGATGCAACCCCCCCCCCCCCCCCATTCAGGGCCACACTATGGCGTGGACCTAGGCATCATGTAGAAACACCTCATACTTGGGGTTATTACTGTGTAACTACCATATATTCACACCACAACACTCCAATATAATATTGAACCAAAATCCCATGGCTAACATCTTTTATCATGGATAAGGGTATCATATCATAACCTAAATAATGTAGTCCAAACCCTTACCAAATTATAAAATATTTCCTCCCTTTTATTTTAGGTATTTATAATGTAGAACCCCCATTGTGTTTTTACAATTCCCCAAATTATAAAAATTAATCTCACTTATGAGTATCATAATAAAATTCCTCACATTGTTTCATAAACTTCCCCCTACACCCAAAAAACATAACCTAACACAACAAAATTTTATTCCAAAATGCCTCCCATTATATTGTGATCTATTCATTCATGCTAAATTTAATCACTAACACCTGATAACCCACATTGTGTGTTCTTCCACCAAACTAAAACCCTCTAAAAACCCCCAAACTCATTTAAACCATAATAAAAATCCCCATTCCTTTTTCAAAAACCAAATAATCAAGTTCACTGATCCACTAAATGATATAAAATATGACCCATCACCTGGCTCACCAATACTAAATTCAATGAGTTGTTATAAATATGGTTGGAAAACATGAAATCAATGATGGGTGATGGTATATAACTGATAAATGATGGGTTGTTAAATGATTAATGATAATGGATGGAATAGTAGTTATCAATAAATAGTAAAGGCTAAAATAAATATGATTAATGATTAATAAGTTTTTTATAGTGGGAACTGGTTTAATAAAAGTTATAAAATTAAATATATTCTATTAAATGTTATGTGGTTGGTATCATTGAATATATACTTTAACTATGATAATTGAGATTAGAATTTGAGAATATCTTTTTGGTTGTCTTGTGAAAAAATATGGGGCTAGTTGTGTTGTGTTTATTGTTATAGTTGTTTCTTAGATATGTTTATTATAATGTATATATTATGGGAGATTTTGGTATTTATTTAAGTAGAATCCTTAGGATGGGAATGCGTGTGACTACTATATTCATTATATTTTATTATTATTTATAATGCACCACCACCCAGGTCGAGTAACCTGATCGATTCTCATATCAGAACATGGGTTTTAGGTGTTTTTCCCAAAATCAATGTTATTGTGGGAATAGATGGTATACTGATTTTTATTCTCCCGAACTATATTTATATATAGTATGGGTTGTGATGGCATGTAAAAGGTATTTATATACAAGATATAATGGTTATTGGTAATAATAAATATATATATATATATATTATGGCTGACTTAATTATGTAGTTATGATGTGGATGCATGATGGGGGTCATTCATGGAAGGAATAAGCACGAGGTTGATGCCATTCATATCCACTATACTAACTTTGATAATAATTTTATGTTCATTTATGATATGGAGTTATGGTATATGGCTGTGGTTTCGGGGTACCTTATTAACACATGTTATTTTGATATTATGTTACTATACTTGGATGAGTTATTGGATGAGAGAGACTTGGTTTGGTTGGGTGGTAGTTAAACTGATATGTGTGCGAGTTAGTTACATTTTTTATTCACCAATGCATTAGTATACTTCTTCCACATTTTCATGAGAGATTTTTATGATAATAATATTGAGTAAACTTATATGCTCACCTCATTATATATATATATATATATGTGATTTTTCATATTTTCAGTAGAGATTTGGTCCACAGTTTCAATATTATAAGATCATTGAGTTAGTGGATGGTGTTCATTAGTTTCTTTCAAAGGATTTATTTTTAGAATTTATTTTAGAGTTTATTTCTTGTATGTCATTACTTGTATTTTCATGTTACTATATTTTTCTATATTAAATATATTTTATTAGTGGTTTATATTATATTTTTAAAATTACGAGGGTCATGCATCCCATTTTTTATATGATTATACCATTAGTTATATTCACCAATCTATAAACTATTAGATAAAGGATTTATGTGTCATTTTTGTCTTCACTACAATCCCAAAAGTGGTTCCCAATAGGTTCAAGTCATGAAAAAGTTGTATCAAATCTATGGATGAGAGTTATGATTATTCTTGGAGTTAGGTATTGGTAAGGATTATGTAGGGTAGGAAAGGTAACAATATAAATTAAATATATTATATGACATAGCAAAGGAGACTGGCTATGACATATGTGTTAAGTACCCCCTATGATATAATGAAAGGACCATAAGAATACTAAACACACTAGGAAATATAATGTTACTTTAAAAAAATATACCTAGATGTGGTTCATGAATTATGTATGTTTGTTCTTGTTATATTATGTGGAATTATGTTTTTGGGATTATATATTTGTTTCATGGTTGGAACCATGTGAAGGTTTTAAGGATATGAAGGGAAGTTATTTGAATTTACATTACTATTGTTTCTTCTACCTTTAGATATTCCTAGTGTAGTTTTGTAATACGTAATAAGTAAATTCTTATATGCATTGATTTGTACATACTGTAACTTTTTTTATAAATATATGTTTTCAATTTTATGTGCTTTTATTTCTTAAAGGTATATAAGGTTATTATTAAATTAAAACTTCAAAAATAAATTAATTTTACCCTAAGTAAATGTTTTATGGAAGAAGAAGAAAAAAACCTTGACAATGATAAAACCATCTTCATTATTTTTTATTATTTTTCTTAAAATTTATAGTTTTAGTGTTTAAATTTCTGCATTCTTGAAAATTTATGATATTTTAGTAACATAAAGAAAATTTTAATTATAAAGGATAAATTATTACAAACCCATGTTTTATTTTTTTATTTAATTTCATGCATTAATCTAGATTTCTTAATTTTGAAGTATGATATATTAATATGGATCAGATGAAAAGAATTTTAGAATTATATGAGTTAAACTAAAAATATGATAAATGCATGTAATATTTTCTATTTTTAGATATACAAGCTATTAGGGAAATAACATTAAATATGTAATATTAGTCATCATGTTTAATATATCAAAAATTATATAGAATTATTAGTAGACTTAATGGAAAGAATATTAAAACTTTTAATATATTAAATACTAAACTATTAATATCTTTTATGCTTGATGAGTTAAAATTAGTTAATTGGGTAATTGAGTTTATTTAACTGGTAATGAAATTTGTCTAGATTTTTTTTATATTTTATCATGCTCATTTTGAGTACTCTTACCATGTTTTTTAATAATGTGTGTAGTGTTGTTTGATAAATCATGACTTGTTTAAACATTGATATTATTTGTTGGTAATTAATGAATTCCTATCATGGGTTTTGAAAAAAAAACAATTATTACCTATTTATAGTATAGGGGTTATACCTTATGTTATATTCGAAGGGGGGGTTCACACAAAACAAGGTTGTCACTTTTTATTGATTTTTTGAAAAGTTAGTTTTAATTGATTTTCAAAAATTGAGATCATGAAGAAGTTTGATTTTAAAAAAATGACAAAGGTGGTGACTAGAGTGGGTTTTCTTAGACCTAGTGTTGTGCTATCATGGTTTCCAAATTTTACCCTTATTTGTTATGATTTCTAGTAAGAGAGTGATTTATTTATCGAGTCCCCCTTGCCCAAATGGTTAAGAAGAGAGTATTACTATCTTAAAACATATGTTAGTCTACACTCCTTCTTTTTTTCATGGAATCATAGTGGGTTATCTTGATTAATTAGTGTAATCCCTAACCAAGAATTGTTTTTCCCTAACAAACCAATATTTTTTACTTATAATTTTACATGCATGATTATGATCATTGATAAATACCCACCCAACCTAATCTATTACACTGTATATACCAAAAATAATTGGGTGTAAGGAGAAATGGATCATCAACCAAGGAAATTAAAATTAACATAATCAAAACCTAACACAACCATATTCAAAATTTAAAAATAAAATAAAGAATTGAAACTAGATATTGAAATATGAAATAATTTTATTTAATTATAGCATAAAATCTCCAAAAAATTACATATTCACATCCTCCCCTTTATTGATCCCTCAAAAAACTACCCCTCTATGGATAGGGTAGATGAGTATATTTATAATAGGGGAGACATTGCAGTAAAAAACAAAGTAAAATATAAAAAAAAGTAGTAGTGTAGCGTCGTTGGAGGCCATCATCCAGAACTTTTGTATTCGAAAAATAATTCTTATAAACCTCCGTACCCTCTTATTATAGGCATGTAAGAGACTTTGGGACATCATAAATGGGTCAAAAATTCATCACAAGTGGAATCAGTTTATAAAAACGGTCTTCTTCATTTATTATATTTAAACTGCTCATTTTTTAGTCCATTATCCATTTTCACATCATAGAAATGTTTCACAACATGTAAAGTGTGGTGCAAAAATATGTCATGGATTTTTTCACTAAGTGATTTCATTTCTTATATTCCTTCATGTTACACATTATGAATGTCTTTCATAATGTGTAATGTGTGGGGAAATATTTCATATTTCTGAAAGATTTCACATATTAAATAGTGGATTCATGATCTGAAATGTTCATTTCCAACTGAATTCACCTAGTTTTGGCCCACTTCTTCAGTTTTGAGTTGTGGGATTGGGTCATAACTTATACTTGACTCTACTGTAGCTTAAATATTTCTTCAAAAATCTCGTATTGCACCATGCCACATCATGGGGTGGGGAAAAGTGTTTTTAACTCAATATATTCGTCTCTTTTTCTTATATTTTGATAAAACTCCATATGATACCACAAAACATAAAAACAACCATATTTTTCTAATTTTAATAAATTAATTTATACAAACAATCCATTTTTTATCCAAAAATACATGAATAATATGGTTCTTTAAGTAATATGTTTTCTAAAATTAACATAAAACCTTCATTCTTAGTAAAGGTTTTGTTGAAAATTAAATATGTCTTACAAAATGGTTATGAGTGTTTTATAAAGATTTTTTATTGATACATTTTTAAGGAAATATTTACGAGTTTTTCATCTAAATAGGTTTTGGGAAAAGTTGTTTTGAAGTAAAATTTTTCGTTTATTTTAAAATATTTAAATGTGTGGGTATGTTTTGTATAAAGGTTTTTTTAAATTGTTTTTAGCATGATTTAATGTGATGAAATTTATGAAAAGATAAATACGGTTTCCTTGGAGGGTATTATTGAGGTCACTTCTTTAATTAGTATTGTGTTCCCTTTATGTGGTGGACATGATTATCGGGGATAATAAATAGGTTTTATTTAATTTCTTAATGGTTTGATGGATATTGATGATATATTATTTTGTTGGTGGAGAAGGTTGTCATTGATCTGAAAAGATGACAATATTTTTTAATATAGGATTATTTAGTTTAGAAATTCATATGTGTGGGAGTGAATGCATTTCTTTTGGATTTATTGAGTATTGTATTCTTTTAGTGTGTGAGTTATTTTTTTTAAAATAACCTTATTGTTTTTTATTTTGGGTTTTAAGATATGTTTTCTAAGCCTCTTCATGGTGTTGTTCTCAGGAAGTAAAAGGAGTCATGGGATAAGGTGTTGTCAAAATTTTAGCAGAAATTCATGTCAAAGTTTCTTGGTGAAGTATAGGTCTTCTAGGATAAAAAGTGGTTAAAATATGTTGAGGTTTCCTTTTAATTGACTAGGTGTCCAAAATAATTTTGAGTTTCATTATTAATGGGTTTTCTTCAAGATATGGCTTAAGTGCGGTGGAATATGGACAATGGTTAACTATAAGTGCCTTCTTAGGAAGAGTTCCTTACCTTGGTTAAGAAGTATTTTTTTCCCCATGAAGAGAAGGATAAAAATATGATGGTATCATTGAGTTCCATTGTCGGGAGTTCCATGTGCGTGATATTAGGATTGAATTTTTTGAATTGATTCTAAATATGAGGACTTATTAGTTAATAAAGATGTATGACCATGAAGTTTTGAGTCTATTTTGAGACTATATATTGAATAAAGGGTGGTGAGTTTTTAGTTAAACCCATGGATAGAACTGAGGGATCATGATGAGATATTAGTGGGATATTTTCTATTTTTTGTTTGGAGATTTGAGGATAATGCCTCAAGTTTTGGGTCATTTGGTAGGTGAAAGTGGAGAGTGAGGTGGTCTTCTGAAGTTTGAGAGGTGTACAATGTTGGGTAAGATGATATGTTTCCATTGTGAAATTATGGGATACCAAAAATATGAGTGGACAGTGGTTTGTGGTGTTCCTTGGTTTTGGTGAAGTGTTTTTTGAGTAGTGAGGTTAGATTTAAGTTGGAATTCATTTATAAAAGAGTGGTTTATGTTTTAGGAATTCAATAATGGGTGTGTTTTGAGTCATTAACCTTATTAATTCCATAATAAAATATTTAAATATGACTATAAATTACCTTTTTATTTAAAACACAAAGATTAATGGGAGGAAAAGTGGTGAATATAGAGGGTTTTATCCCCTATAATGAGTTTATAGTCATTTGGTAGACCCAATATAAGTATAAAAAATGATAATCTTACCAGGGATTCCTTTACTAGACAAAGAATCAGCTACCAAATTCCTTTCACCAATTGTTTTCCCAACATCAATGCCTTAATCAATGATTATCTTGTATTTTCTAACAAAATATTCTTGTTCCCATGGAGAGTTGGCCTTGCTATTGAGAAGTCTAACCAAAACCATGGAGTTTGATCAACCTATGTGATAATAATTTTATAAATCATGAATAATATAAGGCCTCTTGACAAATACCTCTCATCTGGTCTAATTGAATTACTATGACCATAATAAGTATTGAAACCAAAGATCACTGACCCCCTATTATCCGGAATAAGACCACCCCCACTCATTACCTCGAGTGAACATGAGCTATCAAGATTCATATTTAGTCCTGAAATTGGTGTTTTCAATTTTACTGATCTCCACTACTTACTCCTACCCCATCCTTATGTATTAATGTATATCCTAGAAATAATTCTTCTTAGTGAAACTGAATATCCCCGCCATAGTTGAGAGCTCTAATATCTACCACCAGAGATTTCACATGAACTTGAAAAAATAAGGGAGATATATGTATGTCTTATTTTACATTATTCTTAAACTCCTAAATCATCCAACATACCTTCATGAATCTTAAGCTACATATACTAACCTCCACATCATGCCGACTAGCTACTTGGAACCAAGATACTAAAAAATTTAATATATATTCCCCATTACTATAAATTATCATGCACTACCTAATGTATTTCCATATTCCAAGAACCTAGTCACCTTCAAAGAGAAGATGGAAAAGTAATTATGATCTTGGGGATGTATAGAATGAGTAACACAAAGTCATGAAAACACCCTTTTATGGAAATTATCTTTTTTGGTTAATTATTGATTCCTCAAATTCCACACCTAAAAATTCATCTTTATGGGGATCTCCATGAACTATAACTTTGATGCCCATTCATCTATCTCATTAATTACTTGCACCATCACTCGACAGTCCTGACCAATGAAGCATCCATAAGGAAATTATTAAGAAAACACGTTAATCAGTCTCATTGACCAGACATATATCCTATAAATTATCTTTATTATTGATCAAGAGTCATGTTGATCAAACCAGGAAACATGATGGCCTCTATAAATGATATATTCAGGATTGGACACCCCAAAAAAACATTGTTACTATCACAATTCTCCTTCTAGTAGTTTACATCTCTGTGGCCCATGGTCCAATGATCTTCTTCCTCAAACTCCCCCAAATTCTTGATTATACACATTGTAAGGCTTGAATTCTACCCATATGTTCATCCCATTCTCTCTAGTCTCCACCATTCCTATTTCTCACAAGTATCTCCATTAATGGGATCCCTTCAATAATATCCCATGATATATTTACCTATATTATATGTATATCTTTTGACTCACTCCGTAGATTTATTCCACCTTCATCAATGGGATTTTCTATTTTTTTCTAAGATTCCCAATGGAAATTTTCACCCTAATTTTCATCATAGGTAAAAACGTTCATGATTTCTACAAGATTATAAATGGTCCCCTAAGGTAATATGATTATCAAAAGAACATATATTGGTATATAAGAGAGAAAACTATATACTAGATCAATCCATACTCCAAATGAAAGGAAAAGATTTTTATGATTGCAGATGTGCCTAATGATCTAATTGATAATTCCATAAAATTAAACATTCTTAATATTATATCTAAAATTGGATTATTGTAATATTCCATCAAAAAATGATGTATATTAATTTCTATATTCCCTTGTATTATCTTATTTCTCTTATTTGATCATTTTTTTGAAATAAAAAAATAGTTTTTATCTAATTGATCCATTGGGAGATCCAATTGCAATAGGATTCCATGGTATTTTTGTAAATATTGATAGACCTTAGACTTCCATTAATGAAGACTATCATATCATTAGAAAACATAAGATGAGAATTAATTAAATCCTTAGACCTATTTCTGAGAAGTGTAATCTTTCCCTCCTTCAATCAATACATAATATTTATTATGAGAGGCTCATGTTCCATAATAAAGAGGCTTGGTCACACTAGGTCACCGTTAAATAATCTATTTATAGTTTTGAATAAGCTAAATCCCCTACCAGGATAGATATAGTGATTCAATGGGGATATGTAACACCTAAAGAACATATTAGAAACCCATTCCTTAAACCGAAATTCCCTTATAACCCTTAAAATGAAACTTCACTCTAGTAAGTCATTTTCATTTTCCATATTCACTATGATCATGATATTATATCCCAGAGTCATATTATTAATAGCATTTACCACCTATTTCCCTATCCCCATCATCCCTTGGATTCTCTACCCCTAAATAATACCATACTGATCCACCAAAACCAATATTGGGATCACTCAATTAAGACTTTTTCATTAGACATGTATATATCATATCAGTGAAATTTTAATGACATATTGGTCAATATTGATTGAGTGTAGTGGGTTCCTTAACATTAAAAATAATAAACACCATGGACATGCACACTAACCTATTACAAGCCCCTCCTCTAAAAAGTATTCAGATACTTCCATAACAGTCAAATTGATAATATCCCATGCATCCATGTGAAATGAACCCATAAAACCATCAGTATTGGGAAGTTTTTCCAGATTCATGTTGTTCACTATTTCATTGATCTCGTTTTCTATTGAGATAACTTTAAATTAATCATTGTCCTTATCTTCCACCCATCATATAATGTAGCCTATAAAGTTATCCTCCCCACCCACCCATCTAGGCCTTCCTCCACTAGAACTTTACCTTCATACTAGAAGGCCCTCAATGTGATATATATCCACTTTCCCTACCCCTTCCACATCCTCTGTATATGAGGCATCATCCAAATTTAATTTGATCATCTTAGTTACATTATTCTCCATCATACACGCTCGAGGTTGTTGGATGTGTAACTATGGTCCTTCTTAGTAATTAAATGGAAACTTCTCTAAGTTATATAATAATTATTTGGATTTTGGGATTATTTACTTAGATATAGTCAGTATTGTCTGATATGTATTTCCCAATGATGTTCGGGCTTATGGTTTTTTACCTACTTCTTCCTTGGTTTATTTTCATTCCCAAGGGTAAAAATCATTTTATAGGTATCTAAAGTCATGTATTGGGACCCTAAAAACTATTGATTCATGTATTTTATGTGTTTCATGTGTCAAGAAATTATTAGAGGAGGTTTAATAGATGTTATAGAGATATATAGGCTAAAATTTCATCAAGGGTTGGAATTGCGGAAAGACCCCATGTGTTGTCACTTGATGTGTTAGTTGGAAGAATGAGTTTTTTTATGGTCTAGTGTGCCACACCAGGAAGGATATTATTTTAGTGTGATGATTAATATTGTGATGTGGGGTGTGATCTTTGTGATTTTGGTGTTGGCATATCTTTCTAGGTCATGTTGGTTGATGTGTGGAGTGTCATGTCATAGTATATGGATTCCAATGAGATTTTGAGTTGATATTACACAGAGTATGTTTAACTGGTATGAGAGTTTTACGGTGTGGAGACTCTTAGTTAATATCACATGGGATCATAGTTTATTCTTATTTTGGTTGGTTATCATGTGGGGTATTTGAAGTTTATCATTTTTATTCATTTTATTTATTCTTCTATAAATGGTATTATGGCACAAAAATTCTCATTTCTCTATGAAGACCATGGTGGTTGTTTCCAAAATATATCTCTAAAAGGTTTATTGAGTCATGGTTCCTTTCTCTATGAAATATATTTATGTGTGGTTTATTGGGTTTGATGTGGAAAGGCCAGGGATTAAACCATGTTTCTCAAAGGATCAAGTATTGCAGTGCGAGAATCAACCTTTAATCATGGCCTTAATTAAATGTGTTGAGTCAATATGGTTTGATTGAGAAATTCAAAGATAGATAAAGAGTGATCATGGTTTGATTTATATATTTTTATTTGAATTTACCCATTGGGACATGATTATAACCCATCACATTATGCCATTATGTTTTCTAGTTTTATTATAAATTTTATGTCTCTCAAATTCATACTATTTTATTTAGATTCTCTCAAAAATTTGGTGATAACAGGTGAAAATTTAGAGATATTTAATCCCATTTGGAATATTTTAGCCCTCGTCTTTAAGTGATTAATATTCTTTAAATCCAAGGTGTTTCACTTTCATATTCTTCTTCATTATTTCGTGTTCTTATTTCTTGGGGAGTCTGTGTAAGAAGTGTTAGATCATTTTGGATGATGTTTAGTCAAGTGATTTATGATTTATATTGTTTTATAAGATGTTTATGGTTTAAATAAGATATTTTTAGTGGTGTGTCCACCAAATCCTTCTCATTATTTCATAATGATTGTTTATGATCTTGTTAAGGTATGGGATTTAAGACCTTTATTTCTTAATTTATGTGCAATGTGTTAAATTATAATGTGTTTTATTTCATTGTTCATATGTTTTAGACAAACATAAATATAATAATGAATTTTTCTGAATGTAATTGAAGGGATGGGGGTGATTTTAATCTGTTTTATGAGATTTTATGATATTTCTTATACGTTGTAGGGATCGTTGATATTGCTACCGAGTGATTTATTATTTCTATTGTGAATGATATATCTTATTTCTATTGATATGTTAGAATCAATTTTCATAACTATTTAATAACATAAAATGGTAATTAAATGGATATGGTGTAAATTTTGTATTATTGGTGTTATTGTTTATGTTTAAAAGGTTAAATGGATATAAGAATATGCCTAAAGCAAGCTATTTGACATGGTTAAAAAATGTGTTATTATTTTTTATATTAAAAACGTGGTTGATTGAGATTCCATATTGTGATAACTTTGGATACTATCATGGATAAATGTTTCACCTTAATAATTTCTTAAATAAGGTAAAGTTGGAAATGAATCCGTTTTTTGGAAATATTCAATTATGGTGTTGACATCTAAATAAGAAATTATGATTTATTATAAAAGAATGATGAATGAAAAGTTATTCAGTGTGAATAGATTATATATTTAATATTATTTTCTACTATATTTGGAATCTTAATTACTATATTAAAAGGGATTTTGGTTGGTTATTGTGGATAATTTTTTTAATTTGGTGTGTTTTGATTGAATTAGTGATAAATTGGATTTTGTGTAGTTATGATAGTGTTGGATGGAAGGTTGTGTGGGAGGGAAGAGGGTATGTGGTTTTTATAGTGGTTTTCAGCATGTCTTGTGGGGATGTTTATGTGGTGGTGTGTTTGGTTGATGTGGGTTTATGTTATAGTTTCCTAATGGAATTGAATATAATTAGAATAAATTAAATTGTTAACGAGTGATGGATATAATTGATAAATAATGAAATTTTTAGTGATTAATGTTAATTGGTGGAATAGTTTTGTTCAATAAATGGTAAAGTTTAGAAGAAATATGATTACTTATTAATAAGTTCCTTGAAGCAGGAAGTTGTTTAATGAATGGGTTTACATTAAATATGGAAAATTAAATGTAATGTGGTTGGTATTATTGAATATAAAATTTTATTATGATAATTAAAATGGGTAGTTATGAATGTTGTTTTGGATATCTTATGTATAATTATGGTCCTTTTTTGTATTGTTTTAATGGAAGAAGTCATTGGTTGGAGATGGTGATGGTGGGGTGAATCTTGTGTTCTATTTTGGTATTTCTTTGAGTGTGAACCCTTAGGTCGGGAATTTGTTTTGTAACTTATTCAACATGATTCAATCTATAGGTACTATTTTAAATTTCTATGTGACCTCTAGGGAGCCTCCCCATAAGAAATAGGCCATCAATTAGTCGTGAGGGTCCAAGATATGAAAATGAAGAGACTATACCCTCATAAATCTGTCAAAAAAACCACAATCCCATGGAATGATCTTATATCCTATATATTTTAGCTATTTAGTACTTTGAATATAAAAGTTTTAATTAGTCTAGACTAAAAATGGCCTAGTTTGTGAAACCTTCATCCCATTTTGATAAATCCTTTCAGTATCCACAAGCCTCGTTAAGCCAATAAATGTTTGATTTTTCAATAAAATATAAATAAAAAATAAAATAAAATTATCTTATTTATTCAATAAAACCACCACCCAAATTATAAAATAAAAAAATTGAATTAATCAATTTATTCCCTCACTCCCACCATGCACCTTCCTCTCTCAAAAAACCCCTCCACATCCCTCCCTTTCCTATCATCACTCTTTCATGTCCCTCCCTCTCCCTGATAAATCCCCTCAAATCCCTCCCCCTACCCCCCATTAAAATCCATCCATGTAACCCACCCCCAAAACCCCAAAAATCTCCTCAAATACCTACAATTCCCTCAAAACCTCTCCTCAGCATACCCATGAATTCCTCAAGCCACTCGCTGGATCTTCGGTTGATGATTTTTATAGCTTCCTCTAGACAAATATCACTATGGATTATTCCTCTGTCCAAAGATCAGTATGAATTATTCCTCAAGAAAAATATCACTGTAACTTCCACCTATCCAACAAAATATCTCTGCGACTACTTCTGGGCATGATAATTATATTTATAAAGCATCAGTTAGATATATGGTAGGATTTGTCTCTCTATAATGGAAAAATAGAGATGTTAAGTCTAGATCTTTTATATCATTTCTATTTATTTTATGGTTAGTCAATATCATCCTTCCTCTATTTATTTTTATCCATTTTTAGCATTGAAATTCATATTGGGACTTGTTAAAAAATTTATAATTGTAGTAAGGTTCATGCATTTTTCTAGTTTTTAATTTTTTTTTGTTTTTTTGGAAAAAGATCTGATATTGATTATGGGAAAGTTTATTTTAGATAATTTTCTTAACTAATGATAATGTAACAATTTCAATTTTTTCTTAAATGTAGTTCATCCTATTAAAATTTGACAATTTATTTTGATAGATAGATAAATAGATATAATTTAAGCTAGGATAATACTGTGAGAGGATTCTATAAGTGTATTATATGTTGAAGAATTTATTATTTATGGTTGGTTTTAACGATAGGGTTTTACACCAATATAGAAACCCCATATCCCCTCAACCACATATTTATTAAAACCCTCCATAAACCAGGAAAGTATCTGATTATCACATGGTATTCTATCTATTTCTAACCAACATAGGACCATACTCTCATAAAGCAATTACAGTAGATTTTTTTTTTGTTCATCACACTTCAAATTTCATAAAAATATTTCATTGTTTTCTTTTTTTATATTTTAAAAAATGAAAATTAATTCAATGAATGAATTTAAATTGAAATTATAATACAATATATTTATTTTATTTTATTTTTATAGTATGAATTGTGATATTTTGGATTAAATTAAATGAAATTATGTTGATATTCTATCACAAACAACTAAGAAGGAAAATGAATTCGAGAAATAAAATAAGATTGATGGAATTGGTGGCATAGAAAGGGATGTTAATTTAGAGAAAAATAGTATGAGACAAACCAAATCATATTTTTCTAATTTGTGTATAAAATTGATAAAATCCATTATAAATTAAACTTATGTGTAAAATTGTTTGTTTTGGGGGGAAATAATACGGTTCTTCAACATTATCTCACCATCATTTGTAAGAAGAAAAAAAATGTTATGGAGATGGGTCCAAAATTATTATTGATCACAGAAACTTATGATTATTGTAATTTAGAAAACTTAATGAAAAAATAGTTTGAAAATCCCTCTCTATGTGTATAATAGACCATGATCTACTATTTAGTTTTTTGAGTATAAGAGAATCAAAGAACATATTAATTTTCTTATCTTTGATGTCAATACATATAGTAGAGGCATTAGAACATCTGATGTTATTATATATTATTATACTCAAAAGAAAAATTTGAAATAAATAATTGATTATGGTCCTAGAAGAATATGATTAACATCTGGTTGACTACTGACTTTTTTTGGATTATTTAAAGTTGAATAATAAGTTATTATGTTTCTATAAAATGGATGATCCCCGTACATGAATTGAGTTGAAAAAGAAAGTTTTTATTTCCCTGAATTATTAGGTAATTTAAGAAAATCTCATTTACCTTAGAAAATGCATCATCTAATGATAACATGTAAAAAAATAGAAACAACATTTTCGTAATAAAAATAGTATACTATTCAATGTGAAAATTTTATGTGTTAGATATTTTTCTCACACATTAAAACTTATTATTTAATAAGGTTTAAAAATATTTAGTGATACACACTTTAAAATTATATAAATTCTATAATATGTTAAATCTTCCAACACTAGGTTCATGTTTCTATTAATCATGTTATTGGTGTTGACACTAAAGTGAAATTATATCTTGACTTATAAACTAGATGGAATTAAACTTTTATTATGCATAAAAGTGATATCAATCATAAATGAGATTATTTTGATATTTCTTTGAGTGATTATAAATATCAATACTTCTTATTAGAAGAAGAGTGTAAAATGTAATAAATTATATGTAAGTTTTAATGTCTGATTTACATCATCACTAATTTGATATCAGGATAATATTATCCGACATCAAATATTTACTTCATATAAGTGTGGAAAATTGAATGTTTAATGATTGAAAACGTGAAAAGTGAATTTGATCTTATTAAGGACGTGTATTCTATAATGAGAAATAAATTTGACAGGTATTGGATTGAAAATGGTGTTGTTTATTCTGTTGGATATGTTCTCAATCCAAGAATGAAGATTTAATTGTTAATGTTTTTATATAAGACTTAATACTTTTGCTTGTGAAGAAAAATTTGTAAATGTTAAGAAGTGGTTTTTTTAGTTGTACAAAAATTGTGAAAGAAAGATTTTAACAATAAAACAAGTGATGGTTTTCAAGTCCAAGAATATGCATCATCCTATAAACATTTAAAGGGATGATTTTAAACTGACCAACATTTATTTGATGTAAGTATTATTTAAATTATGTTCTTATAAACTTATAAATTTTTTAATCATATGCATTATTTTATTGATATCAGAATATCTACAATATGAGAGTCAACAAAAAAAAAGAATTTTAAAGTTTAACATAGATCTTTATTTAGATGAGCCAAAATTAAAAATGTACTATTTTGAGGATATATATATACTCCAAAATTGGAATGATCATAAGAATCACTTTGGAGGTCCTGTAAACATGAAATTTGATATTTTAATCATTCCAATTATAACAGTTTCATTTCAATCTTATTTTAGTATTAGAGGTCATAGTTTTTACAAGTATCAGTATTAAATGAATTATAATCATCTTTAAGCTCTCATGTTTACAAGAAATTAGTTAAATAGATTTCAATAATTTGTAAAAGGTATACATATGCCATAATTTTTTGAATGTTAATATATTAATTATATTTTTATTTCATTTATATAATTAGTGAAAACTTGTTTTTTAATATAGAAAATGTTAAAGAACATGATATCGAATATGATGGTGTGTCTAAAGAAGAGTATAATTTTATAGATATCCCTGGAGGAGATTATGATATAGAATCTATAAATATTAAGTTAATTTTTTTTATTTTCTTCATTTATTTATTTGAATACATTTTCCTTTTTTATATTTACATTTCGTAGTTTATAATTTAATATGTTAAACATATTTTTAATTGAAAACATGGGAAAAAATATTTTTAGTGAGAAAACATTTTTTTTCATATTTAATTTTTCACTAAATAATATTCTTCGTTTCTATGCAGGATATAAATTTGATAGTAAATTTTCATTCAATGATAATCATTTTTCTAAATAAATAGGTGAACTCATTTCACTACTTAAATTTCTAAAATAAATGGTTTATTCCATTGTTGTCAATTCGTTTCACTTACGGTTTTTTTTGACTTCTAGGTTCTGTTAGATAGAAATATCTTAGATGATATGAGATTTTGAGCACTGCACTTTGGTAAGGTTTTTTTGGTTCTTCTATAAGGTGACATGAAAATAGGTGTTATATATAAATTTACCTTGTTTATCACATTAAAAATAGGTCCTCAATTTTATTATATAATCTCTCTTGAAGAATTTATTATGATTACCCTTTTTTCTATTTTATTACTATATTCGAGAACACATGATTTTTTGGTTTATATTATGATGTTCTATGATTTTTTTGATAGTTTATAGATTTATTTTAGGGATAATATATATCTAATTCATCCCTTATCTCTCAAAATAATGATAAAATATGTTAAGATTATTGTGAGATGTTAAATTTCTAGATGTAAAATAGTATCTTGTTCTTATATTTCGCAGATCTTTCCAGAAATGTATCCCCATGAATAATTCTTCCCTGAGATTCCTTTTTCTAGTAATTTAGATTATGATAAGGTTTTATATCTTAGAATCATAGCAGTAGTCTACTATATCCAGTTTCTTAATGCTTCCCAAACAAATAAAAAATGTACTATTCTTCCTTTATTTAACTTCCATGGTATGAGGAACACATTGATGATCTAGTTATTCGACAAGAGTTCAGTTGTTAATTTTTGACATTATTGTGATGGCTTTTGTGTTTAGATAAATTCTTATTTATCCTATTATTGAAGAAATGGGACAGGAATCATTGCTGTATTTTTATGAAAACATGGGCATGAGTAAATATTTCAATAGACAATTTTTTTACACTTTAGACTTATGATGTTGGAACTTTTTAATCCATTTGATGATTGGATGAAATTTTAATTCTTAATTATTCTTTATTTTTTTATCAATTATATATATATATATATAAGTTTTTTTGTTTGATTTGAAATTATGCGGGTCCCTTAAAGGTTGGTTTATGGCCTTTATTTTATTGTCTATATTCTATGAGGTTTGGGATGGTCCATTATATTTAATCTATATCCCGCATGGACCACCCTATGGGATGGCTTGGCCTAGTCCATTAACATCTCTATACCCTTATATCAAAGTAGGAATGATAATGAAAATCAACCAAATAGCATCCATAGTAATAGAAATAAACATAGCACACACAAAAATTAATAAAGGACGGTTAATAATAAATGGATGTAGTTATACAAACAAATAGATCAACTTGCCACCCAATGGGAAAATCATATATATATATATACAAGATAAAAAATAAAATAAAGTAGAATAGGGCTATAACACATCCCAGAGCCTCATGCCATCTAGTCACCAATCCTATTTGAGATATCCTACTTAGTAAATCTATTTGGGCCTCTTCCCAACCTGAACCTGTGAGTAATGAAGGTTGATCAGGTACAAAACTGAAATGGCTTCATGAGAAACTCGCGATTAAATAACAACATAGAAGGGCACCACCAACGAGGGCCTATACATAGGAATTAAATACATTGATATGTGCATTTGAAATGCTCATTAGAATAAAAAATATATAAATATGAAAGGACCAATGACCTGTTGTGATGGTCCATCGTAAAAACTTATTAGTTGTGATGGGCAGTAGCATCATCGCAAAAAACATTCAGCTATTTTTTTAAGAAACTATTTATGACGGACCAATGACCTGTTGCAAATAATTTCCCATTTTTTACTTTATTGTGACGGGTCGTCGCAATTACTTCTCAAAATATAAAAAAATAAACCCTTTTGTGATGGGCCTGTCGAAAATAGTTGAAATTGTTTATAAAAAAAATTATATAAATAAAATAAAATAATATATATAATAATATAATATTCATAAAATAAAATCATAATAATAATATTAATAGAATAAAATTATTTATAAAATAATAAATATAATATGAAATTAAAATAAATAATATAATAATATTAATATTTATAAAATTAAATTAATTATAAAATAATTAATTAATATAATAATATTATTATTAATATTAATGAAATAATAATATTAGTAATATAATAAAAAATTGAGTATTCACAATAATATAAAAATATATTAATTAATAAAAAATTAAGTAAATAATAAAAAACGGTAATATTCGAGACAATATAAAACACACACTATTTAAACCTTTAAATAGTTAATATTACAAAAAAATACATTCAAATGTTTCATCATAAAGTAAAAATACATCACTGAGAGGGAGGGTCGTCTAGAGAAGCGAAAGGAGATGGTGGAGGGAACTCCATCCCTAAACTGCGAGTTAGATGTTGTATGTACTCCATCTGCTCCTACTCCTGCTCTTGCTACCATCAACAAATCTCATTCGACATCTTCAGCTGCTGCTATTGCTGCTGTTGTAGGAAATATTCTTACTGCCGCTGCTTCCACTGATACATCTATTCATGCTCTCTATGCATAGTTTCTATAAGCTCACTCTAAGCTCGTAGCTGCTCCTGAAACTGTGCATGAGATGATGATGACTCTACGCGAGCTCCTCTTGATCTAGACGCTGACATCACATAGGTTCCATAAAACACCCCAGATTCACTTGAGAGATGATACCAACAACTTAGCCTTTCTTGAAACCGTAGTGGTTTTCCTGCATCCATGATGCCTCATCAAATCGGGGAGCACTGGTCTGACCATCAGTCTCAGCCTGACTCTAGATATCTGTATGAGGCGTTGCAGCCTCATATGACTCCTTCAATTCCAATTTAAAATTACAATAGTTAAAATATTATTTGTATTTAAATTTAAAACTCAATAAAACTTATACTGACCACAATATAATGTTGGAGATCACCTCTAATACCCCCAGTGGTTGGATCATTGTATATCCTAATATAAAAGTCGTACTCTATAATATTGGGTTGTGAGACTGCCTATATGAATATAAAATAAACTGTTTACATTTAAAGTTATATAAAATATTTAAAAAATGTACTTACCATATGATATTTATGCATACTGAATGTACAACTACATGGTCGATGTGTCACCTCATGTCTCGCCTTATTTTTCCGACCTACTGATGATCTACTAGGAAACTGCCTACTCAATGATTGTGTACATAATCTATCCCAAACATGAGATGAAAAAAAATCAGGGCGTTGGACGCAACATGTCTCATCAAACTCCTTCACTCCTGATTTATTCATTCCTTTACTTTTTAAATTGTGCAAAAACTGAGTGCAATGTGGATGTATAACTCTTTGCCATGCTTTCCAAATAGCCCCACACATTCTCTCCTCAATAGGATACCATAAACCCTACAAATAATTTATTATATCAATTTATTAGTTAAATTAATTTAAAATTAAATATTATTTATTTACGTATCATCCAATGCTTGAACATATGCTACTAAACATGAATGGGAATCTGATCCCATGAAACCCATGCTTCAGATAAATAATTGTGCAATATAGCGCTCCCCTATCCAACAACTATATACATAATGTTTTGAAAAAAATGAAAAATTAATCAAACAATTATAATATAAATAAATTAATGAAAACTAACTAAAATAAACAGGTAAACATACCTCTATGTGTGTGGATCAAACCCAATATGTTGATGTCTCTAGGGAATAGGGTCGGGAATCATCATTCAAGAAGACCACACCCCCTCTGAGTGCCCCCTGAACCGCCAGTAGTCTAAGGGTCTAATGATTCGACATCCTGCTCATCCAAAGGTAGACTGCCCTCCTGCAACATATGAAACAGATCTTCGTCCATCTGAAAGACAAAATCATTGTTGTTAGAAAACAATTGAAAACAACTATTATATATAGATATAGATTATATATGATTATAACCAGCATTTAACTGTATAAATTTTCATATTCATTTTCATCTTCATAGTTGTATGTGTCAATCTCTATATCTTACTCCTCAGCATCATCAATTTTCATATTAGTTTTAGTTTCATCATATCTTTTCATTTCATATTCATTTGTAACATCATTAAGATCATCATCACCATCAGCCGTTAATTGTGGGGTGTCATCAATTATATTTTTGTCTCTTTATGTAAAAGATGGATTTAGAGTAGTCTCTTGAAAAAATTTAATTCCTTTCACTTTAGCGGAATCAAATTCACTTTCAGTAAACTGTTTCTATTGATATTTAATTTTTATTATGCTCCACCAATCACCCAACCCCCTTAAAGTAGCACGATAATTTTCATAATAAATCTGATGTGTCTGATGAGCCAATAAAAATGGTTCATTTACAATAAGAAGAATTTTATATTTAATATCAACGATTCCATGGATCAAATGAACACGTAAGCCTCTCTCAGTATCCAACCATGGAAATTTAAACATCGTTACATAATATTGTCCAGATAACACATTTCAATGATTTTTTCCAACAAGTCGTAAAAGTCAAATTCAGTTTCTCTATGTTGAGATCCTCTCAAACAAACACCACTATTCATTATTTTGTATTCCTCGTATGCAGGTGTATGAAATCAATAACCATTCACCACATATGAATTATAATATTTAACCATTTTTGGATGGTGAGTTACTTAATATAGATAATAAATTATCAGTTTTATCACCATTTTGAGATAACTAAAAATTTGTAGAACAATTATCACTATAACAAGTGTTAAATTGATTTTTTATGTGAGATAAAAAAGAATTTATGTTGCTAGTTTTTGAAACCAATAGGAATTTTTTTGACGATGTTATTCAAGAGTGGATGTTGTAATTTGTGGAAACTATTTCTTGATATGAATATCATATAACCTAGAAATAAAAATAATATTAATGTACTATTATAAAAATTATAGAATAAATGATAGGAGCACTCATATTATGAATGGTGTTATTTATTCACAGTTCATCAAAATATATGTATAGGCTCTGTGATGTTCATCATTTGAAAACCATCATTCATGAACTCCACCAAAGCCAAGTTCAGGCTGATTGAAAACTGATAATTGATTTATCATGTCATTATCAAAATTTCCCTCATTATGGAACATTCAGTTGTGTTTTGAGGGATATTCAGATTGAAAATAATGAGATAAGAAAAATAAATTTCCTCTTTCAAATAAGCTTCTTTAATTGATCCTTCAACTGATGCTTTGTTACATACTTTTTTTTCAATTTTTTCATGCATCTCTCAAATGGGTACATCCATCAGAACTACACCAAACCTACTAATTTTATTTCATGAAAAAAATGTAATATCAAATGTTACATTGAGTCAAACAAACCTGGTGGGAAGATTTTTTCCAATTTATATAAAATTAAAATTAAATCTTCTTACAGTTTTCTTATGAAATCGTAGTTTTTTGTCGATGTAAAAATGTCTCAAAAAAATATGATAGGTCTATTAGTGCATCCCAAATAATTTGACTTAAAAAACCTTTTAATCAAATTGGAAGAATTATTTCCATTAAAAAATGACAATTATGACTTTTCAATCTAGTAATATGACTATTTCTGACATATCTTCCCAAATTGGAAGAATAACAATATGGAAGTCTCAAATATTAAATCCACTAACAAAATAATAAATGAATCTCTTTGAATAGTGTATAAGCTTCTTTTGGCTTCATTAACTTCTGTGATATGACATTTTCAAATAGTTTAAGTTTTAGTCACTTGTAAATTTATGCAAGATCTAATCATGCCTTTACATTGTCTTTGGTATTACCTGGTGTATTCAAAATTGTATGAAAAAATTTATCAAAATAGTTCTTCTCAATATAAATCACATCCAATATGTGATGGACTAGAAAATCAGACTAATATGGTAAATCCCAAAAAATGCTCTATTTTATCCAATTGTGCTCTTTTCCAAACCCATAAAATTTTTATTGGTTTATTATTGGTCCAAATGTGATGGGAGGTAATAATGAGACAATCAATTTTAACTATGTACCTGAGATCATTATTAGAGGCCCATATTTTTCAACTATTAGTTTTCTGAAATGATATTTTTTTCTTTGAAAAGAATGATCGGTTGGAAGAAATCTGTGATGACAGTCGAAAAAACAAGTCTTTTTTACCATTGATGAGCATAAACGCTTTCCTGTCTCTCATATAGTATAGACATGATTTTGGACTTTGTGTACTTCATCCAAATAACATGAAATATGTTGGGAAGTCACTAATTGTCCACATCAATGCATCATTTAGTAGAATTTTTTGTTTCATTGAAAAATAAAATGTACTGAGACCATTACTCCATAGTTAATTTAACACATCAATAAATGGTTTCAAATAAACATTGATATTATTTTTCAGATTACCTAGAATTAATAAGCTCAAAAAGATATATGGATCCTTCATCAACATCCATGGAGGTAAATTATACAGAGTTATAAAGACATTCCATCATGAATACTGACTACCATAACAACCAAATGGACATAAACCGTCAGTAGAAAGACCCAATCACACATTTTGTGCTTCTAAAGAAAACGACAGATGCACTAGGTCAAAATGCTTCCATGAATCACCATAAGAGGGATGATTTAATCCTTTAATGGTTGAAATGTTGGTTTTGTTCCATGACATCAATGATGTTGTGTTTCAAGACATAAATAAACACTGCAATCTGGGTGTGAGCGGGAAATATATCAATTGTTTTATAGGAAAAAAATCCAAACTTCCCTAGTTGAGCTTCTTTATACCTTGATTTCCCACATGTAGGAAAACTATCCAACAAATCATTATCACCATAATATAAGATACAGTCATTTGAATGTGCGTGAATCTTCTGATAACCAAGTCCCATATTATGAACCAGCCTCTTTCTCTCACAGAAATTTGCAGGCAACACATTTCCTTTAGGTAGCAGTGGTTTTAACAAAGAGAATATCTAATAAAAATAACTATTTAACATTACATTATTTGATTTAATATCCATAAATTTAGAAACTTCTTCAAACTTACTTATCTTGCAACCATGATATAATGAATCCTTAGTGGACCTCAATAACTTATATAAATGAGATAGATCCAACTCAAGAGTTAAATCAATATCATCCTGAGTTTCAGTTTTTTGAACAGAAGGACCCACCACATCATGTGCTTAATTTTGAAACTGTGCTGGATCTGGAACCAAATTATTAATATCTTATCTGGAACTGCGTTCACCATGTTGATACCAAAAAACATAATCTATTTGAAAACCAAAATGTAATAAATAACTTCCAATGTTGTTAGATGTGTCAAACATCCTGAGAGAACATTTTTTACAAAGACACTAAATTTTCCCTTCTGAAACAAATTTTGGTTTCGATGATGAAAATAATAATAAATATTGAACACCCTCAATATATACATGATTAAAACCAGAACCATTTGAATTCCTACGTTGAGTTATCTAAGCATGATGATCTAATAATGATTGTTGTCGACTTCCTCATTCCATAGTTTTCTAAAAAACTATGAAATAATAGTTATTATTTATAATTAGATATTAGAAAAACACTATCCAAAAAATATAAGATAATTAAATTCTATTTTTAAGAAATTTATAATAATTTATACTATTTTAAAGTTATTTATACTATTTTTTAAGATTTTATACTAATCTAAACCCATTTATAAAAATTTATACTTATTTACACTAGTTATTATTAATTTCAGGTATTTTTTTACTAATTATTATTAATTACCAAAAGTGCAATTCTCAACAGATTGGCAGCAACTCTTTTGTGTGACGACTCATTCCCTTATAACTTTCTATGACTAAAAGCACTATGAAGAGTCTACTCCGACATACAAATATCCATTTTCATATGTATGAGTATAGAGAGAAGGGAGGCCTCATCGTGTTTCTATCCATGTTCTTGTGCATATGAAAATGAATATTTGTACATTAGAGTGGCCTATTCATAGTGATTTCAGTCATAGAATGTTGTAATGGGATGAGTCGTTAAGAAAAAGAGCCTCTTTTTTCCGATGGATCACCTCCTTGAAACTTTCTCTGACTTAAATCACTATGAAAAATATGCTCTAACATATGTCTAAGCAGATTTTCCATATTTATTTCAGTGGGATAATGTTGTAAGGAGATGAGGTGTAAAACAAAAGGAATACCACCAATCCGCTGGAAATTGTGTCAGTTTATCAATGAGCTCAAATTTATTATGATTTATTATGATTCATTATAATTTATTACTAATTATTACTAATTAAAACTAATTAATACTAATTAATCCTAATTGTTACTAATTTTTACTAATTTTTACTAATTTTTACCAATTATTATCAATTATTCCTAATTATTATTAATTATGACTAACTATTAATAATTCATCCTAATTATTTCTAATTAACCCTAATTATTTCTAATTATTCCTAATTATTACAAACTAATATTAATTATTACCAATTAATCCTAATTATTACTAATTAATCCTAATTATAACTAATTATTGATAATTAATCCTAATTTTTAGTAATTATTAATAATTAATCCTAATTATTACTAATTAATACTAATTAATCCTAATTATTACTAATTATTTATAATTACTCCTAATTATTTATAATTAATACTAAATATTGATAATTATTACTAATTATTGATAATTATTACTAATTATTATGCATTAAATCTAATTATTACTAATTATTACTAATTATAACTAATCATTACTAATCATTACTATTTATTATTATATATTACTAATTATTATTATTTATTACTAATTATTACTAATTATTACTAATTATTTCTAATTATTACTGATTATTTCTAATTATTGAGAATTATTGATAATTACTGAGAATTGTTGATAATTATTCCTAATTATTACTAATTATTAATAATTATTACTAATTATTAATAATTATTAGTAATTATTAATTATTTACAATTATTACAAATTATTATTAATTAATCCTAATTATTACTAATTAATCATAGTTATTTCTAATTATTACTAATTATTACTAATTATTACTTACTATTATTAATTATTACTAATTATTACTACTTTTTACTAATTATTACCAATTATTACTACTTATTACAAATTATTACTAATTATTACTAATTATTACTATTTATTACTAATTATTACAATTTATTACTAATTATTACAATTTATTTCTAATTATTTCTAATTTTTACAATTTATTTCTAATTATTACTAATTTGTTTTAATTATCACCGATTATTATTAATTATTCCTAATTATTCCTAATTATTACCAACTATTACTATTTATTCCTAATTATTACCAATAAATCCTAATTTTTACTAATTAATCCCAATTATTACTAATTATTACTAATTATTACTAATTATTACTAATTATTACTAATTATTACTAATTAGTCCTAATTATTACTAATTAATCCTAATTATTAAAAATTAATCCTAATTATTACTAATTATAATTAATTATTACATTTTTACTAATTATGACTGATTATTATAATTTATTACTAATTATTCATAATTATTGATAATTATACCGAATTATTTCTAATTATTACAATTTTTTTCTTATTATTACTAATTATTTCTAATTATTTCTAATTATTAAAGATTATTTCTAATTCTTACTAATTAATACAATTTATTACTAATTAATACAATTTATTACTAGTTATTACTAATTAATACTAGTTATTACTAATTATTACAATTTATTACAAATTATTTAAAATTACTACTATTTATTACAATGTATTACTAATTAACACTTAGATATAACTATTCCTAAAAATAAATACTGAAAAAACAAATATCTAATTCTAATTTAATTAATTTACATCTAATTAACAAAAATTATAAATAATTTAAAATAAAATAAATTAACTAAACAATAAAAAATAGATAAATTCCTTGAAACTAAAGTTTTTTGAGTATCAAAGTCGTAGATAATGCTCTGATTTTAAAGTTTAAACTATGAAAAAATTTAGAAGAAAATTTTTCAGAAGAGATAGAGAGAGAAGTTGAGTAAAGAGTTGAATAAAAGGGAAAACAGATGGGGGTATATATAGGTTAGATTATTTGCGATGAGGGTATTTGTGACAGGCTACCTATCACAAATAGTGGTATTTGCGACGGGGCCCGTCACAAATAACTCTGCCCACATTAATTACAATGGGTTGTTAAAAAGTTATTTGCGAAGGAGCCCATCACAAATAGTACCTGCCGAAAAAGTATTTGCGATGAGACAAGTATCCCATTGCAAATACTAAAAAAATATGTCAGGTATTTGCGACGAGAAAAGGAACCCGTCGCAAATACCCTTGCTCGCGGTTTGGCTCGTATTTCGCACCAAACCTTTTGCAATGGGTCCTTAGCGCTCATTGCAAATAATTGTTATTTGCGACGGGCCCCTGACCCATTGCAAATAGCCATTTTTTCTATAGTGAAATAAATAATCATTTTTGGTTGTCAGGTGAAATGTGACACCCAAGATTGATGATACCTACTTCATCTAGTTCCATATATCTCTTTCCATAGTAACATAATCATATACAAACAAATATAGATACACCAGATCCAAGGACTAAGTCTAAGGTCCCCCAATAGTGTAATAATGGGTAAACCATATCCTCGAAATCACCTCAAGGTCCCAAACCATATAATAATAACGACATATAAATTTTTTAGAACCACATCCAAGGTCCCCCAACAATAGAATAATGGGCATACCGTATCCTTAGAATCACATCAGGGTCCCCCAATAATACAATAATGGGAATATCGGATTCTTTGAATCACATTAAGGTCCCCAAACGATATAATAATAATGGGCACACTAGATCTTTGGAACCACGTTCAAGGTCCCTCAACAATATAATATTGTGTATACTATATACTTGGAATCACATTAAGGTCCCCCAATAATATAATAATAATATCATTTAATCAATTTCATTAATTAGGTGTTCTATATTTAATTGATGTCTTGGATCTTATGTGACTTTCTAATCATCCTTAGAATATAAGTTAATCAATAACCAACACTTTTCTATGGGAAAATCCAATCACTCAGGGGTAATACATCCCACAGTCTCATGCCAAACATAATGGGGATAATTTTCCCTCCCAAGTCTCACCGGGTCTTGGGTCTAAGGTGGCACCCAACGCAGACCCTAACTAGTTTTTTTACCACTTCTAACCCAAGGATATTCTAAGTCGCCTATCTTGTTCCTATACGTTCATTTATTTCTAGCTCGTCTCATCTTTCCTGAAGTCTCTAAGGCATCACACAAATCCAAAAATCCAACTTGATCCAATTATCTCAATTCATAACTCATCCCTACTCAAGGTGTCTATGGGAACCTATCAGGTCTTCTATATTCACATAATTATTTATTTAGTGCCTCTCGTGGGTTCCACACATCACAAGGTACAAGATTAAAATTATGATCTCAACCATTAGTGACTGGGATGTCTATCTAGTATACAAAAAATCTCAATGTCCCTTGATACTTTGTGCATTACATATATAAGAAATCTATTAAATTTAAGTAAATTTCATTTTTAATTATTTTTTTTATTTCAATGGTAAATCACCCACAGTAGAAAGAATGTATATCAAATTTCGTATCAAAAGAATAAATAAACTACATTAGCTATATGTAAATTCTTAGGGACCATCTAACTCTTATATGAAACAATACCCTTTTTAACTCATATACCAAGAGCTCTACCCAGGACGGAACAAATCATGTCATGTTCAACCTTCCAATTCTCATCCATGTGAGGCCCTTTCTTATACTGAGACATCTGCAATGATTAATTATAATGATTTATAATTAATTAAATAATTTAATTTAAATAGTTGGAATTACAAAAAAACTCATAGGATGACATTCGCCTACCAGAACCTTGACCAAACACCTGCTGAAGGTCTTCAATAAATCTTTGACATCATTCAAAAAATCCCTATCACACAATAATGAAATAATTGCTAATTTAATATAATCAATTCAAAATCAAACAATAAAATTCGGGCAGTGACTTACCTCCACTGGGACATCGATCAGAGACATATAGACAATGTCAAAGGTTCTTCCCTATGAAAGATGATAAAAATACCTATATTAAAAAACCATTTTAAAGGTTAATTTCACCCAATTTCATAAAAAAATACAAGGAAAATTTATAGGTAATGATACCTAAATCAAAATAGAATACAATGAGTTGAAATCATCCTCATCGGACACCCTCTATTCAAACTGATCCAAATAGAAACCATTCTTGGATGATTTCACCATGTTGTAGTGAAATCATCTTCTAATTCAATAATGAAATAACCAATATTCATAGGTCTATGATGAAGGGATGAATAATGAAAGATAAATAGTGATCATACCATGAATCGACCAAGAAAATTCATCTAGGTTCACCTCCATATTAAGGGGGATAAATAAGGAAGTATAGGGTAATATTTTTCTGAATGTTCATCCTAAAATTGTAGTTTTCTATTAAATCCTTATATGGATTAACAATACAAGACTAAAAACCCTCCATTAAAAAACCTCTAGAAGACACACATGTGAGTTATTGGTAGCCACCAGCTATCTGGTGGCTGCTATGGTAACCCAAAAACCCCGGCCTCTTCTTCATTGATCTCTCAAAAATCATTAACACCAATTGATCATCTTTCCTTATCTAAAATGACCATTTTAAGATATTCAATCTCTAGAAATTTAATTTAGTGTTTTGATTCATAAAAAATACCGTCTACTAAATTAAAAATTCAAAATCATCTTGAATTTCTTCACCCATTCAGGAATGGGGTATTAAAATCACCACACCATAATAGTTATCATCCCCAATAAGTCTCTTTGGTCATTCAACCTAAAATCATGACCTATCCATGCTATAAATTTAATAAAAACTAGTCGCATTTCATATCTGAAATCCAAACACACTTACACTACGCTACATTGAATATATGGGACTCAATTTCCAAAACATGAACTAATTACCTATAATATCACCGAAGAACCGAAACAACTCTCACTCATGCTCATCTATTCCAAGACACCACAATGTATTATATTAAATTAATCATTAAGATCATGGTACTCACCACCATAGTATCTAGCTCACAATGGATGATTCTAGCCATGGTGCACTCCACTATCAGAATACCCCATTGAAATTATGTTTTCATGGTAAAAATTGTTCTTGGTTGGTCAATACATCCTCACACTCAACCTTATATAGAAACACAAGTAAAAATTCCAGTACATATCATCATCTTCATTCTAACAAAATTGGATGAGACTCCTCCTATGAACAAGGATCAAAATTATTTCCTTTTCCTCAATAATCCATGAAAATTTATTAAAACACATTCATCAGATCCAATTTGATAAAACTAACCTATTTTTCAACATACCATGTCCAAATATGTGCAAAATCACTGGTCAAACCTCATCTAATGGACCTTCCAAAAAATCACTCACCGCATCACAATTCACTGCTTTATTTCACCCTTACATCACAGTTTTAAACTAGTTTTTTATTTAAAATTACAAATATTAGCTCAAATAAAAAATACCATGTGATCAAATTATTAATTTTTTATCACTGTTAAAAGGTAAATTATTCTTGTTTTGGTGACTTTATTGTAGGAGGAGGTGATTTAGAGGGTCAGAGATGATCCAGAAGGAAAATGGGCCAAACTACATGGAAGCCCAATGACATATGTCCACTTTTTTTCACATCGCTAAAAATATGTGCATACAAATAGGGTAAGATTTTGTGGGCCTCTCCAAAACTTCATGGGATACAAATTCTCTCAACAAACCAAATCCCGATTCATTCATTAAAGGGTCCATCCGAACCAACCTATCCAGGGGATAAGATCTGCACGAAGTCAATGATTTGGTTCTGTATTTCATCCATATTTCACGCTGTCATCCTTAGTTGGCCTCACAATTATACATGGTGATATTAAATATTCTGGGCTACAACTTTTATATTTTTTTCCAACTCAAGATAATTCCATTTACCAACTCAAAGCCGATACACAAGTGGTATCTAGAAAACTAGGTTCCCAAAACCACACCCCATTTTGGCTATAAATTGAAACCTTGGGAACCCCATTTGGAAGTTCATCCAAGGAGTGAACTGATGCCATTTTGGAGTTATATATGAGTCCTATCACGACTTTAGAGGTTCTGTAACTCCTTATACTCATAGTGGAATCTCTTGAAGCAATGATCCATTTACTGAAGCCCTCATCTCCTTCTCATGTTGTAATATTTTCCTTTCTGTAATAATATTATTTGTTCTTATTTTATTTATTATATTATCTTATGTTTTGTTCAAATTTATTCTTCTATTAATATTACTAATTGGGTTGGAATCAATAGTATAATTGATATTGGGTTCTACCCTCTCTAAACTTTCGCAAATGCAAAACGTTTCTACGATTACTACACTGCCCATGGAAGATTAGTTCTTTTTAGTAATCGATATACCTCTAACCCCCTTCATTCATTTATTTTGAATCAATAAGCTAATGTAATTCACATAATATGATCTATTAATTTATTTTTTAATTTAAATTAATCTAATAAAGCTATTGAACAATAAACTCAAATCACGTGAGGTTGAGAATTGTGTGGATTGTAAGAGCATGGACTTAATTTGTAATTAAAAACCTCACGAGGTTAATTTGTAGTGTTCAAATATAATCCCAAAACTCAATTAATTATAATTTCCAGAGAAGAAATGTGACTTAATTTACTAATGACCATAAACTAACCTTATAACATCAATCAAAACAGGCTGCTGCGATTGCATGTTCTGAAGTTAGCCTTGGGTTAAATTCACTTTATCTTTGTGGTAAAGTTAATTCTCATAGGGTTTGTTATTTAACAAATTAAAGGATCATAATTAAGTGGATATTAATTTAAATTATAATGATTAATAAATGATTTAATAGTTAGAGTTAGATTGATTAAACTTTTTAGAAATAGTTTTCTAAAAAACATATTCTCTTTGTACTTTGTTAATCAACTTTCATTTCCAAATTAAAAAAATGTAATCTTCTTCCAACAAACTTATTTTAGTTTTATAAACGATGAACAACCCTCCATACATTAAAGTAGTGTTTTTATTCTATTTTATTTTATTTTTTTATAATACCTTCAAGAAGTTGTTTTAATTTACTTCTTCCTTTGAGAGACGACCTTGGTCATCCACTCTGCTGCACCCAAGTACCTAAAAAATCACACTTCATTTGAGAACACCTACGCCAGTGCCTTTAAAATTGGAATTTTTTCTAGGGAGTCTAGTAATTTATTCAACCAATAATAGGAATTTGTTTTAATTTTTAATTTTTATTATTTTCTTATCCTCTTTCTTTCTCCTTTCCCCTTTATCAGGATTTCATTTTATTCATTTTATTCTTTTTTTATATTCTTTTATTTTTATCAGACCATCAAATAAAAATTCATATCATTTTATTATGGTGTACTTTTATTCATTTATTTTTTATATTTAATTGATTTATGACTCAAAATAATTTTGAAGATCTCATAGATCTTTACCCCAAGATTGAACGCAACCTTAGGGCTCGAATCAGACATTCTATGTCTACAAGAAGTTTCAACATTCAACCACTTGGAGAATTTATCCATTCTAGGAACACTGAAATTTGAAAAACTTATAAGTACAACTTAAAAACAGAACTAATGGCTGAAAACAATAATAATGAACTCAATATAACCATTCGAGAGTTGGCTTCACCTGATATTAATTATCAACCAAACTTCATTGCATATCCAAATATCGAATTGAACTTTGAACTAAAATCTGGGTTAATTCATCTTCTTCCAAAGTTTCATGTATTATATGGTGAGGAACCAAAAAAACATTTAAAAGAATTTAATGTGGTTTTCTAAACCCTTAAACCAAGAAATGTTTCTTAAGATTAAATCAAACTAAGAGCATTCCCATTTTCACTTGATGGAGCTGAAAAGGATTAGATTTATTATTTACAACCTGAAGATGTAACATGTTTGAATTATTTGAACCGTCTTTTCTTGCATAGATTTTTTTCGGACCAATTCCATTCAAAAGGAGATCTCAGGGAACATGCAAGCACATGGGGAGTCAATGTATGAGTATTGGGAAATGTTCAAGAAGTTGTGTGCAAGATGTCCGCATCACCAAATCAGTGAGAAACTCCTCATCCAGTACTTCTATGAAGGAATCACACCTATGGAGAGGACCATGGTGGATGTTGCGGGTGGAAGAACATTGGTTGAAAAAACACTAGCAGTTTCACGTGCGTTGATTGACAAGATGGCCAAAAAAATCCAAACATTTTGTTGATCGAGGTATACCACATGTTAGGGGAGTACGTCAAGTAAGTCCATCTTCTCTTGAAAGTAATTTTATTGATACCAAGTTGGAATAATTAGAAACTATGGTGAGACAGATTGCTATGGCTCAAAAAGAAATCCAAACCCCCTCCTTCAAGGCCTTGTGGCATTTTCAATGACACAATCCACCCAACTAACTACTTTCCACAACTACAAGAGACAAAAGATTATGTGGCAGTGTTTCCTAGGAGACCATATCAGCAGCAACAACAACCACATCCTGAAAAGAAGTTTTATTCCTTTGAACCAGAATACAACCAAGGGTGGAAGGATCAATAATACATGAGGTATGCCTCTGGACAACAACAAAGACCTCCCTTTCAAAAAAACTTCCAGAAGCCTCCACCTTACCAACAAGGTTTCTAACAACCCCAAAGAAGATTTGAATACCAAGCATCAACAAGAAAACAACAGGGGAATCCTTCACCCAAGGTAGATTCTAACTCTTATGATATTTTGAAACAAATTGTTCTTAATCAATAGAATGAGCTAAATAGTCAAGGTTTGGAGTTGAGAGAGTTAAATGCACTAATGAACCAGATTTCTGCTGCCCTCCATGAAATGGTAAGTAAGAACTATAGAAATATTCCTTCCCAACCTAATCCAAATCCCAAGGGGAATATTAGTGCCATCACATTGAGAATTGGGAAGCAAATTAATGATACATATGTACCTACCATTCTATCGAGATTCACCTTAACTCTAGAAAAGACCCATTCCACACCAAATATTGGGAAACCCAAGGAGAAAGATAAAGGTAATAAAAAGATTGATTATATACCTCCTAAACCCCTTCATTTTCCAAATAAGGTAGTTTAAACCAAAAATATATCTGAATAGGTGATTAAAAAAGAAGTTTTGGATACATTCAAGCATGTAGATATCAACATCCCTCTACTTGAAGCCATCAAGAAAATCCCAAGGTATGAAAAATTCTTAAAAGAACTTTATACCAATCGAAGAGGGATCAAGGGAAATGAGAGGATCAATATTGGAAGGAATTTGTTAGCACTCATTACACCAACTCTAGTAATGCCGACGAAGTGAAAGGATCCTAGGACATTCACCATACCATGCACCATAGAGGAGTTGAACTTTTCTGATGCTCTTCATGATTTAGGAGATTCTATAAATGTAATTCCTCACTCAGTATTCTCATCTTTATAGGTTGGAGAGTTTAAGTCAATGAGAGTAGTGGTGGAGTTGGTGAATAGAACTACAACATATCTAGTGGGAGTCCTTGAGGATGTACTTGTCCAGGTAAGATACATGATCTTCCCAGTAGATTTCTATTCGCTTAACATGGAGAATGATAAAGTAAGTTCACATTATCCCATTATCATAGGTATTCCCTTCCTCAAAATTTCAAAAAATATCATAAATGTCAATGAGGGTACAATTTGCATGGATTTTGGAGATGAAGTTGTAATATTTAATGTTATGGACTCCATTAAGTACCCCTTAGAGGACCATTTTACATTTTTTATCTCCCATTTTGAACCAACAAGTAAAAACCACATGGATTTTGATTTTCCTATACTTAGGGAGATTATGAGCATTGGTTTGAGTTTGATGTCAAAGAGAACTTACACACCTATTTTGAATGCACAAGACTCTCTTATATTTGATTTTAAAATGGATTCATATTCTTATTTTGATCTTTTTCACTCTGATTTTGACATGTATGTGGAGTATGTTGATGGATTTGATGATTTATTCTCTGATTTTGATGATGTATATTCTGATGCTACTGTTCATTGTGCACATATTCCAGTTCCTTCAATTTCTCCATCCATACATCACCCCCTACATTGGAACTCAAGCCATTACCACCAAATCTAAAATACTCATACTTGTTAAGTGGTGAGAAATTACTTGTTATAATTTCTAACAATCTCTCTTTTGAACATGAAGAAAAACTTTTGAACCATTTAAAAGAGAACATTAGGGTAATTGGGTGGACCTTGGGTGACATTTAAGGTATTATCCCCTCTATTTTCATGCATATTATTCTTTTGGATAATGGGGCTAAACCAGTTAGGCATCCACAAAGAAGACTCAATTCAACCCTTATATAAGTTGTTAAAAAAGAGGTTGAAAAATTGCTCGAGGTAGGTATAATTTATCCCATTTTAGATTTCTAGTGGGTGAGCCCAATTCAGGTTGTGCCTAAGAAAAGTGGTGTTACTTTTGTTAAAAATGATAAATATGAGTTAGTTTCAATGAGGGTAAAAAACAGTTGGTGTCTGTGTATTGATTATAGGAAACTAAATCATCTCACTCGCAAGTACCATTTACCCCTCCCATTTACTGATAATATGTGTGAGAGACTAGCTGAGAAAAGACACTATTGTTTATTAGATGTATTTCCTAGATATTTTTAGGTTTCTATTTCTTTGAAGGATCAAGATAAGACAACATCCATTTGTCCATTCGGCACATTTTTCTACCGGAGGAAGCCATTTGGACTTTGCAATGCCCCGGGTACTTTTCAAAGATGCATGGTGAGTAATTTTTTGGATTTCATTGAGACTTACATGGAGGTATTTATGGATGATTTTATAGTGTATGTATCCTAATTTTATTAATTTATAAATATTTTATGAAAGGTGTTGAATCCTTTTATTGATAAGAATCTGGTCTTGAACTTTGAAAAGTTTCATTTCATGGTAGAGCATGGGATTGTCTTAAGGAATGTGGTGTCAAAATATTGGATAGAGGTTGATATATATAAGCTATATATTATTTCATCCCTACCCTATCCTTCATTTTTGCATGATGTTAGATCTTTTCTTGGGCATGCGGGATTTTATCGGCACTTCATCAAAGATTTTATTAAGATTACTCTTCCAATGTCATGATTACTTCAAAAGGATTCTAATTTTGTGTTCGATGTTTCTTTCAAGAATTTATTTGATGATATAAACCATTATATGACCACTCCACCTATCATACATCCTCCATGGTGGGAGATTCCTTTTTATCTTAAGTGTGATGCCTCCAACTTTGCAGTTGGAGTTGTCTTGTCTCGGGGGGTGGAGGGACGTTCACATGTGTTCGCCTATGCTTCGAGGACATTGGGTTCAGCCCAATAAAATTAAAAAACCTTAGAAAAGGAGTTTATTACTACCATATTTTCTTTATATAAATTCCATTCATATTTATTGGGCTCTAAATTATTTGTTTTTTCTGACAATGTAGCTCTGAGGTACCTCTTGAAGAAGCCAAATTCAAAGCCTATGCTTATCCGATGGATGCTCATTCTACACGAATTTGATATTGAGATAAAGGAAAATAAGTGGTCATAAAACTTGATGGAATACCACATGAGTAGGCTTACTCACTCACTAGAGGATGACACCATGGACCGGGTACCAATTCGGGATACTTTCCCCGATGAGCATCTTTATTCCATCTTAGGTATGCATCCTTAGTATGTTGATTTAGTTAACTACCTTGTGGACTCTAAAATTCCAAAAAAATTTATAAAACATGAAGTCAAAAAATTAAGGATTGAGTCTAGGTTTTATGTGTGGAATGACCCCTACCTCTAGCATATGTGTAGTGATCAAGTTATTAGGAGGTGTGTTCTTGATCACGAGTTTAAGTCTGTTATGAAATTCTATCATAAAATTGCTTTTGGTTGACACTTTAGACCCCAAAAGATATCTAGGGAAGTCATAGAATCTGAATTATATTGGCCTAGTTTATTCCATGACTCCCATGTGTTTTTTAGGTCATGCTCCTATTTCCAACACACTGGGAACATTTCTAAGAGACATGAGATTCCCCAACAACCCATAGTATTATGTGAGATTTTTTATGTGTGGGGCATTGATTTTATGGGTCATTTTCCTAGTTCATTTGGTTTTTTGTATATTTTGGTTGTTTTTTATTATGTGAGAAAATGGGTGGAGGCTAAGGCCACCAGGACTTATGATTCTGATGTTGTAGTGGAATTTGTCAAAGCACAATTTTTTTGCAGGTTTCGAGTACCTAAGGCCATCATTAGTGACCAAGGGACACATTTTTGCAATTGGAATTTGTATTACCTCCTTAAGAAGTATGGGGTGACACACAAAACATAAACACCATACCACCCCCAAACAAATGGCCAAGCGGAGGTTTCAAATAGGGAGTTGGAAATTTTTTTTATAGAAAACTGTACAGCCAAAAAGGAAGGATTGGAGCAAGTGCTTGGATGATGAACTATGGGATTACAAGGAAGCATACAAGAAACCCATTGGTATGTCCCCATTTTGGAGTTTTTTGGGAAATCATGTCATCTTCTCATGGAAGTCGAGCATCAGGCATATTGGGAAATAATGAAATGAAACATAGATTTGGTCTAAGCTAGAATTCAACAAAAGCTGAAAATTAAAGAGATTGAGGAGATTTTATTGTCATAATATGAGAAATAAAGTATCTACAAGGAAAGATCAAAAGAAGATCATGATAGAATGATCCAACAAAGGGAGTTTCATGTTGGAGATAAAGTCCTTCTCTATAGTTTATGTATGAAGATGCTTCCTGGTAAGTTGTGTTCCAGATGGTTAGGTCCTTATATTGTATCTAATGTTTTTATTTATAGTGTAGTGGATATCACATAAAAGGACATTTTAAGGAGATTTACATTCAATGGGAAATGTTTTAAGAAATACATTGAGGGACTTACTACTAATGCAGTGGATTTCATCACACTGTATCACTCCACCAACACTTGAGCATATCAGGCAGTTCCTAACCCTTTAACTTTTTTTTTCTTTTTCCTATTTCAAATTATACATTTCATGTCATATCATGGGTTCACATTGAGGACAATGAAATATCATAGGTGTGGGGAGGGAACCTTTTAGTTTAGTAATTTCAATTGTTTTCCTGTTTTTTAATGATTTTTAAAAAAAAGTGTGTTTTTAAAAATTTTGTGTTTATTTTTCAATTTTTTGTGTGTTTTTTAAACTTTTGAGATAAAATTATTCTCATCACGATTTTAAAATACATATAAATAAGTGAAACAATTTATACCATGAAACTGAGCTTAAATGAATGCTGAAAATGACTTCTTTACAAGTTAAACTCTTTAGTAATTTCATGAAAAGTACTCTGAATATGGAATCCCATGCCAAATATCACTGTATTTATATTTGAAGTCACTTTCCTATGAGTCTTCTGAACCATTATTTTCATATTCTTTACATTTACCTCACTTCTTGAGATAACCAAACCATGCATGATTTAACTATAATTTGATTTGTTCCTATCAAGACTTGAGGGTTTTGGGTACTTATATTTTAAATTATTGAGCCATTTTTTTGGTATTAAATCCCCTATTTCATAAGAATCCTTATTATGATGGACTAATGTGAACATTTAATCCTTGTATCCCTTAGAATCCCTGAACAACCTGTTAGGATAGCCACATTACAAGAAACTTTTCCCTATCCAACCAACTCTTGAAGTGAAATTGCATAATCTAGTTGAACTT
Organism: Viscum album; assembly: GCA_963277665.1. Lineage (NCBI taxonomy): Eukaryota > Viridiplantae > Streptophyta > Magnoliopsida > Santalales > Viscaceae > Viscum > Viscum album. The sequence goes on along the minus strand of OY728135.1, from coordinate 1,136,931,205 downwards.
AAGTGTGGGGGAAGCTGTCTTGTGTTGTGCTACCACATTTTCTGATACTTTGGGTAGAAAATTAAATTCTGAAGAGATGTGTTTTCTTCTGAAAAAAATATCATAATGTTAAAATTTTGTCATTTTTTTGGAGATTTCATGATAATTTAAGTTGTGCCCTTTTTGGAGATTCTAATACAAGAAGAAAGTTGTGCCTATTTGGAGCTTTAAAGAAAATCATGTTTGAGAAGATTGACATTTTTTTCATGGTGTTCACATTCCTTTATTTTTCAAGATGATGAACATGAATTGATTCTAAGGGGATTGAGGGGGAGAGCATATTTAAGTGAAAATTAGATTAACACAAGTTTTCTTTCAAAAGAGTCAAACCCTCCTCATTATGCCTCATAATTTTTCACATCTAAATCCTACCAACCTAAAGTCACAGAATTACCCTGAAAATTCCTCATGATAAACATATGACATTGACTCACATTGGGTGGTGATGTAGGAATTTTTCAAGCCTATGGTGACCCTTATATGAGTTTGGATGAGAAAGACATTGCCAAAAAATTGACATTTGTGTGATAAGATAGAATTCAAGTAAGGTAAGTGTTTTGTGCATGGGAGGATAAATTAAGTGGAAATATATTGAATGATATAAATGGAGAACTTGAAAAAATGGTTTTTTATGAGGCATGATATATTTTTTTTATTGGTGTGGAATTTTTGGATCTCAGGGATATATGTTTTAATTTTTTTTTGATTTGATATTGATATTTACTTTTCACAATTTTTTTGGAATACATGATATGAGTTTTTTCCCAAGAGTGAAAAATAGCAAGTGTGGGGGTGTCATTGCATCACAATTCACTGCTTTATTTCCCCTACATCATGATTTAAAACTAGTTTTTTATTTAAAATTACAAATATTATCTAAAATTTCACATCCCATTTGACTAAATTATTAAATTTTTATCAATGTTAAAATTGGAAATTATTATTGTTTTTGTGATTTCATTGTAGGAGGATGTGATTTGGAGGGTCGGAGATGATCCAGAAGAAAAATGGGCTAAACTGCATGGAAGTCCAAGGACTTTTTTACACTATTTTGCGCATCGCTAAAAATACATACATCCAAATAGGTATAAATTTGTCGAATTCTCCATAACATCATGGGATATAAATTATCTCAAGGAACTAAATCCCGATTCATTCATTAAAGGGTCCATCCAAACTAATATGTTCAGGGGATAGGATCAGCATGAAATCAATGATTTGGTTCTGTATTTTGGTCATATCTCACACTTTTATCCTCCATTGGCCTCCAAATTTGACATGGAGATATTCAAGATGATGGAATTAAACTTTTATATTTTTTCTAACTCGAGATAATTACATTTACCAACCCAAAACCTATACACAAGTGGTATCTCAAAAAATGGGTGCCCAAAACCACTCCCCATTTTGGCTATAAATTGACACGTTGGGCACCCCATTTGGAAGTTCATACAAGGAGTAAATTGCTTCAATTTTAGAGTTATATAGGATTAATATAAACACCTTAGAGGTTATGTAACTCCTTATACTCATAGGGGGGCTCTTGAAGCAAGGATCCCTTCATTGAAGCCTTCATTTCCTTCTCATGTTGTAATATTTGTCTTTGTGTAATAATCTTATATGTTATTCTTTTATTTATTATATTTTATTCTTTTTTTGATCAAATTTATTCTTCTATTAATCCTACTAATTTGTTTGGAATCAATAATATAAATGAGATTGGTTTCTAACCTCTCTAAACCTTTGCAAATTCAAAATGTTTCTACGATGACTACACCGCCCATGGAAGAGTAGTTCTTTTTAGTAATCAATCTACCTCTAACCCCCTTCATTAATTTATTTTGAATCAATTAGCTAATTTAATTCACATAATATGATATATTAATTATGTTTTTAATTTAAATAAATCTAATCAAGCAATTGAACAATAAAAGCAAATCACGTGAGGTTGAGAATTGTGCGGATTGTGATAATGTGAACTTATTTGGTAATTCAAAACCTCATGTGATCAATTTGAAGTGTACCAATATAATACCTAAAATAAATTAATTCTAATTTTTGGAGAGTAAATGTGCCTTAATTTACCAATGACCATAATCTAACCTTAGAACATCAACCAAAGTAGGGTGATCCGATTGCATGTTCCAAAGTTAGCCTAGGGTTAAATTCACTTCATCTTTTTGGTAAAGTTAATTATCATAGGGTTATGAATTTAAAAAATTAATGGATCATAATTAATTGGATATTAATTTAAATGATAATTATTAAAAAATGATTAAATAGGTAGAGTTATATTGATTACACTTTCTAAAAATAGTTTTCTAAAAAACATCTTCTTGTTGTGCTTTGTTAATCAACTTTCATTCCAAAATTAAAAAAATGAAATCATTTTCCAGAAAACTTCTTCTAGTTTTATAAATGATAAGAAACCCCCATCCTTTCAATTAGTGTTTTTATTTTAAATTTTTTTTTTTCAGAATACATTTAAGAAGTTGTTTTAATTTACTTCATTCTTTGAGAGACGACCTTGGTCAGCCGCTCTGCTACACCCAAATATCGAAAAAATCAAACTTCATTTGAGAGAACCTAAAATAGTGCCTTCAAATTGGCACCATTTCTAGATAATAAAGTAATTTATTCAACCAATTAGAGGTATTTATTTTTTTCATTTTTTTTATTTTCTTCTCATCTTTCTTTCACCTTTCCCCTTTCTCAAGATTTCAATTTTTCTTTTTTTTTTCTTTTTTTATTTTTTTATTGGACCATAAAATAAAAATTCATATCATTTTATTATGGTCCACTTTTCTTCATTTCTTTTTTATATTTCATTGATTTATGACACAAACTAATCCTAAAGATCTCTTAGATCATGGCCCTGAGATTGAACGCAGCCTTAGGGCTCGAATCAGACATTCCCAGTCTACAAAAAGTTTCAACATTCAACCACTTAGAGAATTTATACATTCTGGTAACACAAAAATTAGAAAAACCTCTATGTACAACTTAAAACAATAACCAATGGATTAAAACAATAATAATGAACTCAATATAACTATTCGAGAGTTGGTTGCACCTAATATTAATTATCAACCAAACTACATTTCATACCCAAATCTCAAATCGAACTTTGAACTGAAATCTAGGTCAATTCATCTTCTTCCAAGTTTCATGAATTATATGGTTGGAACCAAAAAAAATTAAAATAATTTAATGTGGTTTTCTCAACCCTTAAACCAAGAAATTCTTCTGAAGATCAAATCAAACTAAGAGCATTCCCATTTTCACTTGATGGAGCTGCAAAGGATTGGATGTATTATTTACAACCTCAAGATGTAACATGTTGGAACAATTTGAAATGTCTTTTCTTGAAAATATTTTTTCCAACATCAAGGACCACTTTCATTCGAAAGGAGATCTCAGGGATCAAGAAGGAACATGGGGAGTCAATGTATGAGTATTGGGAAAGATTCAAGAAGTTGAATTCAAGCTACCTGCATCACCAAATCAGTGAGAAACTCCTCATCTAGTACTTCTATGAAGGACTCACACCTATGGAGAGGAGCATAGTGGATGTTGTACTTGGAGGATCATTGGTCAACAAAACACCATTAGATGCACATGAATTGATTGAAAATATGGCCCAAAACTACCAACAATTTGGCGATCGAGGTACACCACATGTCAGGGGAGTACATCAGGTAATTTCATATTCTCTCAAAAGTAATTTGATTTGTACCAAGTTGGAAGAATTGACAACTATGGTGTGACTAATTGATTTGGATCAAAATACATCCCAACCCCCTCCTTCAAATCCTTATAGCATTTTCACTGTGACAAGCCACCTAACTGATTGTTGCCCACAACTATAAGAGATAGAAGATTGTGCAACAATTTTTTTAGGAGACTATATCAGGATAAAAAATAGACACATACTCAAAATAAGTTTGATTCATTTTCACCAGCATACAACCAAGGTTGTAAGGATAAATCAAACATGAGGTTTTCCTCTGGACAACAACAAAGGCCCTCCCATTCAACAAAACTTCTATCAGCCTCCACCTTAACAATAGGGTTTCCAAGAACCCCAAAAGAGATTTGAATCCCAAGAATCAACAATCCAAAAACAAAGGAATCCCCCACCCAAGGTAGATTCTAACACTAATGATTATTTGAAACAAATTATTCTTAATCAACAAAATGATTTGAAGAGTCAAGGTTCAGAGTTGAGAGAGTTGAAGACACAAATGATCGAGATTACCACCACCCTCCATGAACTAGTAAGTAAGAACTCTGGAAATATTCCTTCCCATCCTACTCCAAATCCCAAGGGGAATGTTAGTGCCATCACATTGAGAAGTGGGAAGAAAATGAATGATACATCTTTACCTACCATTCTATCAAGATTCACCTAAACTCCAGAAAATCCCCATTCCACGCCAACTATTAGGCAACCCAAGGAGAAATATAAAGGTAAGAAAAAGATTGATGATATTCCTCCTAAACCACTTACTTTTCCAAAGAGAGTTTTTCAAAAAAAAATGGATTAAGAGGTGATGCAAAAAGAATTTTTGGATACATTAAAGTGTGTGGGAATCAACATACCTCTACATAAAGCCATCAAGAAAATCCAAAGGTATGTAAAATTTTTAAAAGAAATTTATACCAATCGAAGAGGTCTCAAGGGAAATGTGAGGATTGATCTTGGAAGGAATGTGTCAGCACTCATTACACCAAATCTATAAATGATGAAAATGTACAAGGATCCTGGGATATTCACCATACCATGCACCATAGGGGATTTTCACTTTTCTAATTATCTTTTTGATTTAGGATCTTCCATAAATGTAATGACTCACTTGGTATTCTCTTCTTTACAGGTTGGATAGTTTAAGCTGACAAGAGTAGTGGTGCATTTGGAGAATAGAGCTACAATATATCTAGTGGGATTCCATGAGGATGTACTTGTCTGGGTAAGAGACATGTCCTTCCTTGTAGATTACTAAGTTCTTAACACAGAGGATGATTAGGTAAGTTCACATGCTCCCATTATCTTAGTTAGTACCTTCCTCAAAACTAAAAAAACTAACATAAATGTCAATGAGGGTGCACTTTCCATGGAGCTTGGAGATGAAGTTTTGATATTTAATGTTATGGACTCTATGAAGTACCCCTCACAAGACCGTTCTGCATTTGTTATCTCCCATTTTGAACTACCAAGTAGAAACCACATGGATTTTGATTATCCTATTCCTAGAGAGATTATGAGTATTGGTTTGAGTTTTATGCCTAAGAGTACTTACAAACCTATTTCTAATGAAAAAGACTCTTATATTTTATTTTTAAATGGATTCATATTCTAATTTTGATCATGTTCACTCAGATTATGACATGTTTGTGGAGTATGCTGATGGATTTGATGCTTTATTCTCTGATTTTGATTATTTATATTCTAATACTAATGTTCATTGTGAACATATTTTAATTACTTAAATTTATCCATCCATACATCACCCCCCTACATTGGAACTCAATCCATTACCACCAAATCTAAAATACCCATAATTTTTAAGTGGTGAGAAATTACCTGTTATAATTGGTAATAATCTCTTTTTTAAACAGGAAGAAAAACTTTCGAACCTTTTGAGGGAGAATATTAGGAAAATTGGGTGGACCTTGGTTGACATATTAGGTATTATACCCACCATTTTCATATATAGGATTAATTTTTAGGATGGGGAAAAACTAGTTAGGCATCCAGAAAGGAGACTCAATCCAACCCTTCTGGAAGTTGTTAAAAAAGAGGTTGAAAAATTGCTCGAGGCAGGTATAATTTATCCCATTTCAGATTCTTAGTGGGTGAGTCATATTCAGGTTGTGCCTAAGAAAAGTGGTGTTACTATTATTAAAAATGAAAAAGATGAGTTAGTTCTAATGAGGGTAAAAAATAGTTGGTGTGTGTGTATTTATGATAGTAAACTAAATCAGTCCACTCGCAAAAACCATTTCACCCACCCAGATGCTTGAGAGACTAGCTGAGAAAACACATTGTTTTTTCTTGGATGGATTTTCTAGATATTTTCAGGTTTCTATTACTCCGAAGGATCAAGAGAATAAAACATTCACTTGTCTATTCAGCACATTTTCCTACCGGAGGATTCTATTTGGAATTTTCAATTCCCCTGGCACTTTTCAGAGATGTATGGTGAGTATTTTTTCTGATGTTATTGAGAACTAAATGGAGGTATTTATTGATGATTTTACATTTTATGGATCCTCATTTGATTAATTTCTAAATAGTTTAAGAAATGTTTTGAATCCTTATATTGAGAAGAATCTGGTCTTGAACTTTGAAAAGTTTCATTTTAAGGTAGAGCATAGTATTGTCTTAGGGAATGTGGTGTCAAAACCTTGGATAGAGGTTGTTAGATCTATTGTAGATATTATTTCATCCCTACCCTATCCTTCATGTGTGCGTGATGTTAGATATTTTCTAGGGAATGTAGGATTTTATTGGCACTTCATCAAATATTTTAGTAAGATTTCTCTTCCAATGTCATTATTACTTCAAAAGGATTCTGATTTTGTGTATGATGTTTCTTGCAAGAATTCTTTTGATGAGATAAAACATTTCTTGACCACTCCACCTATAAATCAGTCTCCACAGTTGGAGCTTCCTTTTGAGCTTATGTTTAATGCCTCCAACTTTGAAGTTGGAGCTGTCTTATCTCAGAGGGTGGAGGGACGTTCACATGTGATTTTCTATGCTTCGAGGATATTGGATTCAGCCCAATAAAATTACACAACCATAGAAAAGGAGTTTCTTGATATCATATTTTCTTTAGATAAATTATTTTCATATTTATTAGGCTCTAAAGTAGTTTTTTATGACCATACAGCTCTGAGTTACCTCTTGAAGAAGCCAGATGCAAAGCCTAGGCTTATTTGATGGATTCTCCTTCTTCAGGAATTTGATATTGAGATAAAAAACAATAACGAGTCAAAAAACTTTGTGGTGGACCACATGAGTAGACTTATTCACGCACTAGAGGATGACACCTTGGACCAGGTACCACTTCGAAATACTTTCCCTGATGAGCACCTTTATTCCATCTCAGGTATGCATCCTTGGTATACTTATTTAGTTAACTACCTAGTGGCCTCTTAAATTCCTAAAAATTTAAAGAAACATCAAGTCCAAAAATTAAAGAGTGGGTCTAGGTTTTATGTGTTGGATGACCCCTACCTCTGGCACATATGTAGTGATCAAGTTATTTGGAGGTGTGTTCCTGATCACAAGTTTGTGTCTGTTCTGCTATTATTTCATACACTTGATTGTGGTGGACACTTTGGACCCCAACAGACAACTAAGAAAGTCTTAGACTCTGGATTATATTGGAATAGTTTATTCCATTATTCCCATGTGTTTTTTAAGTCATAATCTCATTTCCAACACACTGGTAATGTTTTTAAGAGACACAAGATTCCCCAAAAGCCCATACTATTCTTTGAGATTTTTAATGTGTGGGGAATTGATTTTATGGGTCCTTTTCCTATTTAATTTGTTTTTTTGTATATTTTTTGATTATATTGATTATGTGAGAAAATGGGTGGAGGTTAAGGCCACCAGGACTGATGATTCTCATTTTGTAGTGGACTTTGTTAAAGCACAAATGTTTTGCAGGTTTGGAGTACTGAAGGCCATCATTTGTGACCAAGGGACACACTTTTGCAATCAGAATTTGGTTTCCTTCCTTCGGAAGTATGGGGTGACACAAAAAACATTAACACCATAACACCCCCAAACAAATGGCCAAGCTAAGGTTTCAAAATAGGGAGTTGAAGAAAATTTTGGATAAAACCATGCATCCAAATAGGAAGGATTGGAGCAAGCACTTAGATGATGCGCTATGGGATTACAGGACATCATAGAAGACACCCATCAGTATATCCCCATTTTAGATTGTTTTTGGAAAGCATTTCATCTTCCCATGGAAGTCGAGCATCATGTATATTGGGCAATAAAAAAGTGCAACATGGATTTGTCCCAAGATGGAATTCAAAAAAAGCTACAAATTCAAGAGCTTTAGAAGATTAGATTGTAATCATATGAGAACTAAAGTCTCTATAAGGAATGATCAAAAGAATATCATGAAAGAATGATCCAACGAAGGGAGTTTCATGTTGGAGAGAAAGTCCTTTTCTTTAGTTAATATCTGAAGTTGATGCCTCGTAAGTTGCCTTACAGATGGCTAGGTCCTTATATTGTATCTAATGATTTTACTTATGGTGTAGTGGAGATCTCACAAGAGGACACTGGAAGAAGAATTATATTCAACAGGAAACATTTGAATAAATATATTGAGGGACTTTCTATTGATGCAATGGATTTCATCACATTGCATGATCCCACCATCGCTTGAGCATATCAGGTTGTTCCTTACCCATTCACTTTTTTTTATTCTTTTCCTATTTAAAATTATAAATTTCATGTGAATATCTCATCTCATGGGTTCACATTAAGTACAATGAAATATTTTAAGTGTGGGGGAGGGAACCTTTTAGTTTAGTAATTTAAATTATTTTTCTATTTTTCAATGATTTTCAAAAATAAGTGTGTTTTTCAAATTTTGTGTGTTTATTTTTCAATTTTTTGTGTGTTTTTGAAAATTTTGAGCTAAAATTATTCTCACCATGATTTCAAAATCCTTATAAATAAGTGAAACAATTTATCCCTTGAAACTAAGCTTAAATGAATGCTGAAAATGACTTTTTTTCCAGTTCTAATCTTTATTAATTTCATGAAAAGTACTCTGAATTTTGAATCCCATGCCACATATAATAGTCTTCATATTTGAAATCAATTTATAATGTGGCTTCTGAACCATTATTTTCATATTCTTTACATTCACCTCACTTCTTGAGAGAACCAAACCATGCTTTATTTAACTAGAATTTAATTTGTTCCTATCAAAACTTGAGGGTTTAAGGTACTTATGTTTTAAATTATTGACATATTTTTTTTGGTATTAAAGCCTCTATTTCATAATAATCCTTCATATAATGTCCTACCTTGACCATTTAATCCTTGTAGCCCTTAGAAGCCATGAACAACATGTTAGGATAGCCGCATTACAATCCAATTTTCTCTATCCAACCAACTCTTGAAGTGAAATTGCATAATATAGTTGAACTTAGGTGTGGGGGAAGCTATCTTGTGTTGTGCTACCACATTTTCTGATACTTTGGGTGGAAAATTAAATTTCTAAGAGATGTATTTGCTTCTAAAAAAATATTATAATGTTGAAATTTTTGCATTTTTTTGAGCATTCATGATAAGTGAAGTTGTTCCCTTTTTTGGAGATTTTAATAGAATAAGAAAGTTATACCTATCTGAAGCTTTCAAGAAAATCATGTTTGAGAAGATTAACATTATTTTATGCATGGTGTGCACATTCCTTTATTTTTCATGATGATGAACATGTATTGATTCTAAGGTGATTTAAGAGGACACCATATTTAAGTGAAAATTAGATTAATGAAATTTTTCATCAAAAAGAGTCAAGCCCTCCTCATTCAGCCTCAGAATTTTCCATATCTAAATCCTACGAACCAAAAGCCACCAAACAACCCTGAAAATCCTCATGATAAACATATTTCCTTGACTCACATCGGGTGGGGATGTATGAATTTTTCAAGCCTATGGAGACCATTGTATGAGTTTGGATGAGAAAGTCATTACTGAAAAATTGAAATTTGTGTGATAATAGAGAATTAAAGTGAGGTAATTGTTTTATGAATGGGAAGATAAATGAATTAGAAGTATATTTAATGATATAAATGTAGAACTTGAAATAATAGTTTTTTATGAGGCATGATATATGTTGTTTCTTGGTGTTGAATTGTTGGATATTAGGGATATGTGTATTAAAATTTGTTTTGATTTGATATTTAGGTTTACTATTCACATTTTTTGGAAAACATTATATGAGGTTTTTCCAGGAGTTTAAAAGGGAAAGTGTGGGGGTGTGATTGCATCACAATTCACTGCTTTATTTTACCCCTATAACACTATTTTCAACTAGTTTTGTATTTAAAATTACAAATATTATATAAAATTTCACATCCCATTTGATTCAATTATTAAATGTTTATCACTATTAATAAGGGAAATTATTCTTGTTTTGGTTATTTCATTGTAGGAGGAGGTGATTTAGAGGTTCAGAGATGATCCAGAAGGAAAATGGGCCCAACTGTATGGAATCCCAAGGACATCTATCCACTGTTTTTCCCATAGTTCAAAATCCATGCATCAAAATAGGTTTCAATTTTATGGGAAGATCCAAAACATAATGGGCTAAAAATTATCTCAAGAAACTGAATCCCGATCCATTAATTAAATGGTACATCCTAACCAATATGTCCATGGGACAAGATCGACACTAAGTTAATGATTTGGTTCTGTATTTTGGCCATATATCGCGCTTTCATCCTCCATTGTCCACCAAATTTGACATGGATATATTAAAGATGATTACTTACAACTTTTATATTTTTTCCAACTTGATATAATTCTATTTACTAAATCAAAACTAATACACAAGTGGTATCTCGAAAACTGGGTGCCCAAAACCACTCCCCGTTTTAGATATAAATAACACCTTGGACATCCCATTTGGAAGTTCATATAAAGAGTTAAGTGCTTCCATTTTGGGGTTATATAATATTCCTCTTTCCACCTTAGAGGTTCTTTAACTCCTTATAATCATAGGGGGATCTCTTGAAGTAAGGATCCCTTCACCAAAGTCTACCTCTCCTTCTCATGTTGTAATATTTATCTTTGTGGAATAACATTCTGTGTTATTATTTTATTTATTCTATTTTTTTCTGTTTTTTTAGATTTATTATTCTATTAATCTTTATAATTGGGTTGGAATCAATATTAGAAATGATATTGGGTTATACCCTCTCTAATCCTTTGCAAATGCAAAACCGTTCTACGATGACTACACAGCCCATAGAAGTGTAGTTCTTTTTAGGAATCGATCTACCTATAACCCCCTTCATTCATTTATTTTGAATCAATGAGATAATTTAATTCTGATAATATGATCTATTAATTGAGTTTTTAATTTATATTAATCTAATAAAACAATTTAACAATAAACACAAATCACGAGAGGTTGAGAATTGTGTGGATTATGAGAGTGAAAACTTAATTGGTAATTCAAAACCTCACGGGATCAATTTGTAGTGTTCAAATATAATACTTAAACTTAATTAATTATAATTTCCAAAGATTAAATGTGACTTAATTTACCACTGACCATAATCTAACCTTATAACATCAATCAAATCAAGGTGCTAGGATTGCATGCTCTGAAGTTAGCCTAGGGTTAAATTCACTTCATCTTTGTGGTAAAGGTAATTCTCGTAGGGTTAGGGATTTAAAAAATTAAGGGATCATAATAAAGTGGACAATAATTTAAATTATAATGATTAATAAATTATTGAATAGGTAGATTTATATACATTAAACTTTCTAAAAATAGTTTTCTAAAAAACATCTTCTCGTTGTGCTTTGTTAATCAACTTTCATTTCAAAATTTAAAAAAATGAAATCATCTTATAGAAAACTTCTTCTGGTTTTGTAAACGATAAAAAAACCCCATATTTTCAAGTAGTGATTTTATTATCTTTTATTTTACTTTTTTATAATACCTTTAAGAAGTTGTTTTAATTTACTTTCTCCTTTGAGAGACGACCTTTGTCAGCCACTCTGTTGCAGCCAAGTACCCAAAAAATCACAACTCATTTGAGATCACCTATGACAGTGCCTTTTAATCACTCTCCTTAAACCACTAACCTGGAATCAACCTGATTTTTCATAATACATTGACACTTGTGGGAACCCATACATTATTTAATTATCACAATGAATTCCAAACCCTACATCTAGTGAATTTACATGGTTGTTTTTTTATATAACCCATGAATTTCATATTCTCATCTTGGGTACTAGCACACTATCGATTCAACACACACTTGGACCTTATATATTCATCATTCACCAAATTTAAATAAAAAAATCTATCCATAGACATATCTAAATATAAAATTTGGTATTTACATGAGACAAGATTAACATATTTCACTTGTACACCTACTTCAAAAAAATATTTTGACTGTCTATTGACCGAAATCATTGTGTCAATGAACCTTTCAGTATGAGAGACAAGCTCCCACAATTAATATAATTCTCCACACCATTTTATTATATCCATTTTTTCTCCATAAAAAAATTACCACTCACCAATAAACATGATCCATTTTTTATTGAACATAAGGAATTTTTGTTTCCATCCCACTCACACTCGAGCACCAAAAAAAATATCAATTACTCCATGTCTCTATCCCACAAAAAGAATCATCATTAGTATCCCCAAAAAATTTATCTATAATGAAGTTCATGTAATCAATCATCCAATGGTGCGCTTCCCACCATATGGTTACCCTTATATATCTCCTTGAGAGAAACCTCATTTGGTTCAATCATTGCTTGTGTACCGCTCTTCTTAGGCTGTGCTCATCCACTATCGGCTCCCAACACAATATCATATACAATGTAATAATATTCACATAAGAGATACTCATTATTCAAATCATAACCCATATCCAATTCTAAATACATCCCTCACCATAATGGGAATTTCTCAGTTCATCAAACATCGGACACCCAAGCCCGCAAGCATATTACTAGATCCATCAGCCATTAGGTCATAGATGAATGTTCTTTAAAACCATAATTTAGTGGTGACCCATATAATCATCACTTCTATGATTTTTTTCACTATTTCTTACCCCCAAAATAGTTCCCATACTCACTCTCCCCCTCAAGGTAGATTGGTCATCCATGAACCCCTCAATAGTTATTATTCACTGCCTAACTCGACCTCAGTCGATCCCAATAGTGTACATTTTTGTATCACCCATTCACAAAAATTTAATTTCTATCATGATTACTGAATAATCATAATTAGTATCACATGCCTAAACCACTGACCATGTACTCAACATGTCAATATATTCAAGATAAAATTTACCTGGGAACTCTGCTTCAAAGTTAGGCATTTTCACCCAAGCCATTTTCTACCACATGACCACTTAGCGATATGACCATCATATAAAAAATCACCAGAATTTACCTATTCTCTCACTATTCTCCAAATTAATTGCTAGAATCTATTTGGTTAGTAATACTAATGATCCTACCCCTTAAAATCCTCATTTCAATACCAAAAGTAGAAACACCTAAAGTGATCGTCATTTCAAAACAATTCCAGGCATCACATGCCTATACTATATAATTGGATGTACCACACATGAACTATTATCGTAACCCAAAGAACATACTCATTCCCCCTACCTCCAAGGAACTCACCTTATTGAATAATCCCTCTCTTAGGTTACCATCACATATCACTAGGCTTAACTCTTCAATAACAATTAGATCTATAATGTTCCTAGACACAAATCAAGCACTTAAAAATCTTTCCTAACCTACAGAACAAATCTCATGTAGTTCATACTTGTGAGAAACACCTATTTGTAACCATATCAAATATAACATAACAAAATCATGGTTAACTATCCACTCTAGTGACTATTTTATCATAAATATATTAGGTGTCACATTTCAAGTTATTGGCCTACTCATGATGTTGATTCTCACCAAGAACCCACATATGAGACTAACCCTTTGAGAATATATATCTCATCAACTAACAAGTATACATGAAAAATAATATTTTCCTAGAAGATCTATGTTGATTTACCACAATACTATAGTCATATTGATTGGTAATTTAGGATTCTAGTATGAAAATTAAATTTAACTCTAAGGTCTCATCATTAAGGCACCTAGTTCTTGCATCGAACTATCAAAGGTCTCATGAATATGTACACCTAGAGACTACATGGTATTTATCATTGGGAAACACATCATAGATCCACATCACAAGACTTTAGAAGTAAATACATGATTGTATATTTGAGTAGAATTCCAAAAAATTTCTGATACAGGAAAACACCATATGAGATGTTTTTAACACTTTAAATTATTGAACTCTCATAATTAGTAAAATCACACATTAGAGGGGTCATATCATGTAAATACAACACACGAAATAAAATTCATGATATAACTCTTGCAAATGGTCCAATAGTCAAAATTCCAGTAATTAGCCTCTTTCCAATGTTCCAAGAACCAATAATCCATAATAAATCATAAATACAAACATCATGTGCATTACATGAGGTAAAATTAGTCAACCATAACAAAGAAAATCCCAAACATCAATCCCAATTGCTTGGTAACCAATAATTCTTACCGAGAAAGGTGTTCACAACACACCAGTACGATATCCATAAAAATACTTCATACATTACTATACCATCTACCTACTAACTCACAAAATAATATGAAAATAAAATAAAATATTTGGTACAACTCTATAACATCCTTGCCTTAGTTCACTCTATAGTAGTTATACTGGAGTATTATATGACCTCTAGTAGATGGAGAGGCATGTCTGGGTACATGTAATGTTCTAGTTTGATTATTATTGATTGAATTGCGGTGTTCATTTTACATGTGTGAATTCTACATTTACTATATTTTCATATTTTTTCTTATGAACCACCACCTGAGTCATGTAATCTTATCTATGATCATATGAGGATAGGACTTCTAGGTGTTTTACCAAACATACAGGTGGTTGAGGGAATAAATAGATAATTACTCCCTCTTCCCGACCCTCCCTTCATACATTTTATGGGATGTAATGGATCAAAGTTAGTATATATATATGAGATATAAAGTATAGTAGTTGATATATATATATATATATTAGCTAACTTGGTTATGTGGTTGTGATGTGGATGCATGGTGGGGGTTGTTCATGGTAGGAGGAGGGAATGAGGTTTATGTCCTTTGTGTACACAATAACCATCTGTGATGAGAATACTATGTATTATTTTGATATGGTGGTATAGTTTTTGTTTTTGGATATGTGGTTATATTTGTGATATGGTATGTGATTATATAGATGGGTGGGTATGGAAGGGTTTTAATCATATGACACATGCCATTATGGTGTGAGAGAAACCATATCAGTGCATAAATGGTTGCAGAATACCTTTTTGACATATATTATTTTTCTTTTTTACTATATTTGGATGTGATATTGAGTGAGTGAGACTTAATGAGGATGGGTGTTAGTCGAACTGATATAGGTAAAAATTGGTTATATTATTTGTTCACTAATTAATTAGTATGCTTCTTCTATATTAACATGATAGGTTTTTAGGATGATCTTATTCTGTATATATTTACAATAACCCCATTATATATATATATATATTATTTTTATTTTAGAGTTAGTTTATGATCCAAACATTACTAGCTCATAGAGTCCATGGAAGGATTTCGTGAGTTTCTTTTATAGGTGTTATTTTTGGTATTTAATTTAAAGTTTATTTTATATATGAAATTACTTGAATTTATGGGGTACTGGTTTTATTATATATTAAATGGAATTTATTGGTGTTTTGTTTTATATTCCTGGGACTATGAGGGTAATAACTCCCATTTATGTGTGATTATACTCTTGATGATAGTTTCCAACTTGTGGACTATTGGAAGTGGTTTTTGGGGTGTACTCTAATTTTCACTACCAACCAAAGATGGGTTCCAAGTGGGGGTGGGTTATAAAAACTCACTTTATTATATTTCTTAAAGATTTTAATTTTTATTATTTTGGATTAGTTTACATTATCCATGAGATATTTTTATGTAATATGTGTTCAGCGATCAATCCTACACCTTTGTATCCGTGATAATTAGTGTATTATGTGATCTTTGGTTTTTAGATCTTGCTAAGGATGTATCCATTTATATCGAGTGGTGAACCTTGTAAGTTGATTATTCCCAATACATTTTTTTGTGTGTTTGGTTCTATAAATAAATGATTAAAACCATTAAAAATATAATAGATATAAAGTAAATAAACTAGTATGAAATTTTATTGTCTTAACTGGTGATGAAGACTATAAAGTTATGCAATGTAAAAGAAATTGATTCACTGATTCACCCCCTCCCAATGAATACTTGAATATTATTATACCTTTTTTAATAGATGTATCCACACAATAAAGTTTTTAAATGAATAAAAAAGAATAATATTAGAGTGATAGAAACCATGATATAATGGGGATTAAACCATTTTGTGATTTTATAAAGATAAATAATTATAGATTTAGAAAGGATAAATTTTTTACATTGATAAATATTTGGATACAATCGTTTTTAGGGCCAAAACAGAGGGTTTATAATAAAGAAATATGTTTAAAATCTATATGAAAATTAAAATATTTTTATAATTAATTTTATAATGAAGGGTGATGTATCGAATGAATTAGGATGGATTTATTGAGTTAATTTGAGTGATGGAAGTATAATTGGTTTTAAGTCATTATTCTTTTATTTCTTGTATAGATCCTTGACTTAAGTGATCTTAGAGAAGGTAAAAAAGACTCATTACCTTTGTAAGGTTATCCCTTGATGAAATATGAATATCTACTATTTAGTTTTCTGTGTCTAAGGAGAAAAATATTTTTATAGGGATTCCAAGTAAGGTTGTTTTGGAGAATATTTGACAAATAGGGGGGGTTAAAAGGAATGTCAAATAAAAATTTTGAACAATGAAATATGAAAGGAGTTGAATTTAGGATCAATTGTATATATATATTTAGAAACGGGTATTAGATTTTAAATAAGTGGTTTCTCTATAAAAATGTGTAGTTCCACCTACACATTCCCTTGTAAGTGCATAGGGTCATCGTTACACTTTACTTCCAGGTAACTACATCATCTCATATCACAATTTGTTTATTTTATTACATATGGAGATTGTGAAAAGTGATAGGGTTGATGTGTTGATTCTATCTAGGTAGAGTGGAATATAGTTAAGATACAGTCAACACTAGGATTTCATTAATAATGATTTAATATTAAAAAAAGTTGCATTCACAAGAATGGGAAATGAATTAAATGGAAAAACTTAAATCAATTAATTTCTAGTGAAAATTAAGGTGAAATACCACTCTCTACCTAAATATTATCTCACAAGTTATAATCACTACTTCATAATGAACATTTATGTCTCAGTATGGTTTATTATAGATCCTCACATGGAAAATGAATTCATCACCTTTGGTAGTGATTGTGATTCTACTGTGAAAATAGTTAAATCATTATATAAGTATTGTTAATTTTATATAGGTGTGGTTTTTAAGACACACTAATCTTTATCAATTAAAATATCCTACCCCCTAGTGCTTAGTGAAGTATTCTACTTCTGCTATATTTCCCATACACTAGGATCATCCACCCAATAGAAGAATGGGTGTAACATTAAGAATAAGAGATATAATCGTCGAACATCAAACCTAAAAAACATAATAAAGTAAAATGTGTTAAAACATTATTTCCATAGATTGATTTATATTATTATCCTAACCTACACAAGTTAAAAAATAAGAATTAAGAATAGGGTGATGAATGCACAAAAGGTCCTAATTTTGATCTCTAGAAAACACTTCTTGAAAAAAAAAAGTGGGATACTCTAGTGTTATCTCCCTCATGTATATCTCTTTTTTGGGTTATATTTATAAAAAAAATATTTCTATATTATATTTATGTTCCCTGGCTGACCAGCACTCACTCAGTTTAAATTCTTCCCTTTATGAAAATTCTATAAGCTTTAGTCAAGTTTTAATTCCTATTGATCACCCCACATGGGAAAAAATAGTTGGATCTATTCCATGTAAGTACTTACAGATTTATTATAAATTACTCAAAATGAATTGTACTCCACCATGATCCTCTTCACATAATCATTCCATGTGGAGAAATGATGGCCCAATTTCCTGATTTTTTGGAATATCTCGTAGAGGGAACATTCTAAATTGTGCATGTTACCCATGTAGAAATGATGTGATCTCTATTGTTTTCTTAAACTCTTATCAATGGTTCTTTTAGATTCTAAAATTATTAATGATATTCATTAGACCATACATAGGAAATAGTAACCATGATGACTCAATTTTTTTATAATTAACCAAATCATCAAACATGATTGAGCTATAGAAGACAATATCATCATGTCGTATCTAGTGAAAGCATTGTAGATCAACTCTAGGGATTTCATAATTGGAAATGAGGGAATATCCTAATAGGTGATGGTATCATGGGAATTGATATATCTCTATCACTATGTGTGTTGGGTTTAAGGTTTATGATATGTGGATGTTGCTAGCAGCGACGTCCAATTTCCTTTAGATATGAGCATCATGTCATATTGATGAAAATATATCATAGGCAACAATATACATGCATGTTCACTATAACTTGGAAATAAAAAAGATTTTAATAGATTCTTAGTGATACGACTGTATCTTAGAAAATGATATTGGTCATAGGAAATGATATACTCATGTCATAATGGGAGACTTCCCTTTATCACCTGATTCTCATTAATTGGATTACTAGAATATAAATATCATTTGGGTTGATGTCTATAAATTTTTTTTGATATAACAATTCATTCCTTATAGATAGAGTCATAGGAATTGACATAGTATTGTTTTTTCATGTGATCTCATTACTTTAAGAAATATTTACTATGACTTATGATATGGTTTTGTCATTGATTGAGATATCAGATATAACATCAAAATCTCCATTTATTAATTTCATTTTCATTATCTCACATGAATCAATTCTTAATAAATATTAAATAATTGGTATTAGTGATTGATATATGAGGTTAAATGAATGAAATAGTTAAATCACCTAATATATACATGGTTTAAATAAAAAATCTATTTATAAAATTATTTACTATGAAAGTGAATTAAATATCAAAAAAAATTAAAAGATAAAAAATGTATATCCAAGAATAAAAAATGATGTTCAAAAATTATAATGAAATTATGTTTGAAAATGAATTGATTTTATAATTAAATTTTATGTTTTCCAAAATATTAATTTAAAACCCAAAAAAGAAAAAAATAAAATAATTATGTCAATTTTTGGCATGCTTCTAATATAATTTTTTATTTTCCCTAAATAAAATTTTAAGGATTAGTGGGAAAACTTAGAACATATACCACCTTCCAAACCAATCCTTAAATCCAAACCTCTACTAAACAAGAACCCATCAACTGAAAAATATATAAAAAATACAATAATGCAAAAATATATAATGCCACATCACAAATGAAATCCAAAATTTTAAAACAACCATTAAATAGAATCTAAAAATTAGTAAATCATATACCTCAATCAATATATACAATTATACCTTTATATCGCCACATATAACCTCCCCTAGTACACCATCAAGATCTTCATTTGGCCTAATCTATAGAAGCTCCAAGAGCCAACAATGTCACCTAAAAAGTACCATAAGATTTAACCAGTGGGTAAATAAGTTGAAACCAACTCAACATCGTAAAATTATACTCATAAGAGACCCAAAAAAAATGAAAAATATTCAACCTCATTGTCATCTGAACCAAACCTCCACATCTAGGATAGGATGAACACTATGAGAACAAGTGGCAACCCAATGAAAGAAGATCATGCTACGTAGGGAACATTTGGAACACCATAAACTTCTCAAATCATGCATCGCAATACCAACTATAGGGTCCTGAAAATTCCTCAAAGGGAAGGAAAATACTCTTATAAATCTGATGAAGGAATAATATGTAGGTTTGATTGAAAATATAAGAAGAATAGTGAAGAAATCACATTTATAAAAGGAACAATGTGGGAAGCGTACTAATTTCTGGGAATGGTATGTGGATGGTATTTCTCGTGAACCGAATGGTACATGAACAGGTCACAAAATGCTGGTGCATGTGGCGTTGGCCAACAAACTAGGAAATTCATGAAATAAACGAGGAATTATGAAGATCCCCCTTGAACCACTTTGTTGGTGGAATCGAGGTGGAGAAATTAAATCTATAAACCATGGCCCCGTGAACCACATGGTTTGTGAAAACATAAAAGAGCGGTACACCCCTGCAAACTCAATTCCCAGACAAGGCGAGGTCGGCAGAGTCCCATGAACTACGTAATTCGAGGGATTGAGGTGGTGATTTTCGCCATCGTGAACTATAGCCCTACAAATCTCTGTTTACTGAGTTGATTGTAGGCTGAGATATTTCCCCATGGTCTTTTGAAAACGGTGTCGTATGACCCATAAATAAATCCTCCTAAAAACTCTATAAAAGGACTTCAAGGGAAGTTGAAGGAGGATCATGTTTTTAGAGAGCGGGGGGTTTACAGAAAGAATAATTCAAAGGAAAACCATCAATGAAGTATGGAACTGTGAATCGTTTCCAGCAGGTATAAACATGCTGCAAACAATAAAAATAAGTAAGTATAATAATATGGGAAAACCGTGAACCTAATTGGCGAATCGCAAACTATACTCCCTTTATAGATGAACTTCCCATGAACCGCAAGACTAAGGTAAATCCTGCATACCGTGCAGGACATCTTTATGTGGATTTAATCCTACCTTGTGGAGCATTCCACCACACGGATGGACGCCAATGACACATACCACCATGGTATGCATACGGAACCCGAGGTCATGTACCATTGTGGTATGTGGACCGCATCCAGTTCTGCATACCACCTTGGTACGCAAACCATATCTAGGTCCATATACCACCTCAGTACGTGTACGACCTCCAAGTCCATGTACCATCTTGGTACGTGGATGACCTATCTACCTACATAGCAATTCACTATGCGTATGGTACCCCACCCTGCATGAACAAGTGGTTCAAAAAACAGGTTACCTTAGGGCTTTCCACCTTTCAGTATCGATCATTACCTTCCATTTACATCCCATCCTATGAATCCCTTATGCAAACCAGTCTATTGAAATCAGGCCAAAGCCTCTTCCAATGTCACCAGACCCGTATGAATAGACCATCGGGCACATTAGCGCACCCTTATAAGTCTATATTCCCATGGTAAGTGGAGACATGTGAGTAATCCCTGCAAGGGTAAAAACCCCCAGAGTGTTTCTATGTCTAAATTCTCATGGTAACCTGAGGTCTAAACCTTTGGATGCTCACATTTACCTCCACATTATAGGGATCAAGGGTAATCACTGGGTTTTCCATTCAATGATGGGAAGTGATAAGTCAAAGGGATTGTGCATGTATTTCCTTTTGATGAGGATCGATTCGTCTCCCCTTTCATAGAACCATCTTTAGGGTACCCCTCTTAAGTTGACCCCATATCCTTTATACTGGAGGTGGAACTCTGTTTCCTATTATCCTTGGCCCAAGACATGCCTGGATAGATTTACAAACGTGACTATCCTAGATATCAACACTGGTGATAATTGGCACATTCAAATCTCCCACCTCTCTCATCGATCTGTCCCCCCCCCACCTCTTCTACCATCATCCTCCTTTTCTATCTGTGGAGAAGGGAAGGTGTGTGATTTTTCCAGATTTACTTCTTCCTCATGTTTCTTACATCGATCCTGACTTATTGGTCTTAGATATTGATTATGATCACAACATACAAACCATATTTAAGTGAAATATTATAACTCTTATTTCTTCTCTAAATAGGATATATAGGACTCCTATCTGAAGGCCCAAGCTCAAATGGGTATCTCTCATGTGTAATCCCCAACCATACACCATCATTAAGTGAACAATGAGAACTCTGATTCCTACTCTAAATAGGATATATGGGATGCTTGTATAAAGGCTTGAGCTCAAATGGGTAGCTCTCATGAATAATCCCCAACCATAAACCATATTTAAATGAACGATGATAATGATGATATCTGTTCTAAATAGGAAACATAGGATGTCTGTCTGAAGGCTCAAGATCAAAGGGGATCTTTTTCAATAGTTAACCCTCAATCATTCCCCCCTCAAATAGGGAATTTTTTATGGTATAAGCCCCAAATTAACCTAAACTATGAGGGATTTGATTTCCAACTAATTAGGATACATAGGAAGCCTCCCTGAGGTCAAAACCCAACACCTGAACTACCCTAGTGTTCACTTGGACATATCCTCGGTAGGGACAAATCCATCCAAGAATCCATGCCTCTCCTAAGTGTCCTAGTATACTTTGATGTAAGTCCCACATAAAATCTTGATTAGGAATACTCCACCAAGACACCTTGTTGCATGATGCTAAACTGCATGGATGGGTCCCTTTCACACAACCTTAAAAGGTTATGTGTCCAGTTAAGTGTCACCAAACTACATGGGTTTTGATTCCTCTCATGAGGGTACATAGGAATCCCATATCAGGGGTTAGATCCCAATATCAAGGAAACTTCCATCCTACCTAGATGATGATAAACTCTATAGCACCTCATCATATGTTTTAAACTAGCATTTCCTCAGTAATTCCTAATCCATGCATGTCCATGATTGATTTTGAAAGTCAGGGGTAATCCATGGACACACTCTTAGGTAAAGAACAAAGTATTCATGAACATTTGGATATTTCTTAAGTCTATAAGAGAGTCCTAGAGTAGGAAATAATTTCCCCCAAAAGGTTGTGATGAGCCTGACCTCCCATCCTCTTGACCAATAGAGACCTTAATTGTTGTTTTCCAAATATTCATCCAATGAGCACCTTCCCTTGGAAACCAGGTCCATGGATCAATGATACTAGGTCCATTGGATGTTTCTGGCTCCATGAATAAACCCCTTGGAGACCATTTGAGGACATCACACCCAATGCAGACCGGTTACACACATACTCAACCCCAGCAATCACCCACCAAGACCATTCAACTATGGAACCTCCTTATAAAAATAAAAAAGGGCACACTACCTGGTGTGTCAATTTATCCCACTATAAAGGTTCATGACATGAATCAGGTCAAAATGAAATGGTAAAAATGACGTGAAACTCTATAATAGTAAGAAATCAACTGCTATACATTTGGTCATTCCTTCCACCCTAGTATGATGTGAATCGGGATGAAACAAAAATGGTGAACTCAACATGAATACTATACCAAGGTGGTGGTATTATCCCACCATATTCCCATTTCATCCAAAAATAATGAGGGCCAAGAAAGATCATCAATTATTCATGTGATCATGAGATGAAACTTTGATGGTGTTTTTTTTTATATGTCATATTTATACTGCAAAAATTTCATAGAGATCTCTTCGATCCAAATGGAATCTGGAAAAGTCACTCAGACATGCATGTCAGTGACCACATAGGTGGCTAAGTCCCCAAAAAATAACATGACTCCCTTTCCTACCCAACGTATTCAATTCTATGTTTCAAACATTTTGATCAAAGAGTACCACCAAAATAGTACTCTCTATATAGTATAGGTTGCAAGTCAGTCCATCCAATCGATGAAATCTCACCAACTACCTCTTCAACTGCAGCCGAAAATCTAGCACAGGACAACTCCACTAGCTGTCTCAAATCATTTTGGGAGCCTGTCCCTGGAACAGGACAATGAATAACTCCCTTATCTTAGGGAGGTATATGAGGTCGACACCAATGGATTCATAATAGTTTCATAGGAATATTGATCAAGGGATACTTTCGAAGGATGTTTTCACTAGCAGCATACAACCCGATATCGTCACTTTGAAGAGGATCCCATACCGAGGACACCTTCTAAAGTCCAATGGACATGGGCACCTCATGTTTCCCACTGAGGGAGGAAAACATATAATCAAGAACATGTTATCACCCTAGTTCTCTAGGAGGAGGTCCTCCATAAAATGTGGTTATATATAATGAGAAAGTGTACAATTATTCCCCTCTTAATGAATCCTTCCATGTAAATACAGTGGCAATCTATGAGTATATGCATATCCCCTATCGATTTTTTGAAGCCCACCACAAAAATAAGGAGGAAAAATATGAGAAAAAACACATTCCTTTTGGTGCTTTTCTATCCCACCTTGAAAACAAAGTGAAAAATTATAGGCAGATGAAAATATATGCCAATGAGCAAGAATTCAATCATCAAAATAGGATGACACCCATCTATAAGTAGGAAACATCCCTATTGATTCACACCAAGTCCACCATCTAAATAGGAAGTAAAACCATGGACAATCATATAACATTTTCAATGCGTATGAAGCCCACCAGTCAAATACGGTGGCAATCCATAGGTAAATAAAAATTCCTACATACCATAATAAAGCTCACCAGCCAAATATGGGGGAAAGAAAACATGATAAGAGTCAAATTATTAAGGATGAAAATCAATCATGTGAGACAAATACAACAGCAAATGAGGAGACGCAAATTATTTCTCAAAATATAAAGCTCACCAATCAAATACGGTGGTAACCGAAGAAGACAGTCAGTGGCGGATTCACTCCTCTGCCCTAGAACAGGAGAACTACTAGTACCCACTAGAAACCCATGGAAAACTGGAGCATGCACAAACTCCTACTCTAACATCATAATGGGAATTCATACATGTTCCGGCCAAATAGGTATCTCAAAACATTTTTTATATGATGGAGGATCAGACATCGATCCTATATTATATCCTCCAAAAATGTCAAGACTTTATTGCATCACTGGAAAAAGTGATGAGTTGGGTCCATGATCATGTTTCCTCAGGTGGGGTGATTTATTCAAAAAAAATATAGTCACCCTGGAGTAGACTTGCATTCCTGATCTAGTCTAGAAGAGTTGATATTCATATTCTGTGATACAAGGACAATTGGACTGGGAACAAATACTTGTTCCAATTGGGGGACATCGGTCCAACGTGGTGGCTACTCTATGGTAGGCATATATCCCTTCCAGAATTCAAGATGCTTTTCGGCATATCTCGGAGGCATCATAGGAACAAACCATATAGGTTCCCATACATAAAGGTCATTACCAATAGCAGGCGGCCTCAATTTCCCACAAGAGAGCACTCAAACAGTACATTAGAGGGGGTTATTTAGAGGGGGTTCTGCACAACCCCCTCTAAATTCATTTTCTGTAACATTAGAGGGGGTTCTGCACAACCCCCTCTAATCATCGAATTTAGTGGGGGTTCACAACCCCCTCTAATATTTTTAGAATTTTCTTAATATGTAGTTGGATTTTAGAGATGGTTATGTTAAAATTGTTGCTACTTTAATAATTATTATCATTATATATTTAGTTCCATGCACTCTATATATTCAGTTAGAGGCGTTACGCACACACACACATATTTAGTTGGATTTTAGAGGTGTTGTGTGTGTGTGTTATACAAAATTTATTTTTTTAAGAAAATAGAGGGGGTTCACAACCCCCTCTAATGTAAGACATTACTTGGGGTTAAAAACCCCCTCTTGAACCCCCACTAATGTCTTACATTAGAGGGGGTTCACAACCCCCTTTAATTTATGATCATAGGGGTTGTGAACTCCTACTATTTTCTTAAAAAAATCATAATATATATATTGTATATATTGTATGCATATATGAATGTATTTATAAAATGTATAATATATTATATTCATATAAATATGTAATATATATATATATATTTTAATTGTGTATGTATAAATATAATATGTATATATATATTTGCATAATATATTTGGGTAAAATATAAATAAATAAATAAATATATACATATATAAATGCATTCAAATAAATATAAACAATTACAAATAAATAAATATATACACATTTGCAATTGTGTGTGTTTGATATAAATATATTTATAAATACAAGCATACATAATTTTATTTAAATATATGTAAATACATAATTTATAGAGGTGTGCAGAAAATATATATATACATATATATTTATATTTATATAAAAATAGATACATGTTATTTATTAAATTTATTTAAATATATTATACAAATAATGTTTATCTTAATAAACTTATTAATATATATAAATACAATAAAATATAAATTATGTGTAAATTTGCTAATATATATATGTTTATTAATATATATTCTTATTTTAATAAACTTACTATATGTATTTACATATATTGTTTTAATAATGTTTATTTTAATAAACTTATTAATATATATACATATAATAATATATAAATTATCTGTAAATTTTTTAATATATATATATTTATTAATATTTATGCATATTTTAATAAACTTATTATATGTATTTAAATACTTTATGCAAATAATTTATATTTTAATAAACTTATTAATATATATAAATAGATTAATATATGCACTATATAAACAAAGGGGAACTTGGCGTATTGGTTTGATCGCATGCAGTATGTAGTGGAGGTTGGTGGTTCGAATCCCGCCCAAAGCAATATTTTGGAAGACCTCCGAATTTTCAAGTAGACTGGGGGTGGGTGGACCGGGACACACACATAGGAGAACACGGGAAGGTCTGGACCAGGGGACAGACACTGGGATAGGGGGAGACACCAGACGGGGAGACCTAGACCTGGGGGGGTGGCTTGGGGTCATACAGGGAGGGGAGGGGGACTGTGGGAGACACCAGACAGACACCGGGACACCGGGACAGGGACACTAGGGGGATACATCGGACACTGGGGACACCAGGGGGGAGAAACCGGACACTGGGAACACTAGGGGAGACACCGGACACTGGGGAAACCAGGGGAGACACCAGGATAGGGACACTAGACACAGACACCGGGACACCAGGGACAGTTGGGGGAGACACCGAGACACCAGACGGGGAGACCCAGACAGTGGGGGGAGACACTGGGACACCATATGGGAGACCCTAGTCATGGGGGGATAGACATGAGGGGAGGACACATTGGGAGGCACTAGAGAGACACCGGGGACAGGAGGGGCACCATGCACAATGCAGGTTCAAAAAAATCATTAGGGGCAGTTGTGTTAAACCGCCTATAATGCTGCAATCAACAATTAGGGGAGGTTTGAACCCACCCCCAATGCCTCTATTAGAGGCATTTAGGGTTACAAATTCCTCCAATGGAAACCGTTTTTGGTAACTTTTCACAACATTAGAGGGGGTTTAAACCCCCTCTAATGTAACCGCTGCTAAATTCATCATGCATTTACTAGTGCTCCCTCAAAACCACCTCTACTAATAGTAGGTGGGCACATTAGAAGGGGTTTCTCATAACCACCATTAATGACTGTAGAAGGGGTTATAACCCCTTCTAATGTAAAAAATAACCCCTTCTAAAATGGCCATTTTTTTGTAGTTAAAAATGAAACACACCAAAGCCAACTGGAAAATTAAGCGCATACTCATGATTCTGCTTTGCAGAAAGCTTATATTATTGAAACCATGAAACATCTATCAATATATTCTAAGGATTATATCAGTAAATTACCAAATTGTGTAAGTAGATTTAGCATTAGTGATGGTCCTCCATGCAATTTTTCTATCATTAGCTCTTAAGGTCCTCCCTAGAGCACCCAAAGTGGCTTACTCTTTGGGCAAAAAATAATCGATCATGAGAGACTATATCATGATCCGTGTCAGGGGAGCCCTCCCATTGACCAAAATATTTAATAGAAATAATTTCTCTCCTTTATTTCGTTCTCTATGATAGTCCTCCCAAGGGTATACGCTACTGATATGTTTGTCCATGTAGTCTGATGTCATGTTTTGATGGTAGTCCTCACCATGATGGTATTCTCTATAAAGGCCCTCCCCGTAGTAACATCAGACAATAATAAGGTCCTACCCTTATTTTAGTACATCCTAAAGGACCTCCCCAGAATGTAAAATATAGATACTCTCCCTGAATCCATGTCTATAATGGTATTCCTCTCCATGATGGCAGTCATTGTGAAGGTCCTCCCATCAATGAATCCAAGTAGAAAGAAGGTCCTCCCCTTGTAGTGTTCTACCCTAAAGGTCCTCCCTAGGGTATTCACTGCATAATTCCTCTCTATGGATGGACACTACACAGTGATGGTAGTTCTTTCCATCACAACACTGACTACGAAGGTCCTCCCCGCAGTCAAAATTTATGATGGCGAGAAGGTCCTCCCATCACCGGGCCAAATATGAGAAATCCCTCATATACCGAGGTGCTTGGAAAAATAGAGTATGATATATTGGATACTATATCCATGATAATTGATGTCCTTTCCCAACCAGAGGAATTCCCAAGACCACTCTCATCTTCTGAAACACCCTTATACTGTTCACATGTCAACAAGATTCTCGCTAACCCCACTTCTTGGAGCCAAAATCAATAAGGAGTAGTCGAACCAATAAAATCAAGAAGAAACGTCCCTGGAAGAACAAAAAAAAGTTGTGTTGTTTGTGAGAAGACAAATATCTATGGATGACATTCCAGTGATATATTGGCCCATGACCACTTCTTAGTTCAACATACCAAGAGAGTTGTCAAAACAATGTATGCATAACATGCACCTCAATATCTGGATAACTCTCCACCAGTAAAAAGAAAAGTTTTTCCCCTATGATGGGTATGTATATCATGTTAATGTCAAGGGAGAGCTTCACCATCAAATAAACCTAGAAGCCCTTCCATCTACCCAATGGCCATAATTAAAAAGGCGAAAGAGAGACCTTGAACTGGCCTACATCCATGCACTGTATAAGTTGTGCTTCCTTATCGGAAACACCCCGTCTAGTGTTTATATTTGGGGATGTGGAGAAAATGAATATCTACACTAAACCCCACATCCTGTACAACGAAACCCATTAGAAGTGACATCCTGAAATTTCATCATCCCCAGATGGCAGTAAAATGAAGTTCCTGCTCAGAAAAGGTGGAATGATCAACAAGAACCAGCCTTGAGTTAGCCTTAAAACTTTCATGACTGATGAGAGAAATCCATCAAGATGATCCTGAACCAATCCACCAAGAACATAAAAAGGCCCTCCCATCTAAGTAAATATAATCAAAAAGCACTAATCATGTCCTTGGGAGAAAACAATTAACATGCAGACCCGACACTATATCCAACTCATATCTGCATGGGAATGCGTCAAATCAAGAAGGCATAAATAGAAGAAAAAGTCATGAGAACAATGGATCAACCCCATCCCACAGGGTTGGGGGGATTTTTCACACAAAATTCCCCCATAAGTCCAGAAAATCTAGGCCGAGGCACATCAACTCAAGAATGGCAGAAACCCCAAGACACAGGAATGGGGGCATTTTTACCTAATATTTCATCCCAATGGATGTATTTATTTTCTCGACTAGGGATGATAATGGATATAGGGGTCAATCGTTCTATCTCATCCCATGTCTTTTATCCCCCAAAATAGAAAAATACTATAAGGTCATATCAGGGCTCTATTCAAGTCACTCTTCACCAATAAACCCGAATATCATCACATAATGGATGGAGAAGATCCAAAAAAGGATGTAAGAAGTTATCCTACCATTTAGTACCTAGAATGACACCCCCAATGCGGTATGCATCGGTGAATTTAATTGACATCATCCCCACATACCTCGCTTAAAATGAAACAAATAATGAGGAAACAAGAGGAGAGGGTTCCCTCCTAGAGACGGTCCACACCAATCCAAGATGTGTGCACACCAAAAACCAAAGAGTTTCCTTAAATTTGGGTTCCCCTTCAGTCAATCCTCCATTTACTCCTGCACGAATCCCCAACAAGGATAAGAACAAGAGAAATATCTATGAAAAAACTACTCCACCTTGTGAAAATTATTCCCCCATGCTTGAGGAGAGATTTTCTTGATAAGAGGAAGAAATTAAAGAGCTAAGGTGAATCAATGTTGAGCTGCTAAGAGCAAGACATCCTACTAGGTATGTTCCTTAGGTGGGGCATCAACAGACACTTCCCTCATATACACCTCTGCCTCATAGGCTCATACCGATGGATAAAACAAGGATGTAAATATCATTCAAGGTAGCGATGTGACCATCAATCAACCATAACCCAATCCTGGTAGGATATCAAGATTTCCCTCCATTGGAAAAGCAACTGGAATAGATTTAGGAAAATCCACAAAGGATGACCCCGAATGGGTATCTCTCTCAAGTTCCACCAGCACCGACACATCCAATCTTTCCCCCTACTATACCCTCTCATGCTTAGGTCCAACAATACATGCATAAATGGATCCTTAATACCATCGAGTTATTGATAAATCAAATGTATGAAATAGAAGGATGGATCACTCCAATAAAACAGGAATGGAAACCCTACCCCGATTGGGTAAGAAACGTCCCTCCACCGCCAAATTTTGATAACCCCATATTCCTAGTGTTCAATGGCTTAGGGGACCCAGAGTAGCATCTAATTTAATACTCATATTACTATGATCCCATAATGGGAACCTCAGAGTAACAAGAATCTATGAAGCTCATATTATTTGTGCGAACCCTACAAGGATCAGCCTTCCTGTGGTACACCAATTTTCAAACTAACTCAATAATAGGATTGGAGGATCTTTAGCACCAATTCCTATTCTAGTTCATCTCTAAGTTTCCAAAAACAATAGTCAGTGACCTCATGAACTACAAACAGTGATAGAATGAGAGAGTTTTATACTTCATTGTCATATGTAAGTGTCTAACTTACTCCTTGAATTGCAAACTCTCCCAAGATGATATGTTGTCCATGAACATCTACAAACTCCTTGATGAGCTATGAACTCCACTCATCTCAGTGAAGTATATAAGTGGCTTATAATACTTCTCCGTAATTTCTCAATGGATATAATATTCCTTGAAACAGACTAATCTTAAGTCCCAAACAACCCCATCACCCCCATTAAAAAGAGTGAGAAGAGATGAAGAAACTTCTATCATTCTTAAGCCACCTCCTACTCCATCTGCGACTCCCAGACCCACACCAAACCATGTTGGGCCCCCTGGACATTAGCAACTACCCCCATCCTATCAATATGAGTAGAGGGGGATAAAAGAAATAAATTCTAGGAACACTGAAATAAACTATATTTGTTTCGGGATGATCAAGTCCATGGATACTTTGTAGTTTCCATGAATTGCAACTTACTCAGACATCGAGAGCCAAAGTTGGTTGATGAAGTAGGTCTTGATGACCAAAAATATTATTGTCCCCTCCATCGAATACTAGGGTACAACATCTCGGAATGATTTTTCTTCAAGTAACTCCTACAAAATAAGATATATTCTAGACAAGTCAGATGAGGACCACCGCCAGCACATGTGGAATATGTTTCCACCACTAATCCAGATGAAGAGGGGGAGTGGAAAAAGTTGTTAATAGAAAGTAGAAAAAGGTAAATAGTTGGATGACTCGAAAAACAACCAACCGAGCACATGGTATCCACCAGAAACAGTTGAATACCCAACTATGCCTCCAACCGCTCCTGAGAAAATACAACCAACATCCTCAACCCCACAATCCTCCAAAGGCCGATCACCCAAAAATTAGTCCAATCAGAAGGGGGGAAATCAAGTGCAGGGAGTTGAAATTATACCCAAGACAAAGTTGGCATTGAATCTCTCATATTTCATTCCAATGGATATAAAGATACAGTCACTACCCCACAAAATGGCACCACTAGAGGCAAATGATAAGGCAAAGTCATCATCGGAAGAGGAGATGATTTTTGGCTCTGTTAATATCATCCATTTGATGGATCCATTATGTGATGATGAGTATGGTTGTCAACCAGAATTCCCCGAAATCAACTATGGAGTTGGGGGAAGAAGCTGTAAAAGTTAGGGATATCAAGGGAGACACATCCACGAGAGAAATCAATCTTATGGCCACACCCCCACCCAAACCATCAGTATTTCAAAAACCCACGAAATGACCCTACAACAAATCCAATAGGGATAGAAAAATTATCTTTCCTCCACTAGAAGACACCCCCAGTACAATCCTTAGGGAATATTTTTCAAAGGAAGAACAGATGTCTAATTTTCCTTGGTAGTTGAGCAAACTTGACTGAACCAATCCACAAAAGATGAAAACTCCTCTGACTCTAATCCCAAGGGTCGACCCATCTTCATCAAATGATCAAGCCCCCAAAGTGAATGTGAAAGAATATACCTAAGATAGGAAGTACCAACCTTTAGATCAGAAATATGACATTTTGAAATAGTTAGCTTCGGTACCAGCCAAGATTTAAATCATGGATGCACTGAATCTATCAACAGATCTCAGTGAAGCACTCATCGAAGCATTATTAAATCCCTAGGAGTTTGAAGCCATGGTGACTACCACTGAATTCTACCAGACAGAGACCAATCCGAGAGAATTCCACATAGTTATCTCATTCATTAATCAAGACGAATACGCCATCTTGAAAGGACACATAAAACCCTTATATGTGTCTAGAACAATAAATGAAATCAATATCTAAAAATTCTTCATCGATAATAGCTCTGGGGTTAATCTCCTCCCACTATGGACACGTTGTAGGTTAGGCTACAATAAGAATGATCTTAAGCCCTGCGCCATGACCCTATTGGGCTACAACAATAGTGAGTAGAATATGTTAGTCAGAATTAAGCTTAAAACCCAGTTCAGTGACCTCATAGCTCACCCATAATTTCTAGTGGTCTAAAATAGGCCTTCAATGCCCTTCTAGGGAGGCCTGGATGCATCAACATGTAGAAATCCCATCCTCTTTGTAACACCCGAGACTTTTATGTTATATAAATCATCAAAGAAATCTTTTACTACACACAACACTTGCTCGGCTTGCTTTACATGCAATCGCGACCTTCCTCGATAGCTTGCGTCGTACGTAATACCGAGTTTCACTAAACAACGATATGCTATTAAAATATTATTAAAACTAGCCGTCATGAATAGTAATAAAAACTTTTTGAAATTCTGTAAATTTTATTTTTCAAAATTGACTTCATTTCTGGATTCGGAATATCGAAATTAGCTTAGGGTGAAATTTTGGTATTTTTCTGAAAACATTAAATTTTTTATGAATAGTGAAACCACTAAGTGGTAGTTAAAAAAACTGAATTTTCGTTAAAACTTAATTTTACCACTTCTGTGAGTGGAATTTCAAAAATCCGAGAGACGCGGTTGATGTCAGTAAGTAAAATGTGGTTCAATGAGATGAAAATAATTTTTTGTGAATAGTATCTTTTTACTTTTATTTACCACGGTTAAAAGTAAAAAAGGTAATTAAGGGTAAAAATGATATTATTATTACCCTAACACATGTCCTAATTCTATTGGATAAGTGTAATTCGACCAAAAACAACCTTATGAATAAAATATGACCATTTAGGCCCACTTGGATTAGATTAGGACATTTATTATTAATTTATTTAAGGAAGGGTTAAAATAGTTAAAATCAAAGTTTAATAAGAACATAATTTTTAATACAGGGTTATACATAAGATAAATTCGACTATAAATATTCATTATAAAGCTAAAACGATTTCCTACATAATGATATTTTATTTTTAATTTTTAGACTATAAATAAGTTAATTTATTTAGGACACAAAAATGATGCAATAATTATCTTATTAATGAACTATTGACATAATTGATGTTATAAATACCCAAATAAATGTAATTTGAGACTTTTTATGAATTCCACTGATTTTCTAGGTTAATATAACATGTTATTATTGATTTAATTAATTTTTTCGAAATAATCATTCTGTTATGATTTTCAAAAAACTCAATTACTAAATTGTGTCAAAATTGACATAAAATAGTTTTTAAAAAAGATATTATATTATTAATTGTTATTTTATTCCTAAAAATATAAGGATCGGTCAAATGACTATATAAGGTTATATATATTAATAATAAACAACTTGGGGTTTTTTTGGCTGATTATAGTAAGTTTATTAACCTTATAGTATAAGAACACAAGAAGACACGGTAAAAGTAAAATTATTTAACTTAATGTTAAATCTAAATGATAAGGTTAAAATATTAACCTAAACTTGTCTAAATTATATTGGATGAGAGGATTTTGACCCATACCCACCTTAGCTTCTAAATAAATCAATTTGTAGTTATTTAAAACCGAATTTGACTTTATAATAAAATAATATTTTTAGTTTTTTCAATGGAGCCCCTCTCCTCCCTTATAAAAGGGCACCTCCTCCCCCTCTTCCTCACCACATTGAGATTTCAAGCTTGGCCAGCCCCTGACACCTTCTCTTATCCACTTCCTTAGAGACATCCTAGAGGTCCTGGTATTCTTCAAAGACCAATTTTAGTGCCCTAAAAGGAGATCTCAAAGAGGCGCTTCAAAGAAGAGGTAATGTCCGTTACCAATTCTTTCAACTTTATTTCTTCTTCCACTTCTTCTTATTTAGTTGTTTCATTATGAAGTTATAACATTAGTATCACTCATATACTGATATGTTATTATAAGTATGAAACAACCCCATTTCATCATCTATCCATCCTACAGAAAATGAAATCACCGCGCGTGCGTACGTACGGAATACCGTCTCCACGTTGTAGTGTAATCTATTTTCCACCACCACCTTACTTGTATGGGTATAATGGTGTAAATAATGACTATATATGACTATTTTAAAGTTATATTGATTCTGAAATAGTATAAATACACTCCAATACAATTCCACGTTCATGGGAACAATATCATCGCTTGTGCGTACGTACAGAATACCGTCTCCATGATGTGATGTGACTCGTTCTACATGATATTCATTGCATAATGATTATATAAATGAATTGAGTGAATAAATATGATATATATTACCCTAATAACATTATGGAAATGATGTATCTATAACCTAAAAACAAGGATAAGAATTTATTCGACAAAACATGCATAAGAGAAAAAAGTAATAAACACCCGAATAAACAAGTAGTAATGAAATATTGCTAATAAGAAGCTAAGAATATGACCATATATGATATCATAAAAATAATTATTATTCTGGAATAAGTCAATAACATTATTTAAATCATTATACAGGAGGTACAGACACTTACGAAGCAAATCGAACCTAAGGCAAGGGAAAATATCACAATCTCATTTTTATCCGAGATTGTTTATACTTTGGTATTTACTGGGGTGTATTTTATCATCCACATCCATGTTTCCTCGATATGTAATATTTATATCCTTATACAATAGTTTATATCCAATTTTACCCTTTGGTGAGTTTTTAGTATAAGATATGAAAGGAATCTTTTGTCGTTTTTCGTACGAGGTACTTTTTGACTTTTCCGACAAAAGTAGGAGAAGAATGTTTTTTTAACTTATATGGAATGAATGGATTCTTAAAACATTATTTTCAAGAAGCTTCCTTTACAAGTTTTCAAGTTTATTTTTAATCAACTTATTTTAGTTTAAAATTGTATGACATGTTAAGAAAGGAAAAATTGTTTTTTTTAAGTAGAAATGATATTTTCCTCAAGAATGGAGTTCAAGAGTTTTATCAAAATTATTTTCCATCTAAGATAATATAGGGTTCTGTTTCTATCCCTATTATTACAGGGATTTGATTATGTTGTGATGGAAATATTTTTATGAATTCCTTTATCTTATATGAATTGTTTTATGATGCCACGATGTTTAAGATTCCCCTTTTTATGGGTTATGCTATGATGTATGGTTTATGATTTTGTGGCGCACATAAGAATGGTATCATTATGAGATGGGTGGGACCTATATCTCCCTCAAATGCATTGGGTAAATATTTTATATCTCATGAGATAGACATGGATGGAACGACATGTTAAACTGGTTCAGTGAAACAGGACTGAAATGAGGAGTAAACTCGATTCAGAAATGGACTTTTTCCACTAAGATAGTCTTGGAAATGAGTCTTGACTAATAAGAAATGATTCTCTATGATTATGTGTGTATTCCACAAAGTTTCATGTTTTAAGTTATGATTATTGGGATTACATTTCAATACAATGATTTATCCCATGTTATGAAATTATGATTTCTTTTGCAGGTTAAGATTTCCAAAAGTTATGTTCTTATGTATATGATGTGATTGATATTTCTTTTGTTTACCCTTACTGAGCATTTGAGCTCACCCTTTTGTATGTTTTATTTCCCCAGGTCAGGAAGAAGGTTATTAAGTAGGATACACCAAAAAGGGACTCTAGATATGATGAAATAAATGGGAGGAAAAGTAGATGCTTTATGAACCAGTTGTTTATGTTTCCCAGTTTCTAAAGACTCTATACCTATACGGTCCTTTAATGGTTTTTTTATATGTTGTAATAAGTGTGCTTCAATTCTGAAGTAATAACAATGTATGTAAAGTATGGGTTGTTATAGTTGGTATTAGAGGCAAAATAGGTAGGAATATATCAAATCCTTGGGAACTCTCACATGTGAGCGTTGGACGAAGCATGGCTCTTCGCCCAAGGGCTTCATGAGGAAATGGCTTCCACTGGGGATGGTGGTGTGTCCCGCCCAGGGGGTGTAGCCACCCATGGAGTGCCCTGATAGGTATCAATTATAGTCCGCTGGAAGTAATTCCAGACCTCTATAGTTGGTATCAGAGGAAAGGTATAGTCAAACTTTGGAAACTAGGATGTGAAAGCCTTAGTAAGAACCCTAAGGATAAGTCTAATCATATAACACAATCTTAGTGTTTTAGAAATGGCCATGAATAACCTAGGATATGACCTTAAGTGTGAAATTTTATTCTTTATTATGTGGTTTTCCTATTATAATTAGTGTTTCTCACACTATTCTTCTTGGTTTTAGTCAATGGATGGAACCCGAAGGAACCGTGTTAATACGGAATGCGACGGGCAATGCAATGATTGTCCCCATGAGCAACCAAACGTTATGGGAGCTGAAATGAAAAATCTTGTAGCCATGCTCACACAACTTTCTCAAGCTATGAATCATGCAGGACTTCCAAATGAGCAAAGGAAGGAGCATCATTCTGTTGAATCCTTCATGATATAGCGTCCACCTTCATTCAGCGGGTCTATTGATCCATTAGTTGCTGAACAATGGATTATTACTACTGAAAAGATATTTTCAGTTCTTCAATTTCCTGAACATGATAAAGTCATCTTAGCAGTGTATCGTTTGGAAGGTGATGCTGATCAATGGTGGAATCTTATCAAGAATACGAGGAAAAGAGATGAAATTGAGTCCATGGAATGGGACGAGTTCAAGAACTTATTTTTCAATAAGTACTTCCCTCGTATTCTCCGAACAAAGATGGAGAAGGAGTTTCTTGAACTAAAGCAAAAGGATGATGAATCTGTTGGTACCTATGAAGGAAATTTTACAAGACTTTCAAGGTACGCTTCTGGTATTATTATCCAACCTGAGAGTAAGATCGATCGATTCTTTAGTGGCTTAAAACCAAGTCTTCAAAGGGCGTTAGCCATAAGGGACTTCAATAGATACGAGGAAATCGTTTGATGTGCTCTCAAAGTCGAGATGGAGATTAGAGTAACCCATCAGTCATATGGGTTTGATAAGAAGAGGAAAATGGAATTCAAAGGAAAATCTAAAGAGCACACTGAAAAGAAGATGAGCTTTCCCTTATTCTCAAAGTGTGGAAAGAAACATGGAGGGAGTTGTCTTAAAGGGACAAGTAAATATTTCAAATATGGAAAGGAAGGTCATAGGGCATTTGAATGCTGCAATGATGGGAAGAAGATGTCTAATGATGAAAACAAAGGAAGAGATACACAGAATGAACCTACTAAACTTCAATGTTTCAAGTGAAAGGAGATGGGGCATTATGCCAATCAATGCCCAAATCCAAGGGTTGATGATGATTGTCGACGTCAACAAAATCTTAAGGCTAAAGAAAAAGGAAAGTCACATGCATTTTCTATCAGCGAAGTACGAAAACGATGTGGTGAAAGGTACACTTACCATCCACTCTAAAGTAGAAAATGTTTTATTTGATTTTGGATCCACCCACTCCTTTATTTCTAAATAATTTTCTAATGATATCACTATATTACCTCAACAATTAGATGTTGAGTTAGCTGTGACAACCCCTAATGGCACAACAATCTCATCAAAAGTTTATAATTCTTCTCCGATTGAAGTTTGTGGGAAAGTGCTTCCTGTAAATCTTGTGATCCTTCCTATAGTGGAAATTGATGTGATTCTTGGCATGGATTGGATTTCTTTATATGGAGCTCATATCAATTGCCAAAGAAGGGAAGTCACATTTCATATTCCAGATCAATCTATGATCGTCTATCATTGCAAGTATGAACATAACCTTCCAGTGGAAATTTCTTCCATCTTAGGGGTATTGATTCCACTAAATGAAGGTTATTTATCTCAAATGGTTGGTGAGAAACTCACGATTAAGAATATGCCCATTTTACGGGAGTTTGAAGATGTTTTTCCGGAAGAATTACTGGGTCTTCCACAAAATCATGAAGTTGAGTTTTCAATAGAACTCGTACCGGGTGCTTTGCCTATTTCAAATACACCTTATAGAATGGCCCCAATTGAGTTGCATGAATTGAAGAAGCAACTCCAAGAAAATCATGATAAGGGATTCATACGCCCTAGTGCGTCACCTTGGGGAGAACATGTTCTGTTTTTTAAGAAGAAAGATGGATCAATGAGACTCTGCATTGATTATCGAGAACTTAACAAGATCACTATCAAGAACAAATATCCTCTCCCGCGCATTGATGACCTATTTGACCAACTACATGGAGCTCAATACTTTTCCAAGATTGATCTTCATTCAGGGTATCATCAATTAAGGGTCAAAACGGAGGATATACCAAAGACGGCTTTCCGTACAAGGTATGGACACTATGAATTTATAGTGATGCCATTTGGTCTTACTAATGCCCCTGCTATCTTCATGGATCTGATGAATAGAGTCTTTAGAGACTATCTTGATCAGTTTTTGGTAGTCTTTATAGACGATATTCTTGTCTATTCAAAGAGAAAGTAAGAACATGAATATCACTTGAGAATTATATTGAAGACCCTGAGAAAGGAGACACTTTATGCCAAATTTACCAAGTGTGAATTTTGGATTCAAAAAGTTTCTTTTTTGGGTCACATAATCTCAAAAGAGGGGATATCTGTGGATCCCGCAAAAATAGAGGTTATAGAAATATGGTCGAGACAAACAACAGTAACTGAGATCTGAAGTTTTCTTGGTTTGGCTGGATATTATCGAAGTTTTGTGAAAGATTTTTCATGATTATCTAATCCACTCACCAAGTTGAATCGGAAAGGAGTTAAGTTTGTTTGGACGGAGGAATGTGATGAGAATTTCAAGGAGTTGAAAAGAAGGTTATCCAGTGCACCTGTACTCACAATTCCTTGTAGTGGAGAAATGTTTGTGATCTATAGTGATGCATCCAAGAAGGGATTGGGGTGTGTTCTTATGAAAAATGATATGGTGATAGATTATTCCACATTATAGTTGAAAATACATGAGCAAAATTACCCAACTCATGATTTGGAGTTAGCTGCAGTAATATTTGCATTAAATATTTGGAGGCATTATCTTTATAGAGAAAGGTGTGACATTTATATTGATCATAAATGTTTAAAGTATATTTTCACACAAAAGGAGCTGAATATGCACCAAAGAAGATGGTTGGAGCTGATTAAGGATTGCGACTGCTCAGTTCATTACCACCCTGGGAAAGCAAACAAGGTGGAAGATGCATTAAGTCGACAAGACCATTCCAGTTTATCCATGATGAGGATCACAAAAGATCCAATATTTATGGATTTAAAAAGGATGGATCTTGGAATTATAATGAAAGGGGAAAAATCGTATTTTTCTCAAATGAATTTTCAACCATATATACATGTGAAGATTAAAGAGGCACATAAAGAAGATGTCGAGTTACAAAAGAAGGTGAGAAATGTTCTTGTATTCAACCTTGATTGTGATGGGATAATAAAGTTCAAGAATCGGGTTTGTGTTCCTCCCATCCCTGAATTAAAGAAGGATCTACTAGATGAGGCTCATAGTTCTTCATTATCTATTTATCATAGAAGCATGAAGATGTATAGGGACCTGAAAGAGTACTTCTGGTGGGATGGCATGAAAAGAGATGTTGCTGAATATGTCTCTCGATGCTTGGTTTGTCAGCAAGTTAAAGCTAAGAGACAGAAGTCTAAGGGGATGTTACAACCATTACCCATAACCGAATGGAAATGGGAAAACATCACTATGGACTTTTTCACAGGACTTCCTAAAAAATCCAAAGGCAATAATACTATCTAGGTCATAGTTGATCGTCTTATAAATTCTGTACACTTCATCGCTATTAGAGAAGATTTCTCTCTGGATCAGCTTGCCAGGATATATGTGAAGGAAGTGGTAAGATTGCATGGAGTACCACTTTCTATTATATCTGATCGAGATTTGAGGTTTACCTCAAAGTTCTGGAGAAGTCTTCAGCATACTCTAGATACAGAGTTGAGTTTCAGCGCTGCTTATCATCCTCAGACAGACGGTCAGTTTGAGAGAACAATTCAAACTCTAGAAGATATGTTGAGAGCTTGCTCTATGGATTTCAAAGGTAGTTGGGATCAACACCTACCTTTGGTGGAATTTTCTTATAATAATAGCTTTCACTCTAGTATTCAGATGGCTCCTTATAAAGCTCTCTATGGAAAGAAATGCAAGACTCTAACTTGTTGGGATGAAGTTGGGGAAAGAAAGCTATTAGGACCTGATCTCGTTGATGAAATGGAAGAAAAGATAAGATCTATTAAACAACACATAAGAGCAGCCCAGAGTCGACAGAAAAGTTATGCCGACAACCGAAGAAAAGACCTAGAGTTTGAAGTGGGTGATAATGTGTTCTTACGAATATCTCCCTGGAAGAGGGTCATGAGATTTGGAAAGAAGGGGAAGTTTAGCCCTAGATATATCAGTCCTTTAGAAATACTGGATCGTGTTGGGAAGGTAGCTTACCGATTGGCACTTCCACAGAATCTCTCTCAAGTTCACGATGTGTTCCATGTATCTCTCCTGACAAAGTACATACCTGATCCTTCACATGTACTCAACTCAGAAGTTGTACTGTTGGAGCAAGATCTTTCTTATGAAGAACAGCCGATAGAGATTCTGGATCATAGCGAAAAAGTCCTACGAAACAAGACCACTCGATTGGTGAAAGTTTTATGGAGGAACCACCAATTAGAAGAAGCTACGTGGGAGCTTGAGTATATGATGAGGGAGAGGCATCCTCATCTGTTTGTTACAAAGTGACGAATTTCGAGGGAGAAATTCATTTTAAGGGGGGTAGAATGTAACACCTGAGACTTTTATGTTATATAAATCATCAAAGGAATATTTTACAACACACAACACTTGCTCGGCTTTATTTACATGTAATCACGATCTTCCTCGATAGCTTGCGTCGTACGTAATACCGAGTTTCACTAAACAATGATATGCTATTAAAATATTATTAAAACTAGCCGTTATGAATAGTAATAACCACTTTTTGAAATTTTTTAAATTCTATTTTTCAAAATTGACTTCATTTTTGGATTAAGAATATCGAAATTAATCTAGGGTGAAATTTTGGTATTTTTCTAAAAAATTTCAATTTTTGATGAATAGTGAAACCACTAAGTGGTTGTTAAAAAAACTGAATTTTTTATAAAACTTAATTTTACCGCTTTTGTGAGTGGAATTTAAAAAATCCAAGAGTCACAGTTGATGTCAGTAAGTAAAATGTGGTTCAATGAGATGAAAATAATATTTGGTGAATAATAACTTTTTTACTTTTATTTACCACGGTTAAAAGTAAATAAGGTAATTAAGGGTAAAAATGATATTATTATTACCCTAACACATGTCCTAATTCTATTGGATAAGTGTAATTCGACCAAAAACACCCTTAGGAATAAAATATGACCATTTAGGCCCACTTGGATTAGATTAGGACATTTATTATTAATTTATTTAACCAAGGGTTAAAATAGTTAAAATCAAAGTATAATACGAAAATAATTTTTAATATAGGGTTATACATAAGATAAATTAGACTATAAATATTAATT
The DNA here is from genome assembly GCA_963277665.1 of Viscum album. Taxonomy (NCBI): domain Eukaryota; kingdom Viridiplantae; phylum Streptophyta; class Magnoliopsida; order Santalales; family Viscaceae; genus Viscum; species Viscum album. The sequence goes on along the minus strand of OY728135.1, from coordinate 1,136,889,144 downwards.
ATAAAGCTAAAAATATTTCCTACATAATGATATTTTATTTGTAATTTTTAGACTTTAAATAAGTTAATTTATTTATGACACAAAGATGATGCAGTAATTATCTTATTAATGAAATATTGAAATAATTGATGTTATAAATACCCAAATAAATGTAATTTGAGACTTTTTATGAATTAAACTAATTTTATAGGTTAATATGACATGTTATTATTTATTTAATTAACCTTTTTCTAAATAATCATTCTGTTATGATTTTAACAAAAATCAATTACCAAATAGTGTCAAAATTGACATAAAATAGTTTTTTTTAAAATATTATATTATTAATTTTCATTTTATTCTTAAAAATCTAAGGTTCAGCCAAATGACTTAGATAAGGTTATATATATTAATAATAAACAACTTGGGGTTCTTTTGGATGCTTATAGTAATTTTATGAACCTTATAGTATAAGAACACAAGAAGACACAGTAAAAGTAAAATTATTTAACTTAATGTTAAATCTAAATGATAAGGTTAAACTAGGAACCTAAACTTGTCTAAATTATATTTTATGAGAGTATTTTGACCCATACCCACCTTAGCTTCGAAATAAATCAATATGGAGCTATTTAAAATGGAATTTGACTTTATAATAAAATAATATTTTTAGTTTTTCCAAAGGAGCCCCTCTCCTCCCTTATAAAAGGGCACCTCATCCCCCTCTTCCTCACACCACTTTGAGCCTTAAATATTGGCCAACCCCTGCCAATTTCTCCTTTCCACTTCCCTAGAGACATCCTAGAGGTCCTGGTATTCTTCAAAGACCAATTTTAGTGCCCTAAAAGGAGATCTCAAAGAGGCGCTTCAAAGAAGAGGTAATGTCCGTTACCAATTCTTTCAACTTTATTTCTTCTTCCACTTCTTCTTATTCAGTTGTTTCATTATGAAGTAATAACATCAGTATCACTCATATACTTATATGTTATTATAATTATGAAACAACCCTATTTCACCATCTATCCATCCTACGGAAAACGAAATCACCGCGCGTGCGTACGTACGGAATACCGTCTCCACGCCGTGGTGTAATCTATTTTCCACCACCACCTTACTTGGATGGGTATAATGGTGTAAATAATGACTATATATGACTATTTTAAAGTGATATTGATTCTGAAATAGTATACATACACTCCAATACAATTCCACGATCATGGGAATAATATCATCGCTCGTGCGTACGTACGGAATACCGTCTCCACGATGTGATGCGACTCGTTCTACATGATCTTCATTGCATAATGATTATATAAATGAATTTAGTGAATAAATATGATATATATTACACTAATACCATTCTGTAAATGATGTATCTATAACCTAAAAATAAGTATAAGAATTTATTCGACAAAACATGCATAAGAGAAAAAAGTAATAAACATCCGAATAAACAAGTAGTAATGAAATATTACTAATAAGAAGCTAAGAATATGACCATATATTATATCATAAAAATAAGTATGATTCTGGAATAAGTCAATAACATTATTTAAATCATTATACAGGAGGTTCGGACACTTACGAAGCAAATCGGACCTAAGGTAAGGGAAAATATCACAATCTCATTTTTATCTGAGATTGTTTATACTTTGGTATTTACTGGGGTGTATTTTATCATCCACATCCATGTTTCCTCAATATGTAATATTTATATCCTTCTACAATAGTTTATATCCATTTTTACCCTTTGGTGAGTTTTTAGTAAAAGATATGAAAGGAATCTTTTTTCATTTTTCGTACGAGGTGCTTGTTGACTTTTCCGACAAAAGTACGAGAAGAATGTTTTTTTAACTTATACGACATGAATGGATTTTTAAAAAATTATTTCCAATAAGATTCCTTTACAAGTTTTCAAGTTTATTTTTAATAAACTTCTTTTAGTTTAAAATTTTATGACATTTTAAGAAAGGAAAAAATTTATTTTTTAAGTAGAAAGGATATTTTCCTCAAGAATGGAGTTCAAGAGTTTTATCAAAATTATTTTCCATCTAAGATAATATAGGGTTCTGTTTCTATCCCTATTATTACATGGATTTTATTATGTTGTGATAGAAATAATTTTATGAATTCCTTTATCTTATATGAATTGTTTTATGATGTCACGATGTTTAAGATTCCCATTTTTATGGGTTATGCTATGATGTATGGTTTATGATTTTGTGGGACAGATAAGAATGGTATCATTATGAGATGGGTGGGACCTATATCTCCTGCCAATTCATTGGGTAAATATTTTATATCTCATGAGATAGACATGGATGAAACGACAGGTTAAACCGGTTCAGTGAAACAGGACTGAAACGAGGAGTGAACTCAGTTCAGAAATGGACTTTGTCCACTAAGATAGTCTTGGAAATGAGTCTTGACTAATAAGAAATGATTCTATATGATTATGTGTGTATGCCACAGAGTTTCATGTTTTAAGTTATGATTATTGGTATTACATTTCACTACTATTATTTATCCCATGTTATGAAATTATGATTTCTTTTGCAGGTTAAGATTTCCAAAAGTTATGTTCTTATGTATATGATGTGATTGATATTTATTTTGTTTACCCTTACTGAGCATTTGAGCACACCATTTTGTATGTTTTATTTCCCTAGGTCAAGAAGAGGGTTATTAAGTAGGATATGCCAAAAAGGGACTCTAGATATGGTGAAATAAATGGGAGGCAAAGTATATGCTTTATGAACCATTTGTTTATGTTTCCTAGTTTCTAAAGACTCTATACCTATACGGTCGTTTCCTGGTTTTGTTATATGTTGTAATAAGTCTGCTTCAATTCTGATGTAATAACATTGTATGTAAAGTATGGGTTGTTATACTCTTACCATCATTGCCTCAAATATAGAATTTATAGATAGAGTGGGACACTGTATGCCAATAAGTCCCCATTAGTGTCCTCCAAGTCACACTATACTGATGCAGGGTTCTACGAGTCGAAGGGGAAGCAACCCCCGACCAATAGTGTTGATTGGATTACTTCCACAAATGGTTTGGATATGGTTTCCAATAATCCCCTAAATCATCTTGGGGCGGAATAAATATTTCTTGTCAATCATATTGAGTGCACAAGTCCAAATTCAGATATGTATTCAGAAGTACTCATGATTTCAGTTGCGGCTACCAAGTATGATAATGTTAAAAAGCTCACTGACTCCTAAGATAATGATGGGGATTCAGATGAAAATTCCCTTAAACCCTTATCAAAACCCCAAAAAATTCATGCCTCACCCACTAAGGAGAGAGGAGTTTCCTCTTCACTGGAAGAATATGAGGAAACTATTTTACCCCACACTACATCTTCTCTGGAGAATCCCCATCTAATAGATAAGGTAGAAGAGATGGATTCACCTCTCAAAAAACAAAATTAAAACTCTTCCCCCAACTATCGAGCAATCGTTTCAAGAATTTTTTATCCATAAAAAGATGATGAGGAAGATGATGAGAATGAATAGAAGGAAAAAAGAAGATGAAAGGTATTCACCTCTAGCATTTAAGGAAGGAATATCTATGATCGTTGATGAGCTCAAGGAAATTAACTTATGTATGGAAGAAGACTCATGACCCACCCTGGTTAGTGCATCCATGCCTTCTGAAGAGTAAGAAGAATATACCTCTTTCGTGAGGTAGAATCGAGATATCTTCACATGGAATTATAGAAAAATGTCAGGTCTCAATCCATAGGTGTCCACTTACCACCTGGACCTGCCAGAGGACCATCATGGTTATAAGAAAGCCGCCAGAAGGATGAAACCAATCCATTCTGCCAAAATAGAGGCTGAAGTCAACTATATTATCATATCTAACTTTATTCGATAGGTCAAATACCTCATCTGGATAGAAAAAATTGTCCACATCAATAAGAAAAACAAACAAATAAAGGTCCGCATCGATTAGGGACCTCAACCAGCACTACCCAAAAGATGATTTCGCAATCCTGATTATAGAATTGATGATCGGCGCAATTTATGGAAATAAGGATTTATCTTTCATTTATGTTTATTCAGGATATAACTAGATTTGAATGTCCCAATAATAGTAAGAATCCACCACTTTCAATGCTCCCCATGGAGTGTTTTTCTACAAGGTGATGCCTTTCAGTTTGAAAAATGCTGGCACCACATATCATCGCGCCATGCACCACATTTTCAAACCCTTATTGTTAAAGTTGTTTGAATTATATGTTGATGATTTTATGGTTAAATCAAGACAATTATAAGACTATATGGAAGATCTTGAAATTGTCTTCAACAAACTATGACAACACAGTCTGAAAATAAACCCCCTAAAATGTTCTTATGGTGTTACCTTAGGAAAATTCCTCAGTTTTTTCATGCACCACCAGGGTATCGAAGTCGACCCTAAGAAGAAAAAATAAATACCTAGAATCTCACCTCCTTGTAACCTCACTGAGTTGATAGGGCTCCAAGGGAACCTAGCCTACATTTGGTGCTTCATAGCCAACCTTGCAGGAAAATGCTTTCCCTTCACCAAGTTGGTGAAGAATGGGGTAGAATATCAATGGACTGAAGACTTTTAGGAAGAATTCTACAATATTTATAAATAGATCTTAAGTCCACTAGTCCTAATGCCTCTTGTTGAAGGAATACCACTCATTCAATGTGTAACTTCCTTGTAGTGATCCCTATGTTACTTCCTTGCAAAAAAGAATGATTCCAGTAGTGATAATAGTCTCTATTACCTCATCCAAATCATGATTGACACTGATAATTATTATTATAATATCGAGAAGAGAACCATTGCATTAATATTTGCAGTTTAGAAGTTGAGGCATTACTTGAAGCACCACTAAGTACATTTGGTCTCACATAGAAACCCGCTCAAGTATATTCTCATCCATTCAATGTTAACTAGATACATGTCATGATCGGAAGTCATCCTATAGTAGGTCAAAATATAGTTTATACTGTAGAAAACCATCCAATTCTAGGAATTAGATAATTTCTTGGAAATGAATCACTCAAAATAGGTGGCCCCATTAGATTCTGAGATACCTGATGTGGAATTTTTATCTATTCAAGAGAACTCCCAGATGTGGGAAATGCACTTTGACAGTTCCTCTAGAAACCCAACATGAAAAATAATGGAAGATCCCAAGTCTAACAAAGTGGGTTTGGGAGTCATACTCATATCCCCAGAAAAAGAAGTTCTTCCCTATTCCTTCCTAATGTCAGAAGGATGCACAAATAATGAAGCAGAGTATCAAACCCTTATTGTAGTCCTAGAGCTAGCGCTCCAAGAACAATCCAAACACCTAAATAATAAAGGTGATTCAGAACTAGTCATCAAGTAATTAAATGGTGACTATACTATCAAGAAATTGGAGTTGATCCCTTTGATGAAAAATGTCTGAGAATTGATGGTTGAATTCCTCTCAGGTAAGACATTGACTTATGTCCCCCGATCACAAAATGTGAAAGCTGATGCATTGTCAAATGCAGTGAGGACTCTGGACAATCTAGATCAGAATGAAACAATCATATATTTTTCCCACCAATGGATAGTCTTACCATTCATTCAGTCCAACAAGGAAGAAATTAATGAAATTAGTCCCATCTCTAAGTCGTATGGTCCTACCATCGGCTGGATGACTCCCAATGTATATTATATTTCAAGGAGAGATCTACTACTAGATAGACATGTATGGGTGAAAATTTAGATATGGGTAATCAACTTCATGATATATGATGACACAAACTGGTAGAAGGTCCTTTATAAGTGAGGACTTGATGGAGTCCTTATCAAGTGAATTAATCGAGAAGAGACCACTACCATTATAAAATAAGTGCATGTTGGAACATTAAGAGGGCATCAATCAGCATATAAGCTCTCGCAACCGATTCTAAGGCTCGGTTATTATTGGCCCAACATGAGGCATGACTACACCACATTCACCAAGAAGTGTCATTGTTTCCAAGTTCATGTAAATTTCATCAACCATCCCCCAGAGCTACTTCACACAGCCAAGTACTGCTAGCCATTTTCTATATAGGTAATGGACATCATGGGGCCATACCCTCCTTTCATGTCCAGACAATTCAAATATATTCTCATAGAAACAGACTTATTTTCTAAATGGACAAAAGTTGTACCTCTAAAAGAGGTTAGGGAAAGAATCATTGTCAGCTTTTTGAAAACCAACATCATCACCATGTTTGGTGCCCCTCATACAATACTGATGGAAAACAACACCAATTTTTTCTCTGTTGAATTGGACATGCTATATCAGAAGCATGACATCATGTACAACCATTCATCCTGTTATCATGTTGCGGCCAACAAACAAATAAAGGCCTTCAACAAGACTCTATACAATATAATCCAAAATACATTAGACAAGGATAAGAAATCGTGGATGAATAAGATCCTCCATGCTATTTGGGATTACCATAAAACGACTCGCACTACCACTCAAGAAACCCCATACTCATTAATATATGGGACATAGGTGGTTCTACCCATTAAAGTTTAATTACCATTGCTTTGTATATCCATATGTGATAAATTGTCTACATATGAGTAGACCCAAAAGCGTTTTGATGATCTAGAGTGGTTGGATTAGAAAATATTTCACACTTTAAATCATTTGGAAGTTTACCAGAATCAGATTGAACAAGCCTTCAATAAGAAGGTTTTCCTATGATCTTTCCTCAAAGGAGAAATGGTGCTAGTCTTCATAACCCTAATCGTACTCGGGAAGAAACCTCCAAAGATGGATCCAAAATGGGAAGGATAATATTTTATACACAAGGTCTACTCTAATGGAGAATATTCATTAATTTCAATGGATTGATAGCTCACCAAAGCTCCCACCAATGCTAGATTACTAAAGAAGTACTTTGTGTAATCTCATGATGAAGTCGTCTTAGTGGAATGATGTTAAACTACATAGCTCCACCTACATCAATATTACATAATGCTAAAATATACAAAAATGGTCCTGATCAAATGACATTAAACTTCACGATAAAACCGTATTAGCTTTAAGATGTTAAACTACATAGCATCATATGCATCCACATTGTACGATGTTAAACTACTTAGCATCTTCATTCTCACCATAAGATGTTAAACTCCATGGTGACCATTTTTTCTGGTACAACGACTTATTGCACATGAATTAGTTCTATGTGAGGGAAAGGTAAAAATTCCTCCTTTTTTGTATGGGTCATACTGGTATATAGAGTGTATCTTATAACTACGTATGACTTGATTCCCATTCATCAATGGGATATGTAGTGATTCCTGGATTCTAAATCGTGGTCCAGCCACCAGTCAAGGTCAACAATTCCCCTTCCCCTATGTATAGGTCAAACTTACATAGAGGAATCCATGAAAAGTCCTAGTTATACTATGTTAAACTACAAGGTACCTCAAGAACTATGTACAACTTGATTTCTACCCTCATAGGATACGTAGAGACACCTTGACCCTAAGTCTTGGTCCTACCACCACATAATACAAATGCCCCCACCCGCTGTACATAGGTCAGACTGGTTTAGAGAGTTTTCAAGAACTACATGTGGCTTGATTCCTTCCCTCGTAGGATACATAGTGACACCTAAATCCTTCATCTTGGTCTATCCACCACTCAAAAAACCACTCTTTTCTAGTGCATGGGTCAGACCATAAAATAGAACATGTTTTTAGAATTATGTGAAATTTGATTCTCAACTAACTACGATACATAAAAAACTCCATGAGGTTCAATCCCAACACTTCATTCACCTCATCCTTTTCATGTCGGTTCACTACTCATCCTTACCGTATAACGTTAAACTATATAAGATACTATTACTATCTCCACCCGTCAATGGGAAACGTAGTAAAACTCCCCCCCCCCCCTGAGTCCAACCACCATGAAACAAATGCCTCCCCCCACATATAAGATAGACTTGTATAGGGAAATCCAAGATTCCTAACTACATGAAGTTAAACTACATGTCCAAATAATTCCTAACCACACAACAATAAACTATAAGGTATCTCAAGAACTACTTGATTCTCGGTATAACAAGATACATAGTGACACTTATTACGGAAATATCGGGTCCACACATGTATAAGAAAACAAAAAAATCCCCCAATATCCTACATTATAAATGAAAATAGATGCATGGGATTTAAAATCTGGACTCTTACATCCAGAAAGTGTCAAAAGACCATGCTTCCCTTTACATATGAATCAGATCTATGTAGAGGATCCCATACCTCCAAACTAATCATGGTATGGATATTTCTCACATACCCATACATCCCATTTTCATCCATAAAACTCCATGCCCTGGGAAATATTAGATCACCATAATCACCCATGGCTATTGAAAATGGATGGCTATTGACTTGCAAAAACATTTGTTTGACTATGACCACAATTCCCTAGTGGACCTACATATATTTCCAACAAAAATATCCTATCAACCAAAGAAATATTATTCCCTGGAAGAGGTTTTTCCTACATATGTATTCCCATTGACTCCTAAGCCTCGTATCATCCCTCTTAACCCAAGGGCTCCCAGAATCATGGTTTACACATTCTTCCCCCACTCATGGTTGGGGTGTATCAGGAATATACAGACATGATTATATCATATTTACACATGATCCCTTTGATATTTTATCCCTACAACATGGAATTAAACTATGTTTTCAACGTCCTTTTCATAGGACTTAAAACTGCATGGACCCACAATATCTATCTCATTCACATTGAATCACCCACATCCTTTCTGTAAGACTTAAAACTACATGCTCCCACAATAGCTATCCCATTCACATTGAGTCACCCATGTCCATACCACATGATGTTAAACTGCATGGCCTAAAAATTCTATTTTCTTTGATCATGCCATCCCAATGAGGTTGAGTGAAACCCTTACTATCCCTTGTTTCCCATGTCGAGAATAGCTCATGTGGGATTAGGAGTTTTAGTATGGGATTCCACCACAGATCCAGGGTGGATCATTCTATAATGACTTACCCTACTGGAATGAATTTAAAAGGCATATTAATGTTTTACCCTCCATATTGGAAAACCTAAAGTCATAACCACATGACATTAAAGTTCAAGGTACTGAAAATATAGCTAAAATTTCCTCACTCCTTATGTAAAAAACCAAATTGTACAAGGAATATGATCTTGGGACACCTGGATCTTCAAAACTAGGTCTTGATCCAAAAAGGAAGTCAAAATCACTAAAAGAAATTTAAGATATATCAACAGACCTATAGCCACAGTTTTATAGGTCCATGGACATAGATTTTTTATATCCACACTTTAATTAAACATCTGTGGATAAAATTCTAAACATCAGCGTTTCTTTTTTTTTTCTTTGTATTTCATCAGCCTCTACTCTCCTCCTCCCCCGATCCGCGACCCTACTCTCCGAACCATCTACAGATCTCACCGTGATGCCCTCCTCCTAATGCTCCCAATCAACACAGTCTCTCACACTATCGTTGACCTCTCTCACCACGACCCTCCACTTTGAGCCATCGACCTATCTCACAAACTCTCTCACGCTATTCATGATGGCCCTTCAGAAGTAGAAATCCACTAGCCCTTAATCTTGCAATTTCTGTGTACTTTCTGAATCTCCCTCATTCTATTTCCCTCCCACTATAAACCTATTACGTTTTGTTGATCAAAGAATCCTCCTCCCATGGATGGTGTTCTTATTTTTTTTATTTCCATTATGTAATGATAATCACATGGTCTGGATGACTATGGAGAGTTGGGGGAGGAAGACAGAGCAGATTAGGTTTTTAATTCCTGTAAATTTGGGAATTTATGAACATCATTTCAATTTATTTAGTCATTGGCAGTTGCCTTTAGTTTTTGTTGGTTCAATGAAATTTTATCTTCTTGGGCTTGTTTTTTTTTGGATTCGTGTGGTAGTAGACTTGATGGCTTGTTTTTAATTTCCACACACCTCTGGCTTTTCCTTATTGATTCGTTTCTTGTTAGGTGAAGTTACTTGCTGGAAGCAGTTTGTTAATTTGTATTCGATTTTCCTTTTACATCCCATTCTTATTTTATTTATCACTTGCTTATATTTTTTCCCGAAGAACCTACACTTTCATGGTGCATTAAATGAAATCCCCCTTTGTCTTGTGTTCCAATTAATTGGGGATTCAAGGTTTTTTTTATCCTCATATGATGTTCTCTATTTATTTTCTTAAATGCTAGTTTTTTCATTAATAAGCTTGTTATCATGTCCTGTGGTTCAAATTTGAAGGAGTTCAAAATTTTATGTATGTGGCTGCTGATTCTTGTCATTGAGTTAGCTTGTGGTGTTTTACTGATGAAAAATGAGGGGATCTGATTCTATGCCTTTGTTAACTACATTGAAAACCTTTGATTATATAGTGCCATACTGATATGATTTGAACGTGCAGTTGAAAAGTTATCATGGGTAGAACTAAAAAAAATACCAATGTGATGATTTTTTGCATTACTAATTATATTTTTAAACATGGATCCATGGTCAAAAATGCTTCCCACTCACCAACCTATCCCTTTTTTGTGTTCATAAACTCCAAAAGTGGTGGTCAACTTGGAAGTGAACTCCTTAAAACATATTATGATGTTCTCAACAAGAACTAGGTATTTAGGGTTTTAACCCCTCAAATTTCACTCGTGTATTTTCTCCAATGGTTAAAATTTATATGTTTCTGGGATTTTAGGTGGTTTAAAATATCAAATGATGGATGAAAAACCAGATACATTTTTGTTATTCAAATCAGGTGAGTTCGGGTGTTAGGGTGGCGTTTGGAGTATGATGGCTATGTATTGGGTATGGTTTTGATTTGTCTTTGGGGGTTTGGGTTGGTGGTAATCCCTCAAGATGGTGGATCTTTTTGGGGTTTCTCTTGATTTTTTGATGTAAAACTCCCGATATAGGGAATTTTGGTGATTTCTGGGTGATTTGATTGGGTAATTTTATTAGGAAGTTTCTTGTTAGATCAGTTAAGGGGGTGATGGGTTTCTTATTATCAAGGGTGAATGTGTGGGGTTTGGTTGTTATGCTTGGTGTATAAGAGATTAACCCTTATATTATTATGAAAAACCTTAGGGTTTGGTGTTTTGTAAATGATATTTTTTATGAAGTATGGATTAAAGGTAGTTTCATGATTTTGTGGTAATAATGCATGCTTAGGATTGTGGCGTGATGGGTTTCTAATTAGTAATGTTGTTATTACGAGATGATGTTGAGTCAAAATTCATCAAAAAATCATCTAATTAGTATGGAATTGTGTTCTCATGGGAAATATGCTCAAGTGGTTGTTTCCCTCATATTATGATACAACTACTCTGATCCATTGACCAAGGACTTTGAAAAGGAAAAGCAATGGTTTTCTAAGTTATCCATGAGTTCTAGGAGTAGCAGTATCTAATTTTCAGTAGTGAAATGGGATCGTAGGATGTTTAGAATATGTTGAAGAAAGTTTAGTTCCTATTTTAAAGGATTGGATCTCTAGAGGATATATGGATGAAACTATAAGTTTCTAAATTCAAAAGAGATGAATCAGAATGGATAAATACATTTTATCATAAAAGAAATAATGAGAAGGTTTTATGGATCGAGTTTCATTCCCCCTTCTATGAGAGGCTATGGTAGATTTAGAGAATAAGGGCATGCTTTGGGGATTCATGGAGCTATATCATTATGGGAATCAGTAATGGAGTATTCCACTAAATTTGAAAGGTTTATTCATTTCATGCCATCCTTAAAATGAAATTTTTCATAAAGGAATTATAGTTTTTAAATGGTCTTATGTACTCATTATGGGAATGATTAACTTCCTTTTATCTAGACACCTACTAGGAGATATTCAAGAAATACTGATCTATCTATGTAGATACATCCATTGCATGGGAAGGTGTATGGATACGGATGGAAACCAGGTAGGAATGAATGTTGGTTGGTGAGCCTCAGTATGAGGGCGACATAGTAAATGAAATGAGTAATATCTCAGCTCAATATTAGAAAAATAAATGAACCATGGTCTATTTATCATATATCAAGAATGTGAGTGCAGTCCCTTAGTATTGGGATGAGAAAAATAGGTTTCATGTATGTGTTGAGATGTGGGTTTCTATATTATTTTATTGGGATAAGCCATCCTAGGTGAAGTTAATTTTAGTACCATACTTAATGAGGTATTCCTAAAGTTATTATTTTTTATATAATTTGTATTTCACTATCTAATATCTTTCAATGTATTATTTTTTTGGATATAATGTGTGTTTGAAAGATGATAGTTTTTAAATGAAGAAATTTCGTTGAGATTATTGGGCTAGGATCTTCTATAGTGATCATAATTTGATATGAGGCACTAGACATGTGTATGTAGGATTGGTGATGGTATCAATAATACTATAGTGTGGAGATTCATACTTGTCCTTTTTGAGTGAAATCCATATCAAGGGATGGTGATCATTATCAAGGTTTTGAAATGTATGAACTTATACAGTAAATGGATGAATTTAATTTCTGGAGATGGATGTTGGATGAACCATATTTGGTTCCATGACCACACCAAAATTAATGATTTACTTATAGTGGTTGGTATAGTCAGTGTGTTCAGTTAATTATGAGGAGTTTATATTGGTAAATATGCTATTTAGATCTTCTGTATTTCTAAGATGTCATTCAGATCAATGTGTTGGGTTAAGTATCAATATTTGATATTTTAGTGGGATAGTTCTTGACAATTCTAGTGTGGAGTTTGAAAGGGAGCCTAAAAAGGGTACTCTAAAGGCTGTTGAAAGTGTGTGTGGAAGGGAAACCTAGTAGTCCAAATTGTTAAGAATTTATGACATAGATTCCATAACAATAATAATTGTTGAAACATAAAAGGAAAGAACCAATTATAGCATGTTCTTAAATAGTTTATACAAAGAAGGAATATACAATCAAGAAGAAGGAAGATCATGCACCAAAATATTGTCTAATCATATTAGAAAACTGGTTTGAAAAATCCAAGCGGATTGAGTAAGAATAAAATAAGTAAAATTCTCTACTTTATAAAATTGATAAACCTATATAAACTAAGAATAAAGGTGAATTCTAGAAGAATAACATGCTAAAAATGATGTTTCAATCTAGAAAATTAAGAAGGATATAGGCATGAAGAGTTTTAGGTATTTTATACATTCAAGGAATGGATTTTCTAGGTTAAGAACAATGTCTAATCCCTATTTCTCACTTTTAAGTGATGATGGAGGTTTACTTTATTCTCATATTTTGGTGATTTTTTGTTTTTGAATAGGAAATTGAAGGTGATGTTTGAAAAATAAAGATCTTTATTAATGATCTTGTTATTTAGTATTGGGATGTATATATCAATTTGAATATTATTTGTTCATTGTTGGTTATGTATTCATGTATCATTTATCATGTACAGTTGACACACTGATCACATATATATAAGAAGTTATTATATCTCATTTCTTTTCACACTATTTTATTATAGGTGGTTTCTTATGATAAGACCGGTTCTATCCACCACCTTCGAAGACAATGAGTTCAATATTTATGTAAGGTTTATTCCATTTTTATTCTTTGGCCCAATTTTAATTAGGGATTTTTTGATTTTTGGGTTCCTTATATTTTTTATTCGTGTTTTGGATTTCGTTGAGGTGGATTTGAGTCTCCATTGACGAAGGATTACATGTGTATTCATATATAGGAATATGCATATATAAGTTCCCCCTTTATATATATTCACTCATGGCAGTATGAATATATATATTGGGGCTAGGTGTGATTATATATAGATATGAAAAATGCATACGCGTGTAAGTGTAAAGGGGTATATGCAAGTATAAACATATATTTAAGGACCCCCTTGTGCATATTTGACCATGAAAATATGTACATAGGGGCTAGGTGTCCTTATATATATGCTAAGTTGCATATGCGTGCAAGCATAAAAAAGGAAGATTCAATTTTTCGTCGTCAAAAGAAAATGTGCCTTGAGGTTGAGGTAGGGTCTCTCTCCTAGCCTATTTAATTCAAGAATGTTTTAAATTGCGTTTAGTTCCCTTCTTAATTCTGCATTTTTATATTAAATTTCAATTCTTGAATAAGTGTTAGTTAGGATAATTGTTTCGTTTGATAAATAAGTCATGGTTTTGAAATAGAACTCCTCCAACGGAGGTGCACTATCTACGAAAACTCACAATGGTATACCTTGCTTAACATTATTGCATTGATGTTTTCCTTATACTTGATTTCATTGTTAGTCATAAAGCACACATCGTACTTGACCCTTTTTATATCCTTGTAGGGGTTTTCCCTCTTTTTATTAAAACGGTTGTTTGAACCAAGACACTCTTTAAGTGTCGTTAGACTTTTAAGATGGGTCCCATGTTGGGTGACCATGTCACATGGCATGTGATATTTAAATCCTACCAAAAGCCCAGTTCCACATCCCAGGGGTCCCACAGTACCAGTAATTTCATATTACATGTTATGTAACTTGTGATTTTAATAATCCCATGGGGTATTCCTCTAGGTATTCCTACACATTGCTAGATCTCCAAACCTCACCGAATTAGGTATATTAGGGGTCATCTAATCCTCTAGTCATCACAGATTAGCATTCATTTCTTTAAATCTTCTGAGAAAACATCTACTCATGCCATCCATATCATCCTATTTGAAACTAAGTGGAACAGATACTCCAATTCTATTCTAATACACCTCTAAAATCCATGATAAAAATGACATAAATTGCCCTTATGAAAAAAAAGGTCATGGAAGGCACTGATTACCCAGTGGAAAACCATCAACCGACCAATGGCCACAAAATTTTTGGTTCCAACCATCAACCATCTAGTATTTAGTCTAGATCCAAACCTCCCCCACTATCACTATTAATATGTTCATGGTGCTTTATAATAGCTAACTTGTGGCCCCATCTACTACTTTTTAGGAACACCACATACTTCTTCCCCCCTTTACTAAATCCATCCACCTAAAACATAAAATTTCAATTAAAACTTAATAATTTTAATTATAAATCACCAAAATTAAATTTTAAGAACCCAAAAAAGAAATCCATAGTCATTACAAATTATCCACTATATGACTTCTCATCCATGAGAAACATTACTAAGCATCACTGGTGACCTGAGGTTTCAGGGGTTTAGAGCTGCCTTCAGGCCTACTCATTCCCTTCATAGTTTCCCATCCTTCACCTTATCTATTATTCGTTACCTTGAAGACTCATTTACTTCTACGTCTTTTTTCCTGGGGTTCGACATGCATCAATTTTGAAATCACTTCTTTCAAGATCGACCACTAGTATTCAGGTTAACTAGAATGTTTCAGTATTTTTCAAATGTTTTACAGCAGTCGAACATTATTCCTTCAAATTTTCTAATTCTTTACTTCCCTAATAGAATAATTGATCCACCATTGGTGTACTGAATTGAGTTCTCATTGATTATTTCTCAGTTTTCATGAAGTGGTGAATATAGATTTGTCTTTGTCCAAATATTCATGTTCTTTCAACTATTAACCATATTTCTCCTACCAGTGGAACTGAATTGTTCACTCTAGGAGAGACTCTCGGTTTTCATCCCAATGGATTTAGATTATCAGATTACATCTACCTTTTAAAAATCCTTCTTTTCTTACTATTTGTAGCAAAATTCTTGGAAATATTTTAGGTCGATCAGAAGATGCTTAAAGAGAAACATCTCATTCATTATTTGTTGTTTGTAGAGATTGACCTGTCTAAGAAACATATAGAGTTTATTTGGTTATTTGCTGAAAAACAGTTCAAAGTTAAACAACACATTGTCTAGGAAACAAAAGAGGAGTACTTTTCTTTCTATTTTCTTTAAGGAAATTCCATAGTGAACTTGCTAGAGTCTCGGTCCAAAGGTATATTCAAGGATTAATCTAGCACTCATCTTGATGGGGAACATGTGTTTTATGCTTCTCTAGCTAGTGATTCACTGGATACCAAAGGTCCTTTGACACATGAAGGGGAGGTGAGGAGGATCATCTAGTCACAGTGTCCTTTAAAATCAATAACAATATAATTCTCTGAAAGTTTTGAAGATCATCAGGTACAACACCCCTGTTCTTTGGATAAAACTAAGCCTAAGGAGGGATGAGTGTCTCTTACTTCTTTTTTTATTTAGAAATAAGGCACCACAGTACCTAAGAGATTTTCAAGTGTTGTAAGCAAGAATCCTGAAACATCTGAGATAAAATCCAAAGAAGGTGAGGATTATGTTTCCATAAAGACTATGGAACCTATTGAGGAAGAATTCCATGGGTGTTTAAGAGCTCATAGTCTGCAATATGATCATGTGGGGGGGGGCAGGGGGTAGGGGGTGGGTGGATGGGGGAAGGGGGAAGGGGGTGGGTGGAGGTGGCAGGGGGCAGGGTGGTGGGGGGCATGGGTAGGGGGAAGGGGGCAGGGGGGAGGTCTGTAGGCCAGGGGGATAGGGGGGTTGGGGTCAGGGGGTAGGGGGATGTCTGCAGGTCAGGGGGGGACAGTCAGAATGTTGCCCCACCTCCTCCCACACCCTTTACTCCTGGCCCGAAGATGCTTCCCTGTGGATGTCGCTGGACTGGGCCAACACGCCACGATCACGCCATGGTCATGCCGCGATCACACCGTGATTTGGCCCTGCTCCAGGACGACACCCTGTGGTGGTTCACAGTGATAGTATTCCACGAGTCTTGTGATCAATGTTGAGACTGACTAATCATATTTTTTTCCAATGGGGTGATGACCGAAATGTTTCCTCGCCTCCTCTCGCTCCCTTCGCTCTTGTACAGAAGTTGCTACTCTGCAGATGTCACTGGATTAGACCAACATGTTTCGGTCATGCTGTGGTCATGCTGCGGTCACGCTGCGATCACGCCGCGGTCACGCCGCAGTCACACCGCGGTCATGCCACGGTCATGCCGCGGTCACGCCGCAGGCGGTCATGCCGTGATTTGGCCCTACTCCAGTACGTCACCCTCGTGGCAGTTTACAATGATAATATTCCACGAGTCTTGTGATCAATGTTGAGACTGAATAATCAAAATTTTTGTCAGTGGGGTGATGATCGGAATGTTTCCCCACCTCCTCCTGCTCCCTTTGCTCCTGGTCGAAAGATGATACCCCACAGATGTCGCTGGACCGGTCCAACATGCTGCAGTCATGCCGCGGTCACCTCATGGTCACGTCGCGGTCATGCCGCGGTAACGCCATGGTAATGTCATGATTTGGTCCTTCTCCAGGATGACACCCCGCGGAGGTTCAGAGTGATAGTATTCCATGACTCTTGTGATCAATGTTGAGACTGACTAATCACAATTTCTACTGGCGGGGCAACGACCGGAATGTTTCCCCGCCTCCTCCCACTTTCTTCACTCCTGGCCGAAAGATGCTTCCCCGTGGATGTCACTGGACAGAGCCAACACGCCGCGGTCACGCCGTGGTCACGCTATGGTAATGTCGTGATTTGGATCTACTCTAGCCACATCCATCCCACACCAGCCCCCTTCCACCTTCATTTCAGCCCGCTGCCACCCCACAACAGTCCCCCTGCCACCTTTGAATCAGCCCGCACCATCCCACCAGAACCTACAACCAGTCCCCTTACACTAGCATTCCAGCCCCCTTCCACCTGTATTCAGGCCCACACTAGTCCCCAACCACCTGCAATCGAACCCGCACCAGCCACCACCCCCCAGCCTCCTGCAAAACACTCATGCCAACCCTCTGCCACCAGAAAAACAACCCCATCCACCAGTTACAGCCCTCACCAGCCCCCAACCTCCTACATCACAGCCCGCACCAGCCCCTGTCACATTCCCAATAGCCCCCAGCCACCTGCTATCCAGCCCACACAAGCCCCCTGCCACCTATTCCAGCCTTCACCATCCCCCTGCCATCCCCCTGCCTCCTGCCTTCTCGCCTGCACCAGCCACTCCAGCCCACACCAGCTACCGCACCAGCCCCCAGCCCCTAGCCTCCTACATTGCAGGATGCACAATAAAAACTCCATGAAAATAAAAAAAAATGTATATCATTATGTTTATTTGTGGTCTTAGACCAGAGATTGGGATCACTGTGGTGGCTCACGAGCCACTGAACAAGGCGCAATTGTTGACCAAAAGAATAATTGAACACCCTGAACCACACAAGTGATAGAGAGAATAAAAAATCAGTAGTATATATATTCGATCACTATATAAAACAAATATAAAATAGGAATTATAGTATGGAGGAGGGAAAAAGGAGAAGAGGAAGAAGAAGAAGAAGAGAGAGGAACCGTAGGAGAAGACCACTTCTCCGAGAGCTAGCCAGAATATTCAAACGTCCAAGCCCCCAAAAAAATTTCTGAAATTAAGGAAATGAATACCTACCCCTCCCTAACCTATTAACCCCTTATTTATTTTCCTACCCGCTAGTCAATGACCCCAAACCACTAACTATAAGAAATTAAAAAGTTTCCCCTGCCAAAACTAACTAAACCAAAATACAAATATGTCTTTGGTAGTACCCACACTCTCCTACGGATATCTCCATCCAGCCCCTACATTCCTAAAATTCCACCTCATTAAAAACCACCTTGTTCAGGTGGAACTCCAAAAATCATGACACGACTTCCTGAACACTAGAATGGTAGCCTCCCCTGAAAATGGTTTCACACTTGCATCAGCTTCAGCAACAACCTCGCCAACTCTATCTACATTGAATCCATAACTGTTTCTGTTATTCTTCTACTTGAATCCTATCTTGAGTTCATGTGCAATAAAGCCATCGATCTTCTTATCTTGACGGGAAGAAATTACCAGTTGGTTCTAAACCATTCCCCCAACTCCCATCGGTATCCCTTGGACATCCTTTAAGCATTGGAGGCGAACATTCAGTTGTACCAAACAAGGAGGCTTGTGATTTTTCTCTAGGTTCACAATGATACTTTACCAGATCCAGTTCAGATTTGTTCCTTAGTTACCAAAATTGTACTGATTGAAAATTACCCTAGATGAACAAATTTTGAAACAGAGTCTTTACGAAAAGTGTTTGGACATTCTGAACTAGAGATCTCTAGAAAAGCTTCATCACAACTGATTTGCCTTTACTATGTTGCATTGTTTGTGAAGAATTTCACAGAACACATCAGAAACCCCATCACAAGCTTTGAAGTTGTAAAGAAAATTGACCAAATGCATACAGAGAGCTTTAGTATTGCTAATGAATTTTCCAACCCCATCACCATGAGCTCGAGCAGGGTAGTTTGTAGATGTGATTTTTGGTGCTCCTCTAAGAAAATGTGGTGTGAACGTTGACACACATACATTTTCTTTTCTGAACCGATAACCAAGGCAGAGGGCTAGCCAAGTTGGTATGGAACCCCATCAAACTGAACTACATTGTTCCTCACATCAAACACTACCAGAAACTTAAATGAAAAGTGTTGCGCCTGGACAGTGATGAGTTCCTCATCTTTGAGCTGGTTTGGAAAAAATTCACCTCCATGAACGTTAAGACATCACATTTGTTGCACGTATTAAACACAAACACTACCGGTAAACCACTCATCCTTGGTAACCCAATTGCTACACTACCATTATAGTTTTTTTCCTCCCATGTCACATAATCCATAAGTAACTCTTCCATCATGTATATAGTCTGTTTTCGTCACTCTTACAAAGCCCAAGCAAACTTCTACCCCACAGTCTCTTTGCCAGGCTCCAATGAAAACACAACAACACTGAAAATTTTATCTTTAAAACCTCCATTACTTGCTCCATGAGCTTTCCTCCCTAAAATGGTCATGATTTTTTCTTCCGGACTCAAGCTACGCTTGTTTAAGCAGTTTCCCTTAGCGTTATTGTTCGCACTGCCCAGTTCCCTGGCACCCTCTTGTTGTTGTGACTTTAGGTTCTTGGTGTCGAGGTTCCCCTTTGTGGGATCATTTTGTACCTTTTCCTCCTCAGCTCTCTTTCTAACTTTTTTCCTTTTCAACAACATCACGGTCCAAGAATTTCCTAGTATAATATGTTAAAGACCTCAGTAGAGGACTTCATTTTTCTTCCGCTAACACACTCATCATGTGCAGAAAAGAAAATTTGGAAATTACAGTTGTGATGCCCAGCCTATTGACCAGTAATGACGACAATGTAGATTTTTCACAGCCACTTATGTCGCACCACAACACAGTTACAAATTTATTCTTTTCTTTGATTTGGTAAACAAAAATCAGGTCAACACACTGGTTAGGGATCAAAAACTTGTATTCAGTAGGAACATCACAAGCAACTTCTGAGAAGCTCTCTCTTATAACTTCCACTGTCATCAAACTCATATGTTATTCATTTTCACTCTTTAAATGCAAATGATTTCCAGTTTTCACCCTATTCGTGCAATAGTTAACACATTCTCTAACTTACTATTAGTGTTGTAAGAGACAAATAGAGTTTCCAATATATTTCCTCTATGTGATCTTTAGCACCAAAAACTTTTGACTCAACTTCACATATGTGTACACATTCACCCAAGAAATTATCTTTGTCTCTCCATCACTCCAGATTAATTGCACTTTTCCAACTCTTGGATTTTATAGCCTGGAGAAAAATAGTAATGATACAACCCTCCCTTCCATCATACATGGGGAGACAAGAAGATACGAATACCACTAGAACTAAAACAAACATTCTGCCCATGGATTCTTATTTTACAGTTTTGGTTTTGGAATACTAAATTTAAATTTTTTGTTACCAAGAAAAACCATCCTTGGGAATAAAACCAGTAGAAAATGGAATACTTTATTTTTGAATTTCATTAAATATTTTATGAACCAAGAGAGTTACCACATGAGTTAAAAATCATTTTATTACCTTAATTCATGGTGCAACACCAATGAATATATATGACCATATAAGCTAGATCCTTCCTTGAGTTAGGAGGATGGAAAACAATTATCTAGAAGGGGGGATACTGGTGGGGGGGGGGGGTGCAGGTGGGGTGTCTAAGAGGGTTATCCGGGGGGGCTACAGGGCAGGGGGAGGGTGCAGGTGCGGTGAAAGGGGGTTTCAAGGTGGGGGTGGGGTGTAGGGGGAGGGGGGGGGGGGGTCTGTAGGGCAGGGGGAGGGTGCAGGTGCGGTGTAAGGGTGGTTACCAGGAGGGGGCTAGTAGGGGGGGATACTGGTGGGGGGGGGGGTCTGCAGGACCGTGAGGAGGGTGCAAGGGGGTGTCCATGAGGGGGGGGGGGGGATGGCAGGGGGTGCAGGGGGGTCCTCAGGGCAGGGGGAGGGTGCAGGTGGGGTTTCTAGGAGGGTTGTTTGGGGGGGTCTGCAGGTGGGGGTGCAGGGGGGAGGGTGCGGGTGCGGTGCAAGGGGGGTCCAGGAGGGGGGGAGACCTGGTAGGGGGGATACTAGTGGGGGTGCAGGGGTTCTGCAGGGCAGTGGGGAGGGTGCAGGTGTGGTGCAAGGGGGTGGGGGGAGACCTGGCAGGGGGGGTCTGTAGGGAAGGGGGGAGGGTGCAGGTGGGGTTTCTAGGAGGGGGTGTCCAGGGGGGTGCAGGGGGAGGGGGGATCTACATGGGGGGGGATGATGTCTTACATCAATGTCCATCCGTCGAGTGATGTTTCAAATTATTAGATATACACTAATGACACTAGTGTTATCATACATGATCAGAACATGTGTATGAGTGAAACCATTATCTATCCCTTTGGAAATACCCTAGGATTCTGTTGAGTTATTTTTCAACAATAAGGACTGCTCTTAGTTCTCTGGCCCTTTGCATAGACTCTTCAATACACCCCTTGGATTTCCAATTCCAATTCAACTGCTCCTTTCCCAGTCCAAAAGAGACTATTAACTAGTTAGTTTTTCCACACCCAAGCTGTAAACAGTTGTTGAACAGTTTGGACAAATCCCCCTACTACATCAACCAAGCCATTTGTTTCTATATTTCTAGTCATCTTTGATGCACCTGGGGGGTGAAGGGGGGTCTTCTTATCCAGGGGTTGTCCAAGGTCTGTCCGAGGGGGTCCATGGGGGGTGTCTAGGGGGGTGTCCAGGGAGGGTGTCCAGTGGGGGAGGGGGTGTCCAGTGGGGGTGCAAGGGGGCTGTCCGGGGGGGCATGGGGGATGTCCAATGGGGTTCAGGGTGGGCATGGGGGTCCAGGGGGGCATGGGGTGAAGGGGGGGGGGGTGTTCAAGGGGGTTTTCTAGGGGGTGAATGAGGGTTGTCCAGGGGGGTGTTCAAGGGGGTTGTCCAAGGGGGGCATAGGGGTCCAGTGGGGGTGCAAGGGGGCTATCCAGGTGGTGCAAGGGGGCTGTCCAGGTGGGGCATGGGGGTGCGGGGGGGGGGGGGGGGGGGGGGTGTTCAAGGGGGGTGCAGGGCGGTGTGGGGGACATGGGGGTTCGTGGGGCATGGGGGTGTAGGGTGGGTGTTCAAGGGGGCTATTTAGGGGGGTGAAAGGGGGTGCAAGAGGGATATCCGGGGGGTGTTCAAGGGGGCTGTCTAGGGGGGTGCAAGAGGGCTGTCCAGGGATGGCATGGGGGTGCGGGGGGGATGTTCAAGGGGGTGCAGGAGGTCTGTCCAGGCGGTGCATGGTAGTGCGGGGGGGGGGGGGGGATGTTCAAGGGGGTACAGGGAGGTTGTCTAGGTGGGGCATGGGGGGTGCAGGGGGGTGTTCAAGGGGGGGCTGTGGTTTTTTTTTTATGAAATGGGAATGCCTACAACCACGGTTTCAAACCATGGTTGTAGGTCCATTGCCACAATTCTAAACCATGGCTAAAACCATATAGCCACGGTTCTGAACCGTGGTAATAGGACTTGTATGGATTTCTGTTCTACCACAGTTTCAAACCATGGATATAGTACTTTAGCCATAGTTTTGAACCATGGATATAGCCCTTTATCCATGGTTCAAACCATTTCTAGAAGACTTCAGCCATGGTTTGAAATTGTGGCTTTAGGTCTTGCCCTATAGCAACGCCAATACCATCCACGGTCCATTGAACCGTGGCTATAACCTATCACCACAGTTTTTGGGCTTATAAAAATGGTTTGAAACTATGGATATAGCCTAAATTTCCAGTATTGAATGTCCCACCTCACATACAAGTCAAATATTTATAGAGAGACTCCAAATTGTGAGAATAATCATAGCATGAATGTTTCTGATATGTCACAACCAACTCTCTCCATTCATCAAACTCTGTGCTTTGAGTGATATTGAATCACTATAATCCTTCATATCCATTAAGAATAGAGGGTTAGTGTCCTACAGACACCTTTGTTTGACTACTCACATAATGCCCCAGTGGATCTGCATCCATTGCCCATGAAAAAGGAATGTCAACCAAAGGAAAATTCATCCCTAGGAAAATATTTTCCTATTTTCATACGCCTAATGGATTCCAAGACCCATGTCATTTCTCATGATCCAAAAGCCCTTGAAACCATGTTTTACACTCTCCTCTCTACCCACATCCTGGACATGTTAGAACATCCTAGCTTGGTTACCCTCCATTTACTTAGGGATTATATGTCAACGTCCTAATCACATTATGTTTAAACTACACGATACTCAATGCCCAGTATTTTCCCTTAGTTCAGGTCATGTAAAAAGAGTATTTTCCCACATGACCCTATGTGAGAAATGAATCTATGCAGGAAAGTTCATCATAATCAACACCTAATTATTGAATCTATATCCAAAACAAAAATTCCCCATTCATATGCATGAATCAGGTCCGCATATGAATGAGACTTAAAATAACTATGTATAATTTTATTCCTATTATTACAGGATATGTAGTGAAATATAAATCTCATATGTCAAATTATTCCATGAAAGAGTATTGTCTCATCCCCACCTGCAAAGGGGTCAAACCTAAAGAAGGAAACAACTTGAAGTGATGGGATAAAAAATGCCTCCACCAATTCCAAGTATTCTCAGTAATGTTCAACCTAAAATTCACCCTTTTCATGATCAAGAACCCATATCCACACACCATACTTTGCATCCAGAAAGATAAGAATCCCTATAACCATCCCTAGACATCATAAATGGATGACTAGTGTCTTATGGGCATATTTTTTGACTATGCACACAATGCTCTGGTGGCTATGCATATGTTCCCCACAAAAAAATTCCTATCAACCAAAGGAAATTTAATCATCATGAGAAGATTTTCCTATATTTTTATGCCCCTATGATGTGTACATCTCACCCCATTTCCCAATTTAAAAAACTCTCCTAGATTACAGCTTAAATATTCTCCCCATCATGCCTGAAGGTGATAGAACATTACTGGACTAACTATGATAGAAAAGGAAAACCCCCCCTCTAGTTAAATTTTTTTTTAACCATAAGTCTCAAAATTATTGGTTGTATGATGTTAAACTACGCCATGTGCTAGTCCTCCATTTCACAATTCAAATTTGTGCGGGATCAGTTTCTAAACTAGAACCAATATGAATTCCCTCATACTATCACACATTTTTCCCTTAACAAGACACCCACTTTGGACCTCAATAGAAAAAACCAAAATTATATATGAATTTCTTGGCCATCAAAAATGGGCATTCAGTGTCCTACAGACACCTCTATTTGACTATGTATACTATACCCCAATAGCTCTATATATATTTACCACAAAAATTTCATGTCAACCAAGGGAAAATACATCCTCATGATAGGTCTTTACCACTTCTATACACCCGATGGCTTCCATGCCCCATATCATGTCGCATATCCAGAAATAAAAATTCAAAATCAAGAGAAATCCATCATCCATGTATGAAAGTAATCAGGACATTCTTGGTTAATGAGTCCTAAATTGGGGCCCTTGACCCACACGTTATGGTAAAATCTATTCAACCTTAAACACAAATAATGATATTTTAGTTTTAAAGGCTTTAAACTACCCAACAAAAGAGACACAAAACTCACCAGGATGAAAACTTGCAAAGGGAATCCTGGATAAAATTTGAGTGCCATCTTGATAAACCTATGCTATATATGGTTTATGAAAAATATTTGGCAATAAAGATTTATCAAGATAAACAAATCTTGTTAGATAAAAAACCCAAAAGGTTTGACTAATAAAAAATCAAGTTATACCCACTAATCCCACACCATAACAGGCTTAGTTAAAAATTAGCTTGATAATGAAAAAATGCAAAAAGTTTGTAGAATTTTTTCACATGACCCAAGGAACAATAAAACAATGCTCGCTAAGTCCCTCAGTTCAAGAAAAAATTATAGAACAACTTGATTATTTACTTATCCCAGATTATGAATGAAATTGATATCTAGTTGAGATTTTCGTTTTAATGCAATTGATTGTAAATGATTGATATTACAGGAAAAGGTAATAGAGAATCATTGGAGAGAAAAATATTTTTGTTCTATTATAAAAAGGTATGGAGGGAATCCAAAATATAGGGCCCCACCATGTGGGTAGGAAATGACAATTAAAAAATATGTTCAGAGGAATTGCAGAGTTTTATCAATGACAAATTTGACTCTTAAATAGCCTAATAAAGATTTAGAAAAATTAAGGTATCAGTCTCCGTACTTTCCTGCAATTCCTCTACCTCCTACGCTGCCTCAAGGCCAACCTTTTCCCCTTCCTCTACTAGTTTTTCCCCTCATAAACCTTGGCTACAATGTAGGCTCATTTCTATTTGATCCACTCTAGTTTTCTACTCTACTACTCCCGTTCCTGACCAAGATTCTCTGCTAAGGAATTTTGTTTTGTGATTTCACTCTATAGCCACATGACTACTCCATATTGATCAACATCTTCATTCATAAGGATCTATCTGGTTGTATCAGATGAGCCCCAGATTCTATAACAAAAATATGGGACTCGATTGCGCTGAATTTCTCCCTGACCATGAACACCTACCTCACTATGTCATAAATTTCATGGTAATCAAATACTCTAAACCCCATGACCAAAAACTGGTGATGTAACTTTGGTAGCTTCATCGACATATCGACAAGTGGTGTTTAAAAAATCTATCTCTAGATGTTCTTCCATGTCCTATGACGACCATGTCGAAGGATGACCAGGCCCTCTCGATTGGTCTCAAAATCACTCCTAGATGAATAAATATATTTAGAAATGAAAATACCTAGGAAGGGATCTGATTCAATGGACACAATGCAAATGTATCCCTCAATAGCCTCACCCATGAAAGTTGCAATAGAGGGAAGGATTTAAGTCTCTACCACAATCTCTAGTGCCTGTGGTTGTGATCCTAAAGCCCGCGATCCCTAAAAAAAGCAAAAAAATGTGTAAAATAAAGGGTGGTGGTAAGAGGATTGAGAAACTAACCTCAACTTGTCAAAACATTGATGTCCTCAACTTCTATGCTAGCATTTCCACCAGAGGAAGATGGTGCTTCATCTTTAATGCACAATTGAGTTTTAGGGACATCTAAGGGAACCCAAGACTTACGGACATTAAAAAATTGGCCATCATCCCCTAAAGTATCCTACAGAAGATCACTTATAGATATTAGGATCACAAGAATAATTAGCCTTGAATAAGGCATGATAACCAGTTCTACACCCATAGAAATCTGAACCACGACTACCCCTGTACTCTTAGAAAAAGGAACAATGGACCGTTCTAAATTAACAATAGCTGGGATAGAGGACTCCACCATGGGTTTGACTTATGGAGAAGAAATATTAACAATATAAATCAGAGAATAAACCCCCAAATGTGTTCCCTCCACAAGGGTGGGGTCTATCAGGTCTGATATAGTTGAATCCTCAAGACCTAGAGCCCCTCTGGTAGCCAGGGACAATTGGGGATCTTCACCCAATTCATCCGCCACCTTTGAAGTCATACCATATTTATATAAGGTAGTAGGATCAACACACTTCGTTGGAATTTTAACCTCTAAACAATCCTCTCCTATTGGGGTAGAGTTTGTTTGATTTGGAGCAGGAACATCCAGACAGATTAGGATACCCCCGGTCTCCTCAGCCGGTCTTGTCTCTCTGCTCTGTTCAACCACAATTATTGGTGGCCCTTCTTATACTATAGAAGGAACAAGAGCTGCAAACATCTGTGAAACTAATGCCTAATTTCTTATTTTTTTCATAAAACTATGCACATAATAAATGGTCAGCAAGATAAAAAAATTTGGTCTATCAACTAGATGAGAAGATATGGAAGTTACTTCTAATCCTCTTTCTGATGCATTTCGGATGTTGGGAGGATTTTCATCATTTCTTGGTACACAATTGGGACGAATCCATAATGGAAATATCAAGTGAATCCGGAGGGAGAAATTTCCCTAAAGGATCTGTAATAACTACCTGCATATGCTCGACATCACCGGGATAACCTTCCCCAGCAATCTCTACATCCAAAGAGACCTGTTCCTCAGCTACAGTGACCTTAATGGTGTATGCTAGAGAAAAACTACCTCTCAAGACTCCTCAGGTCCCTATGGAAGTAAAATAGGATATTTGAGAATCTTCACAATGAAGGAAATTAAATTCAGGGTTAGTAAATAGAATGAACTCCAAGAGTACCTCCATCCATGCTACTCAGCCAAACCAACAAAGTTTTTCTTTGGAATCATGGAGACACTTATCCATATCACTTAGGAATGTGGATACCTCATATGGTTGTTCTTTTTTATAAATAAATTTAGGGGAAATGGCTTCCCCAAAACCCATAATATCAAAGATACCTCCTTGAAGTAGTTTCCCAAATTTCTTTATCATAATTGTTCACCCTAAAGTCATCCCAAACCCTCTATGATCTTGGAAACACATATGTAATGGGAATTACTAGTAATGGAGGATCATCATGGGGGAAGAGAAGTAGGTAAAATCTGTCATAATTTCATCATGGGTGCCTCTGTAGCCCTGGGAACCTCAGGAGATGAACGATTACAAGGTTCTGGTCATGATCAAGGAGCTTCCCTCACTCCATCCACAACATGAAAATCAATGATCTCTTCAACCTCTAATGGGTGATCATCATCATCTCCCTCTTCTTCAGTCTCTAATAATAGCATGGAAATTAATCAATGATTGTATTTACAATGATTGTTCTGAGCATGGATTAGGGTTTCAAGGTCCTGAAGGTAATGATTTAACTTCTCAGGCTCATCATTATAAGAATTTTCAGCTGATGCTGACATGAAACCAAGGTTAGTGATGGAAACCTATCTATCTTGGTGGATCTTCCACAAGGAATGAGGGGACTGATCACGAAAATATTAGTGATTCTTCAAAATATACCATTTCATCCAAGACACTATAAAGGAAGCATCAGAATGGATGGGTGGTTGACCCCCATTGGCAGACTCAACAACTTGTGAGGTCATGCCCTAGTCTCTCAGGACCTTCCTCGGGGATTTAGAATTGAGAGGCTTCCAAAGGACTTTCCCTGGTCAGGAATTTCCAATAGCTTCTTTTTTATTCCCCTTCCCCTTATCCTCATATGCCTTTGGGTTTGTAACAGTGGTAATTAGATCTTCTAGGTGTCCATCTAGATATTATTGATCCCAGGACTTAGCATAACCTTTTGTAAGACAGGGTACAAAACCTTCATAATCTTGAATCTTGACCTTGTAATGAGTATCCTCTCGAGTAAACATTAGCCACAAATTTCAAGCTATCATAAGATGTTTTTCCTGATGTGCGCTATTGAGGAAAGGGGCACACAACATATGGACATAGTTAAACTAATGGCCAATTCTGCAAGGCGCATATCCATCATAGATAAGTTACCCATCAATACAGGTGACCAAAATACCCACTCTCAAAGAAAATAGGTATCCTCGATTGAAAAAGTCTAATGAATTTTCATTCATTATGGTACCAGAGGTGGAAGCATAAGGATGATATATGAAGTGGTAATGACTGTTGATTTGAGACACTAACTCCTATTCATTTCTTTTAGTTCGGTCTTTCTACTTATCCTGGGCAGCCTAGACCAACAGCATAACCCCCTGGTGCTTTGAATGTACAGTCGAAGAACAACATCTTGAATTGGTAAGTGGTTGATAAATGTGTAGCCTCTTATGTGGGATCTTATCCAGCCCCAAAGGATTTAGAAGGGCCCATTCATCTGATGATGTGGCCTTCCCTTCCTAACCCAACTGAGTAGGTAGTAGATTTTGGCCAAAATCGGAATGGCCTATTTGATGAATTTTCTAGTGGCTAATTGAGCTTCCATGAAGAAGTTTATGAATCTCATACTTCCAGAGTATCACACTGGTAAAATCCAACCGCTCAAAAAAGTCCAAAAAGGACTTCAACCAAAACAAGTGGTCCACGTTAGGGATGAGTTCCCATCCCCATTTGTAGAACTAACCCTCCTCTAAGGTAGGCCAACAGAAACCTGCTTTCCTTTGAGTTTCATTGGATGGATAGGACTTGGTTCTACACACATTGAGGTTTTGATCACTTATCTTTTCAAATAAATTAATCCACTTTGAGGATGAAATGTCTTTCATTGGGTAGGGTTCGACGTTGTTCAAAAGTTTCTTTTCTTGGGAAATGAGCATTTTAGCCACAGGAGGAGTCCTCTCCACATTGTCCCAGGTGAAATCATGAGTTAGAAACTTATCATATATGTCCTTGAAAATCTGGACCCCTAAAATTAATCGAACATCCTAGAGAATAATATCGACCTCCATGTGGGTTAAATGAAATGTATTGGTATCTAGACTCCATCTTATTAGGAGTTCTAAAATGAGGGAGATGGTCCGATGAGTGTAGGTCTGGGACACCCAGACAACCTCCTATAACCCCACGACCTACAATTAAACCTAGAATTATTCACAAATATAATGGTCCCAAAACAACCATCCCCAATCCAATCCAAATTAACCTCTAGAGCAAAGGTCCCGCTTTTATGACCATCCATGTTGCTCATTTTTTGTGGCCCTTTGTGTAATGCTATTATAACAATGGGCTATTTCATATGGCTTCCACTAATATTCCTCTATAATTCTAGAAGTGTTGTTCAATAAGAACCAGTAAAAGGTATCCTTCAGTATGAATCTTCCTTTTAATGAGATAAGGTCCTTTGGAATTTTTTTCTTGATTATCCAGGAAGCAGGTTAGTCATCCACACGTGGTTTCAGAATAGATGTATTGAATAGTAAACCATATCCATAAATAGGAATTTGGTCTAATATTGGTTACTCACTATAGGTCACGGTAAGACATTTCACTAAGGATTTATGCAATGGGGAGACTTGGATTTTTTCATCAACATAGTAGGCCATACTATTATACCTTTCTTCAGCAACTGAAAGAGGAATGGTAGTAGCATTAGCAACAACAATAGCTTCAGCAGCAGCTTGAGGGATATTTATCTCCATTCTACATTAAAAAGACAATTCAAAAGGGATATTCCAACAAAATTATTGGGTAAAATACCAAAAAATAAAGGACTAATAAGAAGTATGAAAAATGAATCTTCTCATACTGAACACCAAAAACGGTTCACGGAATGCATTCACTGTTAACCAACAGTTCATGGAGCGTTCTACAATACATTGGCCCGAGAAGCATTGGCCAACAAACCGAATGGTTCACAAACTGAGCGAACCACATACCGAGCCTCGTTATGCGGTCATCTGAGGTAAATACTTAAAAGTTTAAGTTCAAAATTTAAAGTTCAGTTATCCAAGTTGATGTTTAGTCTATGGCGGGGTAAAACCACATAGCGTATCACTATGCTACAGTTTCCCAGACAAATTCTATAAATAACTAGCTCTATAAGAGGATTCAAGAGCATGGTGCATTCACTAGAGTAGGGCTAACCAGATTTGAAAGAATGAGATGGTATGAAATTTCCATTGGTATCGGGACTGTGCATCACTACATAGGACATCTAGTCGAACAGCCATGCAAAGGTGGAGAGCTGATCACGATGCAGATGCTGGGGAGGGGCGGTTTCAAGTAGTCATAGACTGTATGATTTCCTTAATACCTACGGGTCCTGTAATGTCTCTAAGCCTATGAGCAATGTAATCTCTAAGACTTTAGGAATTTTAAGGGTTCCCCCTCATCCCTTGAAAGGGGGTTTATCAAAAATCAATATAAAAAGGACTTCGGGCCATTTAGGATAGGTTCCTGGATTCAAAGGTCGATTCATGGATAAAGGCGATCATGAAGAGTTTATAGTTCACGAAATATGAAGCATAGTTCAGGTAAGATATTTTTCAAGAAGGAAATAGTACATGAAAGTAAGTAAAATTGAGAGCACTATGAAGATCACTTTTCACCTAGAAATATGGTAAATGAAAAATTACCTAGGGCCCCTGTATATAGTCATGGTCCCCCATTAGGTCCACCTTTCTACTACAAACTCATTCAGTTAATGACCAATTTCTACATTGAAATATCCTCCTCTTCATCCTGAATATAACCCATTCTGACGGGGGGGGGGGGATTTTTAGGGTCATGAAAATTCTACAAAGGTAAGGAAAATTCACCCACAAATCTGATGAAGGAATAATATATAGGTTTTATTGAAAATATAAGAATAATATCAAATAAATTGAATTTAGAAAAGTAACAAAGTGGTCTGCATACTGATTTATAGGAATGGTATGTGGATGGTATTGCCTGCAAACCAAATGATACATGGAAATACTGTGAAATGCTAGCCCATGTGGAATTGTCCAGCGAACCAGGTAGTTTGTAGAATGAATGAGGAAAGATGTCA
Organism: Viscum album; assembly: GCA_963277665.1. Taxonomy (NCBI): domain Eukaryota; kingdom Viridiplantae; phylum Streptophyta; class Magnoliopsida; order Santalales; family Viscaceae; genus Viscum; species Viscum album. The sequence continues at coordinate 1,136,857,367 of OY728135.1, read as the reverse complement.
ATCCACTGCAAACCACATCATTAGAGGAATGGAATCAGAGAAATTACACCTACAAACCACGACCTCATGAAACATGTCTTTGGAGAAAATTTTCCAGAGAGGTACACCCCCCACACACCATTCCCACAAACATAGTTTGTGGACAAGGTGAGGCCAACGACATCCCACGAACTGCGTTGTTCACGGGATTGTGCTGGTGATTTCCACTACTGCGAACCGCAACCCCAAAAATCTTTATTGACTGAGTCTTTTTTGGGATGAGTAATTTCTCCCTGGGCTTCCATAAAAGGTTTTGTGTTATCCATAGATACAACCTTATATACACTCTATAAAATGAACCTAAGGGGAGATGAGGGGGGGTCATACTTTAGAAGAGATGGAGGTTTACGGGTGGAAGACTTTAAAGGCAAACCATCAATGAAGTATGAAACCATGAATGGTTTCTAGGAGGTATAAACACACCGAAAACCATAAAAATAAGTAACCATAATAATATGGGAAGACTACGAACATAATTAGAAAACCACAAAGCATACTCCCTTAATAGATGAACTTACCAAAAACTATAGGACTAAGGCCCCTTCTTCAATCTGGCGTACCGCGTAGCACATCTCTATGCGTTTGTAATCCTACCCTATGGAGCATTTCACCACATGGATAGACTCCAGCACTGCATACCACCATGGTATGTGGATGGAACTTGAGGTCATTTACCAATATGGTATACAGACCATGTTTAGGTCCACGTACCACCTTGGTACATGGACTACATCCAAGATTGCTTACCACCTCGGTATGAGGATGACCTCAAGGTCCGTGTACCACCTTGGTACACGGACGATCCCTCAACCAACATATAAATTTTCCATGGTGAGGGTACCCCACCCTACATGAACAAGTGATACGCGGAACTAGGTACCTTCACGATTTCCACCTTTCGATATCGATCATTCCCTTCTGTTACCATCCCATCCTCTAAATCCCCTCCATGAACCAGTCCATCAGCATTAGTCCAAAGCCTCTTCCAAAGCCACATGACCTATATGAATAGACCATCAGGTGCATTAGTGCACCCTACTAAGTCTACATACCCATGGTAAGTGGATACATGTGAGTAATCCCCACAACAGTATGAACCCCTAGAGTGTTTCTAAGTCTACATTCTCATGGTAACCCGTGATCCAAACCTTGGGATGCTCAAATGTACCTCCTCGTTCTAGGTATCAAGGGTAATAAATAGATTTTCCATTCTATGAGGGGAAGGGATAAGTCAAAGGGATCAAGACTATTTTTTTTGATGAGGAGAGATGATTCTCCCCTTTCTCAGAACCATATTTAGGGAACCCCTCTTAAGGTGACCCTATAGCCTCTCTACTGGAGGAAGCACTCCTATTCCTACCAGGCTCATCCTAGGATGTGTTCAGATAGATTTAAAAAAGTGACTATCCTGTACATCAATACAGGTGAGAGTTGGCACATTCAATGCCCCTATCTCTCTCTCTCGTCAAGCTGTCTCCCCGTCCTCTTCTTCCATCGTCCTCCTTTTCCATCAGCAAAGAATGTAAGGTGTGTAGTTTTCCAGATCTACCACTTCCTCTTGTTTCTCACATCAAGCATGACTCGTGTGGGCTTAGAGATTAATGATGATCACGTCATCCACACCATCTTTAAGTGAACTATGTGAACATTGATTCCTTATCTAAACATGATACGTAGGATTCCTATCTGAAGTCCTAAGCTCAAATGGGTAGCTCTCATGCGTAAGCCCCAACCATACACCATATTTAAATGAACTACGAGAACTCTAATTATTGCTATAAACAGGATATGTAGGATACCTGTCTGAAGAACTGAGCTAAAATGGGATACTTTTCAAAGTTTAATCCCCAATTATGCCCCCCAAAAATAGGGATTCATTTATGGTATAAGTACCAACATAAACTAAACTATAATGGATTTAATTCCCAACTAACTGGGAAATGTAGGAAGCCTCCCTAAGGTCCAAACCCAATGCCTTAACCAGCCGAGGGATCACTGGGCTATATCCTCAGTAGTGCTATATCCACCTAGGGATCCATGCATATCCTAAGTTTCATGAGATACTTTGGTGTAAGTCCCACATGATATATTGACTCGTCTTCCTCTAACTAGACTTCCTTATCGCATGATGCTAAATACATATATGGGTCCTTTTCACACAACCTTGAAAGGTGATGTGTCCAGTTAAGTGCCAACGAACTATGTGGGTTATGATTCCTCTAATGAGGATACATTGGAATCCCATCTCATGGGTTCCATCCTGATATCAAAGTAACTTCTATCCTCCATGAATGACGATAAAATCCATAGTGCCTCATCATACAACTTAAACTAGTGTTGTCTCAGTAATTCCTAATCCATGCGTATCCATGATTTATTTTTCAATTCAAGGGAAATTCATGGACACACTCTTAGGGGAAAACCAAGTATTCACAAACATATGAAAATTTCTTAGATCTATAAGAGAGTCTAGAATTTTTCAATAATTCCCCCCAAAATTTTGTGATGAGGCTGAACTCTCATCCTCTTGAGAAATGAAGTCCTTAAGTGTCATTGGCCAAATTATCATCCAATGAGCACCAAACTTTGGAAAGTATTCCCATGAATCATATATACAAGGGTTTTGGGTGTTTATAGCTTCACAAATATACCCATTGGAGACCATCCAAGGACATCATACCCGATGCAGACTGATTTCACACATACTCAACCCCCTGCAATCGCCCAACTAGACCATTCATTTGTGGAACCTCTTTCGCAATATAAAAAAGGACACACTGTCCGGTGAGACCATTTCACCCACCATAAAGGTTCAAGAAGTGAATTGGGCTGAAATTAAATGGTAAAACTGACATGAAATTATATAATAGTAAGAAATCAGTTGCTATATGTTGGGACATTCCATCTACCCTAGTACGATTTGAATCAGGATGAACCACCAACATACCAAACTAAATGGGATTGAATAGAATGGGTGATAGGTAAGTTCATAGAAGGAAGTGGCCTAGGGCCAAAATAGTGAATCATGTCTATGCCAGCACCACCAACCCCTTCCACTAGAACCAACATCAAGAAATATAAACCACATATAAAATCACCTGCATTAATGAATAACCACACAAAAATAGAGCACTAGAAAAAAACAACCATTTTCATCAACCACACTAGATAATTTTCAACCATTATAGGAAAATAAAATAAGCACCACAAAGACAAAAAACCAACTCCAATGAAAAGAACCACCAAATACAAAGATAATTATCCCTCAAAGAACCATAAAAATTATCCCCATGAATCCAAAATTGACACAAAAACCATCGTATCAGACTAAACTAGAATATGATGTAGTATATTATGAATAAAGAGAATTAATAAGAATGATATTAGGTCTTAATAAAGAGAAAAAATCAAAAAATTAGAAAAATGAAACCAAACATTAATCTCCCTAATAACTAAACATCACTATATCATCATAAACCCATATAGTTTAAAGATCCATTGTTTTAGACCAGAAATAGAGCCTAAAATTATGATAGAGATGAAAATAGAAGAAATGAGGACATAAGGATCATTAGATATGAAGGAATCATCCCACAACCACACCAACTTAACCTACCCGAGCCTATAATTCAAATATCCATAAAAAATGATGAAAACATATATAAATTGTATAATAGGAAAAAATCGAGATAGAGAGAGGATAAAAGGTGGAGGGGGATCATTAAGAGAAGGCACTTCAGAACACTACCTGCTGAAAGGGAGAAGAGGGGGATATGATCTAAGAGTGATAATTGATTAGTGTAGTGCATATAGATAGAATGTATTAAATCATACAGGGGGATAAAATATGTTTTAATAGTTTTTAAATTTGAAATAAATTTAGAATTAAATAATTATTGTTGATTTTAATAGTGGTTATAACCAAATAATTTTTCAAAATAAGGAGAAACATTATGGATCTTAGAATTGATTCACCATAATTGTAATTTTTTGAAGAATATAAAGGGTAGTCAATAAGTGTTGTCATTTGTATTTATTAGATTCTAAATGGATACTAAATTATTAAACTCAAGGGGATAAAAATAAATATTTATATATATGTTAAGGAAATAAAATTAAGGAGGACACAATCCCAAGAGTGATTAAAATATTATAAAATTTTAACCAAGTGGGATTAAAAAAATATTATTAGTGATTTAATAATAAATAATTAGTACCATAATTTCTTGTAAGTGGAATCAAATATGGATTTATAAATGGTGGTGACATTTTTTTATTTCATATAGTGTTATCAGGACTACTGAGGAAGTGTGTTAATATATGAATATGAGTGAAATATTTTATTTCCAAACCCTTATACTTGTTTCCTATATTGAGAATATAATATCCCATAACATTCTTGATGCAAAAAACATAAATTTTACATTTCTAGATTTGATATAAAAAAATGTGACCCAATATAGACATCAAAAACATAAAAAATCATAAATAAATATTATATAACTTACATACCCAATGAACTTCTAGGTTTAGAGTTTTATATAATTAAGAAAAATTCATATATAATAATACACATTCATTCAAGTGATCATTTTTCTTACTATACATAAATTTTATATTTTCATAATATGTCTTAAAAATATCCAAAAAAAATCTTTATTCATGACAATTTATAGACATAATTCATTTAACATAATTCTTTATAACTTGGGGAAATGGAAAACATATGAAGGATGAGCTCAAATACTCTGTAAGGGTAATCATAAGCATTAAAAATAAATGTTATCAGTGATAATGAGATGAGAATAAGGTCATGATGATATAATAAAAGTGTATGATAATAATATAAGATAATTTGTACCCATAAAAATATTGATCATAAATCAAGATACATAAAATAAATATTTAACATAAGAAAATAATTATATGATTCAATAATCATTACCCATGGGAAAAAATTCTTGATCAAAGGAAATATTAAAAATCATATCAGGCATTGAAAAACTATGTAGGTATCTTAGAATATCAATGATTCATCATGGGATCACATAATTGGATAATTCCCATATCTCTTAGGAGTAACCTATAACTAGTAAAAGGGATCATCTCTTAGTAATAACTTATAATTAGTTAACTTTTTCATCTCTTAGGAGTAATATAATCATTCATCTATTAAGAGTAACTCTAATCCAGTTAATTATGTCTCATTATCCAATGCATTGGAGGGCTATAACGGACCAAAACATAACATATCAGAAAAATTACCTTAAGTATTTGGGTTCACTTTCCAATACATCTTTCATAAATGATTTCAAATTACTATATCATGAAATAAAACACTTGTATGCTTGTATTTCATTAAAACTGTCATAGCCGGATTTACCCATGGAAAAGAAATAGGTTTCTTATCAATCTATTTAAATCATCATCATTAATAATTCAAATAAAGTATGTTAATTTTATCATAATATCATATCCCAAGTTAATCATATGAATCATTCAAGGACAATGATATAAATTAAAATGCCTTTAAAAGAACATTTAGAATTTTTCTTGGATAATAGGGGAAAATACCCTTTTTTTACCTTTAAATACTAATTTTTTTAAAATATTGAAAAATGGATTTTGATTGAAAATATTCATGAATACTTGTAATGTAATATTAAAAAATAATATTTATCATATAAAAAAATATGTTCTCATCGTTAATGTGAAAAATAATTTTTATTGAAACTTTTACAATGAGAGTTAAAAGTAACATGTGTGGAAAACACTAAGAGATATCCTTTTATAAAACTTTTAAAATATTTTCAAATATCATGAAAAAATAACTTTAGTATATCATTTATGTTTAAAAAATAACCTTCCTGAAATAATATAAAGAGAATGGTGGAAGATATTGGTTAAATGGTTTTAAAATTTTAAAAGAAACATTTTTAATGAAAAACTATTTAAAACCTTTTAAAACCAAAAAAAAATTCAAAGAAATAACATAACAAGGAATATAAAATATCATGAGTTTAAAAAGAGTCATGATAATATATTTCAAGATTCAGGATATACACCATATAAATGAATATATTAGGATTATTAAAAACAAGTCTCAAAGAAGGATGTTCAGAAGAGAAACCCTTACAACTTAGGCAATGCTTGAATCAAAATTCCATTGAATGGAGGAAAATAACCTGATTCTATAAAAAAATTAATTTAATATAAAATATATATTAAAACACATTCATGGGTAATTAATTACACCATAAAAAACATGGTATACATCATGAATTATGTCTCAAAGAATTGAAATTGAGACTATGAAAACCCTTGAAAATTTTATAACATTTGTATAAATATCACATGAAATATATAAGTTCAAATAAAATTTTAATATCATCATAAAATAGTTCTTCATGATATAATATATAAATATGCATCATATATACCTTATAAAAGGATGTTGGTTCATAATACATGACATATCTCAAAGAAACAATATTGAGATGAATAATCCTTATAAATATCATATCACTGAAGTGAGAATTAGTCATTTATATGATTATTAATAACAATTGAAAAAACAGAAAATACAATTTAATATAAAAAATAATATAATTATATGTCATTTAATAGATAATTATGGCATGACATAGTTAATTAAGTAGAAGTATAACCCAATGAATGGAAATTGAGTTAATAAATCCCTTACCTTGAGTCTAGACTTTCTATGCATGTCCTTTAACACATTTATTAATTATTTAATTATTTAAGAACTATATATAGGTCCATTCCTTTATCATTAAACCATTTATTTCAATTAAATATTTAATTTCTTAATTAGTAAAGTCCACATTGGGTGTATGATGACATTTGGTTTATAATTGAAAAATGAATTTGGTAGGTTGACCATGGTCAAAGGGGTCATTGTTCAATCATATTCAAAATAAAAATCATGAAATAATTAAATAAAATTTTATAACCATCAATGAATTGAAAATATGAAAAATAAGTCACATCACTTTGTGGAGGTGGTAATTTACACGTACACATTAACGATGTTATCATTTTTTAACAAATGGAAGAGTAAAAGAATAAATTATATATTATATTTATATAAATATAATTATGTTATAAATATTATATATATACATTAAACTCATTATTATAAATATACATGAGAGTCAGTGATGGAAAATAAAACTCATCGCTGTGCGGAGGAGGTACTCTAGGCGTACGCACAAATGATATTTTTGTTCCCCCATTTGATAGAAAGGGAGATGAATAAGGTTACTAAATTGATATAATTACATATAATTATATGTTTTATACTTATTTTATTATATTTAAATGGTTATAATTGAATATGGTATAATAATAAGTAAAATGAAAACACTCGGTTAAGACGCTTACCTCCTCCTTGAAGATCCTCCTGTAGATCTCTCCTTAAGGACACTAGGGATGATCTTTTAAGAATAAGAAACTAAATAATAAATATATTTAAGTTAATAATTAGTTTTGGTGGGATTTTGTCAAGATAATTTTCTCATGAACTGTGAGGAAGATAGGAGAGGTGATGTCCCTTTATATGTGAGGGGAGGGGAACCCTTGGAATTACTTAAAATATTAAATATATATAAATTAATTTTAAGGTTCAAGTAGATAAAAATTAATATAATTAGAATTTATGATAGAGATAATTATACATAATCTCATAAAATAAAATTCAGATAAGTTTAGGGGATTTTTGAACCCTTATCTTTTAGTTTTAATGTTATGTTAACCCTTTTAACGATTACCATATTAACAATGTTTTTTACACTTTAGGGGTCAAGAAAGTTATAATAAAAGTAAAACGGACCCATAAATTGAATTTTTTTGATATTATATATCATATCAAATAAAAGTTTCCAAATATAATTATTTTATAAAATTTAAATCAATTAATAAAATATTATTTAACAAAAAATATTATTGAAATCATTTGTGGGACTATTTACGTAATTTGAATTTAAAAAATAAAAAAAAATTAATTTACTTAGAATATTTTTTTTTCAAATCATTGATATGTTATATTTATCTAAAAATTAATGAAACACCATAACTGACCCAAAAAATATTACCTTGTATGATTTTAAAATCATTTAATTAATTTTTCTACTACTTTAACAATCACTTTGCCGGCATTATGTAAGAATTTATGGTAATTATTTCATCATTAAAAATTAAAAATAAATTAACATGATAAAAAATAAAATAATATTCCAAATAAATACTTATAACCGAACATAACTTCATTTTATCCCAAATAAAAAAATATCAGATTTATTAAAATTAAAAAGTGACATTTTGTATTTATTATTTACTTAAAATAATATAAAGGTATTTATCAAGGAAAAATGGACCCAAAATAAAGTATTTTAGAATATTAGATGGTATGTTTTAATATATAATAATAAAATTTAAATTATTCAAGATTTATATAGATTTTTTTAAGCCTTATCAAGTTATTTTTAACCTTAATTACCTGATTTACCCTTACCAAGGTGAAAAATATCTACCAGGACTACTATTCATAGTGAAAAAAATGAAGTTGAATAATTTAAAAATAAATTAAATAATATTTAAAAATATTTAAACCATTTTATCAAATTCAATCCCTATAAGTGTTGGAAGTTACTTTTAAATTAAATTCGTAAAACGTGAAGAAAAATGGGTTTTCAGAAAAATACATTTGTATGTATTAAATTATTTTTATACCAAAATTAATAATAGTATTTTGTTATAACGAAATTAATTTTACTATATTTAATAAATATTAAATAATTAAATTTATAAAAAACATCATACTTTGTCAATATTTGAATGGAAGAGACAATTTTAAATAAAATCTGTATTTTTTTCTATTCACTAAAAAATTAATCTTTTCATAAAAATCATAAAATTTCACTTTAAGATAAATTTTTTTTAAATTATAATTTTTATCAAAAAAAATTTCTAAAATTAGAATCAATTAATTATATTATTCTCTCACAAAAAATAAAAAAAATCCATTTTTGAAGAAAATGTGTTTTTGAAGCATAATATGAATTTAATAAAAATTGTGTTCTTATTTACTAAAAAATTATCCATGAATTTTTATTTAGTAACTTTATATATATATATATATATAATAACTTGGTTACTCCTATTATTACCTTTCAATTTAATGGTTAAGTTATTATAGTCGTAGTTAAAAGATAATTTTTAGCAGTTGTTAAAACTCAGTGTTGTGTATTTTGTATGATATCGAACATAGTGTCATTTAAAAATATAAGGGTATTATAGAGAATTGATAAAATTATTAAAGTTTATCACTTTTATTATTATTTATTTTTTAAAATATTTACAGTATGTGAGGAGTTTCATCGGGTGTTATGTGAAATATTTATCCAACTATGTGAATATTTTTATTTGTTAAGGTATTTGGATGTTGTTTATGGGTTACGATTCAATTGAAAAAAATAACATTTCTCTATTTTATTGACCATAATTTTTTTTTGAGAAATATTAATAAATTGTTTCAAAGGGAATAAATGAATCATATATAAATTTTTGATAGTTAAAAAATTAAACACTTTATATCAGTATACTTCAAAATTGGAAAAGTGATTTCATCACTTTAAGAGATTACTAAAAATTTATAATTTTATTATCAAATGGGAAGTATATATTTTTTTATAAATTTATATTTTTATAAGATAATAAATTTTTCAGGGAGATATATTTATGAAATTATTGAAAATAGATCATAAGGGGGGAATATTTCAATGGTTGTAAGATGGATTTGTTGTCTATACTTAGAAATATTTTTTGTTAGATTAGTTATCATATATAAAAATTTTAATTTTGGATTATAAATGAAAATTTATTGAAATTATATATAATTTTTATATGAATAAGTTATTATGGAGTGGATGTATTACAATGGATATAATTCTTCAATCAATGAGGATTTCATGTTAAATTTATTCCCAACATTGGTAAATTTAAAAAGATAATTAAATGGGAGATATTTTACATTAAAATATAATGACCTATGCTAAATGATACCAGTTCAAAATTTAAAATAATATTAATAGATGTTCTATTCTTTAGATTAATTATATTGGGGTTTATATTAAAACATAAATTAATGAATATTATTTAATAAATATTATAAAATGATAATGATTTTGTGGATAATTTTAATAATCATGAATATTTTTCCTACTTTTTTTTAAGAATTTGTTGAATTAAATATAGTTTTTAAATAATTTAAAATGATTTTAGTATGTTTAAATATGATTAATATAATTAAAAATAAAATTTCATTGTATTTTCAATAGTGAAAATGTTTTTTAAAGTCTATACAAAAATGATTTTTTAATTATATAAGTGTTTCATGATATTTAACTTTATACATAAGTAAATTTCCATAAATATATTATCTATGTAAGTAGTAAAGTCATGAAAGAGTTTTAGTGTATAGTTTTATTTTCATATGGCTATGAAATAGTGAAGATCAGGAAGTTTGGCTATATATGGGAGGTTTATATTTTTTTCTACCTATGTAAGTGTTGGTGATATAGATTTGTTGATGTGTAATAGTAAACTAAGCTTTTCCCATTCTTATGTTAGTGATTTATAGTTCTCTATAATGGTAACCCAAAACCTGTAAGTACTATTTTCTTAAAATCAAAGGAATTAATTTAAATATTTTAAAATCAATATTTATGAAAACAATTAATGGATAAATCTATAGTGATTTAAAAAGAACATTGAATGATATTTGTGGAATATTTAAGGAGAATATTTATTTCTAAAACCTAATGATTGAAGCTATGATATATATAAAACATTTCAAATATAGAATCTAGTTAAAGTTAAATGGACATATTATTTCCATATTTATATATACTTTTTAGGTATAATAAGCAGGATTTATTAAAGGAAAATATACAAAATTAATTAATATATTCCATTAGAAATCATAACAAGGGACTAAAAAAGAATAAAAAAAAGTGTGAGACTACACATGAAGAAAAATAGATAATAAATATTTATCATTGACATATGTGAAAAAGGTGATTAAATATAGAAATAGAATTTCTATGTATAATGATCCCTTGATTAACATATTTATCATTATAGAAAGATTATGTTATGTGATGATTTATGGAGGATGTTAGATTGAATATTCTCACATGGATTTGATCCTATTTGAATTATATATAAGGAGATTATTTATAAAATACAATGAAATAACTTACACATCAATGTGTAATTTTAATCTAGCTATCATAGGTTAGAGTAATAAGGTGTATTACATTGAATAACCATATATGGAGTTATGATAAATTCTTTAAATCAATTTCTATCTACCAATTTAGATAATACCTTTAAGAATATAATTTGTTAAGAACCTATTTGATGAATTGATTAGAGAGAGTGAATAATAAACAGTATACCTTGGGATGAATTGAGCAATCCCAGTACCTTTGTATAGGAATCCATACTTATATTAGGTTGAATGTAGCCTAAATATTATATTTATAATAACGATTTAGTGAATTTTGATACACCAGTACACCCCCAGTTTTATGATCAATGAATGTAACCTAGTGTTGGTGAACCAAGTAGAATTACTATGTCTTTATGACTATTTTATTTTATTTTGTTTTGTTTGGATGTGAATAATTTTATTAATATAATAAAAAAATTATTACTAAAATAGTAATACAATTCAGATGTATTTCATAATTAAATAAAGAACTTTTATTTTAAGTACACCCTAATTCACCCCCTCTTATGAAGTAGGTGGCCTTGTAATAACTTGGAAAAATATATTTTAAAATATTTTTAAATTTTTAATTCTCTTAATTTATGTTGACATCACAGTGAAAGAGATAATAATGATGGATTAATTGAATGAATTTGTATTCAAGTGAGTAACAACTTGAATACATAGTATTCATTGTATTTTCTTTTATTGTCAAAAATTCTCAAGATGATAATAAACACATTCATGATGTTATATAAATGATATATATTGAATTGAGTGAAAAAATAATTAATTAAAATGATGGTAAAATAAATTAAAATTAATATTGGATAAAATATAAATTTTATTAGACCACTTAAGTTATGATGGAATATAATACATGTTATGGTGGGCATAAATAGATGAAAATATATTTATTTTCTTAACCAAAATTTTGGAATCATTACATTTTAATTTTTGATGGTGAAAAGGTATATATTTTTGGGTGAAAGTGGTCATTTGTTATTCCCTAATTTATTTTTAGTGGGATTTAGATATAATTCATGAATTTTGGTATTTTAATGATTCTTATGGATATGAATTTATTTTAGTCACCCAGGGTGACTTTTTATTAAATGTAAACTTACATGATACAAATTTATGATGGATTAAATGTTTAATGGATTTGGAAAGGTAAAATTTTAAGTTCATTAAAATTTAATTAATTATAGTTTCAAGGATTTAGAAATTGAATTAAAATTTTAATTAGTGGAAAAGTAAATTATGGAAAGTGTGATAGAATATACTACCCAAGAACATAAAAGAGATGAAGAAAACCCTAAGAGAATTGAGGTTTCATGAAGGAACATAAATGTTTCATTTCTTGAAGTGTTATTATTTAGTATTTAAGATTTAAACCCCACGTTGTGGATGTTGAAGGATACCTTGGTTATTGAAAATGTATTTTTGGGTTTATTATTTTAATTTTAAGATTAAATCCTTTTTTATAAATCAATATTTATTAGATATTTAATGAAAATATATTTCATTATCATATAAAGTTATGGTTAAATAATTTCTTTTACAATGTCTTTTTTTTGAATTTATAAAAAATAGTGAATACTTATTATATATAAATGATGATTCAGTAGAGTTTATAATTATCATATAGTGATTTAAGACTCAATAATAATCAAGTAAGAACCTCATTTTTATTTGACATTATTCTCATCATTTTATTTTTATGGGATTAAACATCAATTAGGAAGATATCCTTTATTAAAATTGAAGTAAAATGCCCTGCTCATTGTATTCACCATATGATATTAGTGTATGGGGTTAAAACAGATTATTTGATGTCATTTTAAGGATTTAAACATTCATTTTGATTTATGAACCTTATAAATGATCAAGTTCTTATTATTTTATTTTCTTATTAGCGGTCACATTGAAAAAAAATCATACATAATTTATCTATTAATTTACAAGAAGTTGAAAAAAGTATTTAAAAGGATAAAGAGTGAAAAATTGGTTCACAAATTCACCCCCTCTAAGTGATATTATAATGATATCTTGTACAACAGGTATAAGAGTAGTGATTGGATTACCTTTATAGAGATTAAATACACTTTTTTAAAGGTGGAATAATATTTTTAGTTATGAACTTTATATTTCAAATAAATCACATTAATTTTGAGAATAAAATAGAAATTTTGACATTTTATGGGGATAATTATCATGTATGGGAAGTGACTTTTTTTATAATTTTTGCTGTTCATGAGATTTTCATTAATGGATATAATTATATTATATAAGCTGTTTTTATGAAAGTTTTTGATATAAATAATATTGAAAATACTATTTTTTATGGAACGAAATATAAATATTACTATTTGATAAGAAATTTACATAAAAGATATGTATTAAGACCATAAAAGGTATACATTATTAAATAAAAAATCTTTAATAAGTAAATATGAAGTTAAAAAGAGTAGAAATATATATTAGGTGATTAAAGTTTTAAGACATTAATATTTTAGAGGAAAAAATAGCATATTAAATCTTTATAAGTGTTAATAAAGTGGTGAGATACATAAGATATTTTTGAGACTATAGAAGATTCTATAATAGTCAAAAATTGGATTTGTATATTTCCAAATGTATTTGAGGTATTATTTTGGTACTTGAATAATGTGACATAAAATTTAATTTTATTAGAGGAATTACATAAAACATTTATTTAATACGAGATTCAATAATTTACTAGCATGAATATTAGGGGTAATTAAGAAAAATAAATTATGTTTAAAGACATTAATAATGTTAATAATTTGAAAAAAATCAAGGAAGAATATAGAAATTCATATATGGATAATGGTGTTGAATTTATTTTTGAAAAACTTATTCTTCTTATTTTAAGAAATTTAACAAGAAATTCAGTCAGAGGTAGGCCCCTGAAAGTTATAACAATGATGATTATTTAAGAAAGCTATAACAATGATGATTATTTAAGAATATTTTTAATAAATAAAAATTCTATGTTTATAAATTCTTAATTTAATTCTAAAGAGAAATAATATTGTTAAAATGTTTAAAATAAATATTTATTAGGTATATAACACATGCTAAATGGTATAATTATTTAATTCTTTATACAAGAAATTGAATATCCAAACATCTAAAATTTGGAGCTTATCCACTTTTTTTATTTGAAACCACAAAGAAAAAATCAATAAATTATGATAAGTAATTTATCTCATTTATTTATGAATTTACTCAGATCACTAGTATCATGTTTATAAAATATATTTCCAAGGATCTCTAGATTAATAAGTGTTATAAATTAAGTACATGGAAGGAATGTGGTTATTCCTTATAGTGATTCAAGTTGAAAATGGAGATGAATGTAAGAAAGATAATATTGAAGAATACTAATAGTATCATTTCATTCGACATGAGTATAAGGAACCTTACACCCCAAAAAATGAACCTTCTGAAAGGAAGGATAAATTTTTAGTTGAAATGTATTGAAGTATATTAGAAGAGCATGATACATGTAACAACCCTAATTTTTAGAGAGGTGTGAATTATTTTAGTTTTAGTAAATCCCTTGTAAAGTTTATATTTTTTATTAGACCCTCATGACCGACCCTATAGGATGGTTAGTTTTATTCTTGGGAGAACGTAGTATGGAGGTTGGAGGCTATTTGGAGGCCAAATACATGATGATTATTTTAAATAAATGATGTGTATTGGGCTGGCCAGACCCCTTGCATGCTTTGAATTGGTGTTTCTTTGGAAGTAAAAAACAAGAGTTTTACACAGTTTTTATATATATTACACATAGTTTAAATGTTTTTATTTTTAAAAAAAATGGGGAAGAAACCCTTATTTAATAGGGGTAATTTTATACTATGGCACAGAGGGTTATCCACATGAGAGATCTCCTCCGTGCCTTACCTATGTTTATATAGTTCTTCTTCATCTGAGCTATGTTTCCTTCACCATCAATAATTTTAAATATGAAATAGTACGATCCTAGTTCCTATTCCTTCTTTCCATTATTTTTATCATCACCTTAAATGCTATTTTGGTGTGATCTCATATGCCCTATTTTTATGGGTTTATTTAATTTTTCCAATTTATCATATTCTATCTCAATTTAAGATATGATACTGGGTGAGGAGATTACCACAGACCTAAGGTAGATGGTCTAGTCCTTTTCCTCTAAAATCTCAGTGAATTGTATTATGTTCCTTATTCTGTGCTTTAGAATTATCTAGTGATACCTTCTGGATACTTAATTAATTCAATTTAGTGGTCTTAAATGCTTATAATAGCACTATTATCATGATGTGAGCCACCCCTTGGGTGAGTCGTTCCCTAAATTCTGTGGGCCTTATTCCTTGAATGGTTTTGTCCCTTTAATGGTTTTGTGGAGTAGTTCCTTATTTATATTTTAAATATGAATTTATTTAATTAAAATTAAATGGTAGGCCATGTGTTAGACCCTTATCCCTTAGCCTTGAAATGTGTGGATGATTTTCACCTATCGTCCCGTCAAAGTTCTGATGCTCTACTATGTGTATAGCAGCACTCGGTTTGAATCCTCGGTGATGATACTTTTTAATGGTCGTTTGTTTTTAGTTGATTGTATTCTGATTGGGGGGGTTGTTTGTAGAGCTTAAATGAAGTGATTAATGATTGGTTTTTGATTTAACAATTTGATAACAATTGGGGTGAGTTAATTTTTAGGTATTTAATATTACGATATCCTTGAGCTTTGCTTTATATTGAATTAAATTAATACCCACTTCACATGACGATTTTGATCAAAATTCCCAAGTGTTAAAGCTTTAATCCAAGCCATAACTTAACTTAGGGTTCTAATAATTACCATTATTTTTTATAGTAGTGTATTTTTGGTTTCAATAATCCATGGAATCCACATATTAAACAAAACATGTCATTAATCCATGACATATAAAGTTCAACATACAAAATATTAACTCAAAGAATATTCATCGAAGAAAGGCTCTCAATCACTTAATACCACCAAATAATAACTCACCCCAATGGTATATTTACTCATCCATTTAAATGATTAGTAATATATTTATAATTATTATGATGATAAATTAAGAATATAAGAAAAATAAAGGGATAAGAAAAGAGTGGTGCGTCGAACACACACACAAACGATGATGATAATTAAAAATAGAATTTCGATTGAATGAGGAAGAAAAATAAGGGAATATTATTAAAATGTATTTAAATTTTTTTAAGAATATTAATATTAAACTAAAAAAGTTGGATTAGAATAAGAGATATTGTAGAAGAAACTTACATTAAAACAGAATTACAAAGAAAGAGACTTACAAGATTACAATAATGAAGAACACAAAAGTAAATGAAAAAAAAAGACAGGAGGAAAGGTCACTCAAGTGAAAAATTGAGTATGGAAGGTCTTTCCAAGACTTTTTCAAGGCTTTGGTCGTGCCAATGTGTGCTCCTCTCTACTGAAATTCCAACCCCTTTGAAGGAGAGGAGGGGGATGTATTTATAGCCCAAGGAAGTGGACTATTGGCATTCCCAATCTGTCCCTCCATTTGGATCAACGATTTGTAAATCCAGACAGAAGAATCTCGAGATATTCCTTCTTCAAAGTTTCATATAATACTATTTTCCAACTTCTCTCAAAATTTGGAGTCATTTGGAACTATGAAGCCAAAGTTATGGTGGTTTGATTAAACAAAGTTAAAACTGTCCATTTCAATCCATGCTTTTTCAATGACCAAAATGTGAATGGATTTTGGAATAGTAATATACATTCAAATCCGAATGATTTATTCAAAAAAGTAAGCCGCATATATCTCCTACTTCACAATGAAAAATATCATCTTGATTTGATAACAGGATCAGGAGGCATGTCATGAATACTGTACTGATTTTAATTCCCATCCAGAATGGTGAGCTGAGATTAAATAAATCGGTTTGGCCCCTTGTATTTGGATTTGGGCCTTGAAATTTTTATCCAAGACACATTACATTGTACCTTGAACTTTGGAGTAGAATAAAAGAATTTGAACTTCCTAATTGAGCCCAAAAATTAAATCTTCATGGTTGGTCCAGTTTCTTCACAGATTATGTAGGCCCTCTTGTGTGGTCTATATGAGACTTCAAATGGAAGAATTGGACCATGATACCTTCTAATGAAATGTTGTATATTTAATTAGGAATCCTAAAAAATAAGAAAAAAACAATTTGGATCAGTATGTTTAGAGTTATAAATAAAATAGTAAACTGAATCAATTGGACTACTTCTAAAAATGCTAAAAAATTATACTTAGTATTAAAACATTAATATTTCACACAAATTATGCACATTTCATATAAAATAAGTAAAGGGAGTATATAATAAGTCATGAAAATATTAATAACATAAACTCCCCCATAATTATTCTTGTGCATGTCCTCATGTACAGTAAATATAAAAACATGAACAAATAATTTTTACTCACCAACAAATATTAAAATTTTGTTTTCTCTAATCAGGGGAGGTTTAGACTATTTCACTCTTCCATATTGAATTACACATCATATTTTTATAGTAACAATGTTCCAAAAACAACTCTGTTTTTTATTCTCAAATTTAGAAATTGAAAATATGGACACTCAAAACTCACACTTCTCAAGATGATAAAATTAATTTGTGGAGGTTTACTCTTTCACCAACCAAAAGTGAAAATCTTAGAGTTTCAAAGAGATCTCAACTTCCAATCCCTATCAAAAGTGCACATGAATCAAGAGGTATTTTTAAGGGTTTTTTTGTGGCTATGGGATGGTAGGAATATAATGTACAAGAGAGAGGAGAAGAGGGGTAAAACACCAACATTAAAAAATCAATGCACATTTTTTTTGAAATGAGACATGAAAGGAAATGGAAAAAAATATTTACAATGGAATGAAAATGTAAAATAAGACACAAAAGTGGAAGGAAATATGAAGGGAATGAGAAGATATAATATTTACAAAACACAAAACTTCTTCCAATGACATAAGAATATAATGCAAGTGTTCTTTTTTTCTTTTTTTTCTTTTTTTTCAAAAGTTGAACTTGGAAAAGATCTCACACTCATATCCCAACACATGATTGATCTCCTAAAAACACTAATTGTAATAGTTCTAACAAGATAAAATGTTGAGTAATAGTGATTTTTTACATACCCAAGACACAACCCAATTTCATTTATTTTTGATTTTTTTGAACACTTGTCAATAGCATTTACAAAATTAAATAAATGAAAATAAATTACATTCCCCAAAACACAATGAATGACAACCACTCCACCACACATAAATGGATTCTTTCCCTCAAGCATATGATAATATGGTGAAAACAACAAAGGGTACCCAAAATGAAATCTACTCCCCCCACACTTAAATTCCAAAAAAAATGAAATGAAAAATCCATGTTGATATTGGGTGGGATAAGGTATTGGGCTTGTAATGTGGCTAACAAAGAAAAGGTTTTCATAGGATTGAAGGGTCTTTTAAAAATAGGATTAATATAAGGTAAATGGGAGGATATTTTTCCATTTTGATTCTCATGTGGTTCAGAAAATGTCTCTATTATATTAATTCACACTAAAGTAGGAAATTCAGCTCGAAGGTCCACAAACTCAAGACTCCCAAATGGGGGTGAAAAACACACATTTTGAAAAGATGGCCATAGGTAGCCTTGGCATGAAAGCAAATGGTTTCCTCATGGGTGGGGAAAATCATTTTCCAAATCAAAAAGTGAGTATTCAAAATTTGTTGGGTTTGACACAATATTCTTTATCCAAATATATGATGAAAACACAAATTGTTTTGAGATGAAACCACATCTTTCGACTCCCCAAAATGGTTGGAAAAAATTTGAAAATTGAAGGTGAGTAATTATGAGTCTTTTTATTTATTTTACATTTTTTTATTTTTTAATATTTTTAGTGTTTTTTAAAATACACACCCACACAAAAGAGAAAGAGAAAAAGAAAGGGTTTTATGAAGAAATTGGTAAACAAATAACGATATAGAAATAAGAAGAAAGAGTGAGAGAGAGGAAGAGATATAGAGAGAGTTAAAGGGAAAAAGGTTCCCCTGGTTTGGATTTGGTGGGTCGTCATCTCTATCCAGTGATGGGTCAACTACAGAAGTTGGAGATCCAGTGGAAGTCAATGTTGTTCCAGGATTGTGTGTCCTCTCATGGTGATTCTTTAACCAATGTCCATTAACCGTAAATTTCTTTTTGGAATAGGGGTCTTGGACATTCACTACACCAAATGGGTAAACATTAGTAATAACAAAAGGACCTTCCCAACAAGAATTAAGCTTACATGGGTGATGCCGAAATCGAGAATTGAAGAGTATTACCTTTTCACCTTCATGAAATACCTTTCTCAGGATGTGTTTATCATGGAGTGCCTTGGATTTTTTTTAGATATTAGAATTCTCATAAGAATCAAGTCTAAGATCCTCTAATTCATCCAATTGCAACAATATTTCTTAACCCGATTTTTTAAGATCAAAATGACAGGTTTTCACAGCCCGAAATGACTTATGTTGGATTTCAACTGGAAAATGACATGATTTACCAAAAATTATCCTAAAAGGATACATCCCAATGGGTGTTTTATAGGAAGTTTGATAAGCGCAAATTGCTTCACCAAGTCTTTCAGGCCAGTCTTTTATGGTGGGTTTTACAATTCTCTCAAGCACTCTTTTCATTTCTCTATTAGAATGTTCAGTCATGCCATTTGTTTGGGGGTGATATGCAGTTGAAGTTTTATGTACAACACCATTCTTTTTCAAAATAGATTCTATGGTTTTATTACAAAAATGGGCTCCTAAGTCACTTATCAAGGCACGTGGTGTGCCAAATCGGTGGAAGATGTGTGTCTTTAGGAACTCACTAACAGTAAGTGAATCATCCTTTCTAGTTTTTTTGGCCTTGACCCACCTAGAAACACAATCAGCTACAAGAATAATGTATGAGAATCCATTGTAATGGGAAATGGTCCCATGAAATCGATGCCCCAAACATCAAAAATCTCACAGAAAATTAAAGGCCTTTGGGGAATTTCATTTCTTTTTAAAATTTTACCAAACTTTTGGAAAGTGGGACATGATTAACAAAACTCATGTTAGTCATTGAAGAGTGAAGGATAGAAGAATCCAGAGTCTAAAACCTTTTGAGAGGTCCTTTGTGGTCCAAAATGTCCACCACCAGGCATTGAGTGTCATAATTCTAAGATGGAGGAATGTTTATCTTCATCGACACATCTCTTTATTACCATGTCAGCCCCAGTTTTCCAAATTTTATTTTCTTCCCAAAAATAGTATTTTGAATCACTTTTAAAATTCATTTTTTGTTCTTATGAAAAAGTTTCATGAAAAACACTAGAAACCAAGTAATTTACAATTGGGGCATACCATGGTACTTTTGGAGTGAGAGATTAAAGGTTCTTAGTTGGAAATTATAGATTAATTATTTAAGAATGAGAAGAATTAGAAATTATACTCAAGTGATCAGACACATGGTTTTCTTTTCCTGGTCTATCTTTGATTTCAAGGTTAAAATATTGGATCATTAGGATTCACCTTATTAGCCTCAGTTTGGAATCACTTTTCTTGAGTAAGAACTTTATAGAAGAATGGTGTGTGAAGATGATGATTTTGGAACCTAAGAGATAGGGCCAAAATTTATCTAAGCCAAAAACCACTACTAAAAGTTCCTTTTTAGTGACAGTGTAGTGATATTGAGTTTCATCCAACATTTTTGAGGCATAATAGATAACATGAGGAATTTTTTCTCTTCTTTGACCAAGAAAGGCCCCAATGGCCCTATCAGAAGCATCACACATCAACTTAAAGGGTAAGGACCAATCTGGGGGTTGGATTATTGGGGAATATGTAAGAGAAGTTTTGATTTCAATGAAGTCTCTCTTGTAAGCCTCATTGAAATGGAAAGTGACATCGTTTTGGATCAATCGAGTGAGTGGGTGGTAAATCCTACTGAAGTTATGGATGAATTGTCAATATAAACCAGCATGATCGAGGAATGAATAGATGTCTCGAATAGTGGTGGTTTTAGGAAGTTATTGGATCACTTCAAGTTTGACAAGATTGACTTCAATACTATCTTTTGAAACAATGTTACCTAGAACAATCCCATTTGAAACCATGAAGTGGAATTTTTGAAAATTTAACACAAGGTTACACTTGAAACACTTTTGAAGGACTAGAGAGAGTGAATTCAAGCAAGATTCAAATAACTCACCATAAATGGTAAATTCATCCATGAATACTTCCATGAAGTGTTCAATGAATTCATAGAAGATACTCATCATACTCCTCTGGAATGTTGGAGGAGCATTGAAAAGGCCAAAAGTCATTCTCCTATATGCATATGTTCCAAAGGGGCAAGTGAAAGTAGTCTTTTCTTAGCCTTTAGGTGCGATTGGGATTTGGAAGTAGCCAGTGTATCCATCAAGAAAGCAATAGTGTGACTTTTTGGATAATCATTCTAGCATTTGATCACGGAATGGAAGAGGGTAGTGATCTTTTCTTGTTTAAATATTCAATTTCCTATAGTCTATGCACACACGCCATTTGTTCTTCACTCGAGTTGTGACTACATCTCCATGATCATTTATGACAACAGTTATCCCACCCTTCTTAGGTACAACTTGAATTGGACTTACCCATTCACTATTAGAAATTGGAGAGATAATACTTGCTTGAATAAGCTTGGTGATATCTTCCCTAAGTACCTCAAGGATGAGTGGATTGAGTCTTCTTTGTGGTTGTCTAATTGGTTTGGATGATTCCTCAAGATGAATGTGATGCATGCAAAGGGCAGGGTTGATTCTAGGTATGTCATCTAGGGTCCACCCTAAGGCCTTTTTGTTTTCCTCTAACACTTGAAAAAGTTTAGACTCCTCAGTTTCGGTAAGTGAACAAGATATAATGACAGGATAAGAGTGATTATGGAAAAGGAATGCATATTTTATGTGTTCAGGAAGAGGTTTTAGATCGGTCTCATATTTCATTTGTGGGTTAGAAAACTCATGAATAGAGGAAGGGACTTCAGTAGCTTCAGATTCATTCTCCTTAATACTATCCAAGGTGGATCAGTAGAGGTCATAGTTGATGTGGGATTCAAGAGAGTTTTCAAGTTCCTCTAGATTGATGGAGTCTATGAATGAGAGGACCATATCAACTTCACCATTTATGACTTGGTAAATCATGGTATAGATTTCACAAGATCCTTTCTCTTTAGAACAGGATGAACATGATGGAATGGGGTTCAATTTAATCTTATAAGTGTCCTCATAAGCATGGATTTAGAATGCAGAGTGATCCTCATATGGGTATCACATGGCTTGGAAAATGTTGAATTTGACCAGTTAGTCACCAAATTCCCTGGATAATATGCCTGAATGGACATCAATCTTGGTTCTCACTATCATTAGGAATGGTCTTCCTAGAATTAGGGGAGATCGAGAATAGTTCGTCTTACCTTTCATGTCAAAGACATAGAAATCAGTAGGGAATATAAGATCATTGACACGAACAAGAAGATCCTCGATTATACCCTCAGGTATAGATGTGCTTCGATTGGATAACTGAATGGAAACACCCATTGGATGTAAGGGACCTAGACCAAGGTTGGAGAAGATGGATTTGGGAAT
The DNA here is from genome assembly GCA_963277665.1 of Viscum album. NCBI lineage: Eukaryota > Viridiplantae > Streptophyta > Magnoliopsida > Santalales > Viscaceae > Viscum > Viscum album. The sequence continues at coordinate 1,136,834,321 of OY728135.1, read as the reverse complement.
GACATTAATTGAGGCTCCTAGGTCTATGAGTGCATCATAAAAGTTAGAACTTCCAATTTGGAATGGAACCGTAAAGGTCCCTGGATATTTTAACTTTATGGGAATAGACTTCTAGGTGGAAACATTTTTGAAGTTCCTAAGTTGCCTCTTGTGGGTGCACAATTCCTTAAGAAACTTGGCATACTTAGGTATTTTTTATGGCATCTAAGAGAGAAATGTTTACTTCAACATGTATAAACATGTCGAACATTTTAGGATCGGTTTAAAATGAATTATTTGGCTTAGAAATGGCTTGAGTAAAAGTAATTAGATTCTTAAGTTGAATGGAAGGAGGTGAGGGAATGACTTCAAGTTCCATTTAATATTTATTTTTCTTTTCATTTTCTAGGTCAACATTCAAAGTGGGTTGGAGGACTTATCTTGAGGCATAGCAATTTGCTTTCCCGATATAATTGCAAATGCAGTTACATTACCCATGGGGTTGGGTAAATTTTAAGCTGTAATTTGGGAATAATTTGATTGTTCCTGCTCACTTAGGTGAGATTCAAGTTGAGCAATTTGGGTTTCCATGTTCTTGAGACTAGAACGGGTGAAGGAGGAAAGATCTTAAACAGTGTTTCCCAATGGTTTCTTGGCAGAACATGCTTGTCCCAAATTGATATTACCTTGATTTTGGTTCTTGGGAAAGCGATTGTATTGGTTTGGGAATTGGGAAGGCTCACTAGAATAGTGGAATCCAGGAGGAGGATTGTTCCTTTGTTGTTGAGGAACAAAAGGATAAGGTTTTTGGAAGTTACCAAAACCTTGACCATATTGAAAATGGTTTGGGGTTTGATGAGGTAATTGAGGGGGATTAGAGACAGGATTACCATACCTCAGTCCTTGGTTATAGGAAGAAGATAAGAGCTCGGAGTGAGGTTGGTTGAAGTTTCTAACAAACTGACCTGATTGTTGAGGGTTGGGGTTCTGCTGAGAATATGTTATATTTATATCCATTGGTCCAGATGAATCAGATTGATCCTCTTGAAGTTGTGGACATGTGTCAGTTGGATGAGATGAGGAGTTTCAGATTCCACAATTTTTTATAGGTCCATGAAACATTGATTGTGGAGAAGATGAGGTTGGGGATTTGGATGCCACAACTAGTTGCCGCACAAGACCTGTAAGTTCACTCATCCATTATGTCATCTTGTTTGACTCTATTGATTGATTATCATGGTATTGTTTGACTTTATCATGTGCTCGAGTATGGAATTGTTGTGTGTTTTCAACCATGTTGCTTATGAGATCTCTTGCTGCTATGGGAGTTTTATCAACAATAGCATCGCCACTTGCAGCATCAATGAGAGTTATTTCCATTGCCAATAAACCCTCATAGAAGTATTGAATCAACAGTTGGTCCGGGATTTGGTGGTGTGGGAAGGTTGCAAAAATATTTTTAAACCTCTCCCAGTACTCATGGAGTGATTCACTTGGGAACTAACAGATACCACTTATTTCTTTTCGGATAGAAGTAGTACGATAAGCAAGAAATAATTTCTCTAGGAAGAGTCACTTCAAGTCATTCCATGTGGTTATGGAACCAGGAGGTAGGTAGTAAAGACATGAATTAGAAGTGTTAGCTAGGGAAAAAGGGAATGGTTAGAATTTGATTTATTCCTCAGAAACCCCTTGAGGCATCATGGTAGAGCACACCACTTGGAACTCTTTAAGGTGGAGATGTGGATCCTCATCGGTTAGCCCGTGGAAATGATGAAGAAGATGAATGAAACCCAATTTGAGTTTGAAATCAACCTCTATGTTTGGATATTGAATACCAAGAGGTTAGTAATTCATATCAAGGGTAGAAATTTCTTTAAGGGTTTGATCCCTAGGATTGGCCATTTCAAATTCAACTAGTTGGATGAGGACTGGGTGTTGAATTATTTGATTATCTCTTATGTTCCTCCTATGTTGGTGAAGTGTTCGCTTAATTTCAGGGTCAAAAAAATTTGAGGGACTGTTTGGGAGGCTATGGGGCATTCAAGGAGATTTTGGAAGAAATAGGAAGACATATTTTTCTTTGTGTTTTTTCTGTTTATGATTTTTATGAGAAGACAGGTTTTTCTTTGTGTTTTTTTTCAATTTTTCCATTTTTTTTTGATTTTTTTACAATAACCAGAAAATAATGACTACTTAAAGCATCATCCCTAGAAATGGTTCCATTTTAAAAGCACAGCCTATTGTCTCCTATCGACAGGTCAAATTTCTGATGCACTGTTAATGTGTATAGAAACACTCTGTTCGAATCCTCCCTGATGATACTTTTTAATAGTCGTTTGTTTTTAATTGATTGTATTCTAATTGGGGGTTTTGTTTACAGATATTAAATGAAGTGATTAATGATTGGTGTTTGATTTAATGATTTGATAAATATTGGGGTGAGTTCAATATTGGGTATTTAATCTTATGATATCCTTGATCTTTCCTTTAAATTGCATTAAATTAATACCCACTTCACAATATGATTTTAATCAGAATTCCTAAGTGTTAAAGATTTAATCCAAGCCGTAACTTAACATAGGGTTATAATAATTACCATTACTTGTTTATGGTAATGTATTTGTGGTTCCAATATTCCACTGAATCCACATATTAAACAAAACATGTCATTAATCCATGACATATAAAGTTCAACATACACAATATTAACTCAAAGAATAATCATCGAACAATGGCTCTCAATCCCTTAATATCCCCAAATAATAAATCACCCCAATGGTATATTTACTCATCAATTTAAATTATTATTAATCTAGTTATAATGATTATGATGATAAATTAAGAATATAAGAAAAAGAAAGGGATAAGAAAAGAGTGGTGTGTCGAACACACACACAAACGATGATGATAATTAAAAATTGAATTTCGATTGAATGAGGAAGCAAAATAAGGGAAGGGGATTAAACTATATTTAAACTATTTTAAGAATATTAATATTAAACTTAAAAAGTTGGATGATAATAAGAGATATTGAAGAAGAAACTTTCATTAAAACAAAATTACAAAGAAATAGACTTACAAGATTAAAATAATGAAGAACATAAAAGTAAATGAAAACAAAGATAGGAGGAAAGGTCTCTAAAGTGAAAACTTGAGTATGGAAGGTCCTTCCAATCCTTTGGAAAGTCTTTGGTCGTTCCAATGTGTGCTCCTCTCTACTGAAATTCCAACCCCATTGAAGTAGACGAGGGGGATGTATTTATAGCCCAAGGAAGTGGACTGTTGGCATTCCCAATCTGTCTATCCACTTCGATTGAAGATTTGGACATGAAGAAAGCTGAATATAGAGATATCTTATTCTTAAAAGTTGTATATAATATTGTTTTCTGACTTCTCTAAAAATGTAGAGTCATTTGGACCTATGGAGCCAAAGTTATTGCGGTTTTATTAAACAAAGTTAAACTGTCCATTTCACTCCATGATTTTTCAATGGAAAAAATGTGAATGAATTTTGGAATTGGAAGATGCCTTCAAATCTAAATGAGTTCTTCAATAAAGTCGGCCGGATATATATTATCTTTAACACTGAAAAATATAAGCTTGATTTGATGAACAGGTCAGGAGAGATGTCATGAATACTGTACTAATTTTAATTCCCAGCAGAATGGTGGGCTGAGTTAAAATGAATCAGTTGGGCCCCTTTTCTTTGTATTTGGGCCTTGAAATTTTTATCCAAGACACCATACATTGTAACCCAAATTTTGGATGAGAATAAAAGAATTTGGACTTCCTAATTGATCCTAGAAATTAAGTCCTCATGGCTGGTCTAGTTTCTTCACATATTCTATAGGCCCTCTTGTGTTGTCCATATGAGCCTTCAAATGGAAGAATTGGCTCATGATCCTTTATAATGAAATGTTTTATATTGAATTAGGAATCCTAAAAAATAATAAACACACAATTTGGATATATATGGGGATTGTTATAAATAAAATAGTAAACAGACTCAATTGGACTACTTATAAAAATGCTCAAAAATTATACGTAGTATTAAAACATTAATATTTCGCACAAATTATGAACATTTCATATAAAATAAGTAAATGGAGTATATAATAAGTCATGAAGATATTAATAACATCAAGCCTATACCTTTTTTCACCTAAAATAAATAAGTTGACTAATATTATTTCAATTTCTTATTATGTGTTATGATTTCTTAATATCTAAACCATACCATTATTAAAATATGAGGGTGATACAAGGGTCCCAGACTAAGGAAACCTTGGATGGGTTTTTCATGATTTATAATTGGACATTTAATAGAAATCCCAACATAGAGAGAGAAATACATGGATTCGTTATAGGTACACTTGTACGGGCTCACATGGTGGATTTTATAATTACCCATGAGTGATATCGGTTCCCTATGATACATATCATGGATGGGATCAGTGGGAGATATGGTTATATTAGTACATGATTGATACTTGGTTCCCTATGTGGTGTAGTTGCGATGGGCATAGAGGGTCATTATTACACTATGATGAGAGTGATAAATGGGATTATTTTTATGAATTTCCTTGGAAATAATGTTATTGTGATGGGTATTTATAGAGATCCTAGAGTGATACATGGGATTCCTTTATAATGATCGACTTGGACAAACTGGGTGTGCCATGTATTAAATTATAAGGATGTTTTTATATCAAAAATTATGAATTCATAACTATTATCCTAGGGACACGTCCTCTAAGATGAAAAAAATATTGGGTTTGGTCCATTCTTGATACTTGATTTATGATGACCCATTATTACACCCATATCATATCTGTATAGGATAACCTGGTTCAAAGACATTTGACTTAGGTCCCAGCTGGTAGTATCCATTGGGTATCCCATGAGGAACCTATACTGAGGTTATTTATTTATTTATTTATTTTCCATTACCAACACACTACTCATTTTATAAGAATAGACCGGATAGTTATAGACACCATTTTTGGTGTCCTAATGAGTATATCTCACACCCAATTTTGGACATCTATGGAACCCGAAAAGAATTTATGGATGCAGGTGTAGAGAAATGGAAGTGACCAACTTTTGATGTTATATTTTTAGTACTAGGATGGGGTATGGGAGTAAAGGACCAAGCCTATGATCATGATTCCAGTGGAGGAATATTTTATCCTATTTGTCTTTTTTTAGAAATTTTTATATGAATGTACCCATGTATCATGTTTACTTACATTTTTATATAGCATCATGACATGATCATCATTTTTATATATGAATTTGAGTTAGACTTTTTCTATTTATTTATCTGGATGTTTTATTATTATGTTGATGGTTATTTACTACTGTTTCCACTAATTATCATTATTATCTTCCATTGCGGTTTACTCTGATAATGAGGGTATAGTCTCCCCACCATACCACCTTTTAACCTTGATACTAGTCAGAAGACTCTGGTATACGTGAAGGAATTCTTGAGTTCATGTGGCTAGCTGGCTCGAGGCACCACATAGTGGAATCTGAGTCGGGATGCTATAAAGTGGTATCAAAGTGGCCTTTTACTTTTGTATTTCAATTTGGGTATTAGATAAGAGACAAGGTTGTATCAGAATTTAGTAATTATCATGTTTTTATAGAGTAGCTGACCGATGTATTGGAGAAACCCAAATTACATGGGATGGGATATTTCTATTTTGGGTTGTACCTATTATAGTTGTACTAATTTAACAATTGGGTGACACACATGTATTGTGGTGTTATTATTATTGATATTATTATTATGTACTTATTTTTACTTGTCATGGTACGAAAAGGAGGTATCATATTATTCATCATTATAGGCACTTGAGTATTCACATGTAATACATTATGTCATACCATATTTGTGTTATTGCATGCATCCCATATATTTCCAGTGATTATTGTGAGTGACTATATTATTATATTTTGAAATGTGACAATGTTTCTTCTAGGGATAACATAATTAGTTTAATTAAAGTTTCTTAAAAAATATAGATGGTGTTTCCCTATATGATTGGTTATGGAACCTTAATTAACCAATTTTTTCATGTTTAATCCATAAACCATTGATTCTATGACATGAAATGTCATTTTATTTTATTACATGAATTCCAGTCATAATTTATGAAGCATGTACTTATATAAATTAGTGGTGGTAGTTCATTAAATTAATTCATTATACATTACTTCTTACATATTGATACCAAATGTAAATTTCAGGTCGTAGTTACTGGATGCACCAATTATAATTTATAAAGAGTACGTGCCTTTATAAATTGGGAATGGTAATGCATCTAACTGGGTTGGGATATCTATATGCATATAAATAATAATAAACTTAAATAATTTTAAAATTTTAAAATGAAATGATTATCACTAAATGGGGATTCCAACTGAAATGTAATGGGTGTTTTCCTCTATACCTTTCCATTGAAACTCCATATATCAGAAACTTTATCACATGGTAAAAGACATTGACCCTAACCTAAAATTAGTAGTGGGAAGTATGTAGTGTCTCTTTTCACTTCTATGATGTTTATTATTACCTAGACCTGGCTTTATGAGCATGCAAAGAGGAGTAACTTATTTATAGGAAGGCTTGAACTTATAATTTTCTATTATCATTGATCCTATATATTGTTAAATCATACCTGAGGCATGTGTTTAGAAATTTTAGAGCTATTACACCATGATGACCTTGAGTTGTATGTCAGGAGGGTGGCGATGAACATACCCCAGAGGTGGTGGTCCCTAATCCACTAGTATTACCTCCTAAAGTTCCATTATAGTCAACTCTTATTCATCCTCCACTAGGTGTTGATGCTCAGTTTTGAGATAGATTCTTGCACTTTATGTAGTCTATACAAAGAGATCCATGACCTTTCTCTACTGTGGCTATGTTGACGCATAAATTTCCACAACACCATCCTCATACCTTCATAGGGGATGGCATACCTTAGGATTTAGAACAATGTATATAGGTCATGTTATTGATATTAGAGCATATGAATATTCCTTCAGAGTGGAGGGTCAATATCACCACTTATATGCTCCGTGATTCCCCCAAAAATTGGTGGGATGTCATCTCTCAGGATGATTTTCATCAAGGTATAGTATAGGAAGGCTTCTATATAGCCTTCTATGACTACTTTTTTATGCATATTCTAAGAGAATAGCATTATAGAGAGTTCTTGCACCTATAAAAGGGTTATATGTATGTGATGGATTAATTATCTTATTTCGCCAAGCTTCAGCGTTTTGCACCAACACTGGCTGGTGATGAGTTAAAAACTATGAGACAGTTTGAGGATAGGATTGCATACACCATTTGATAATAGGTGAATATATTATGGTTGATCACTATTTCAAAGATAGTGAAATATGTCCTCGTTATAGAATGGAACATGTGAGAAGATAGAAATGTGATCTAATGATATTCAACTTCGAGATAGGGAGACAATTTTTCTAGTGACAGGAAACATTTTTTTGAGATTTCTCATTGGGGAATAATTATTCATATTATGTGCATCGAAAATTATGTGGTGTTTCACTAGTGTGGTGGGATAGGCCATCAAAATCCCTAGTGTATGAGGAACCTAATCGAGTGCCGAAATTGTAGTAGGATGGGTCACCTACAACGTTTCTGCTGAAATTTAACTCCAGTGCCTAGTGAGAATGGATTTATAATGACATTGAATTTGGGTACTGGATTAGTAGCTCCACATCATAATAGGATATTCTCTACTACTGGATGATTAGGCTAGTAGGGTGGTCATGGATGATGTTTTCAGACCTTAGAGGTTCAATTTTAGTAGAGGCGTCCTTCCCAGGATAGTCAGGTTGCATCTCAGGGATATTGATCTTGACATATCGATGCAGTGTACCCAACACCTGAGGAGTATATTCTAAGGCCTTATACAATTTGAGGAATTTTTCTATAATCATCTACTTTAGTTTCTGCATTTTTTGATAGAGTTTCATTTCACTCTTTTATATCTATGAAAATTTTTGAAAACCGAGTCTTAGAAATGAAGTACTTTTGTGGTGTGATGACTCTTTAAAAAATTTTAGGGGTTAGATTATAGAGTTTAAACCAATGAAGTGATTCCCCTCTTAAGGTGGGTGGATATCTATTCCTCTATATTCATTTTATCCTCACGATGGTAGGATTTGATGTCATTATCGAGATAAATTGGTTGGTTCCATACCATTCCCATGTTGATTTCAATCACCAGAGGGTGTCTTTAACATCTCTCAAGGGTAGTTATTATGCTCATAAGGGTTAATGGGATGTCTAGGAAAATCGAGATGGACCTAAGAATCATAGGCTGGGAAAATTGATATCCTGGATGGATAGTCTCTTTATGAGTGGCCAAGGAATAAAACTTATGAAATTCCCTTATATTGTGGATCATTACAGGGACATATTCTCTGGATTACCTCATGTGAGAGAGGTTGAGTTCACTATTGAGATAGTTCCAAGGGTGACACCAATGTCCATTTCTCCCTATAGTATGTCACCTAAAATTCCCAAGGAACTAAATAATTAGTTAAAATAATTGGGATATAAGTGTTTTATATGACCCAATACTTCTCTATGGGGTTCACCTATAATTTATGTCAAAAATATATAAGGTACCTAGTGGTTGAACTAGCCTACAGTTAAGAACTGATATCTACCACCTTATAAAAAAACCACTTTGACCGTCTATAAGGATAAGTGTTTTTCTCTAAGATTGATTTTATGACATGCTACCATTAGGTGTTTGTAAGACCATAAGACATACCACATGTAGTGTTCTAGAGTAGATATTTCTTGTATGAGTATCTATTTCTGTCATTCAGTCTCATGAATGTGCTATCAATTTTTATGGATTCGATGAATTGGGTTTTACACCTATATCTAGATTAATGTTTTGTAGCCTTCATGGAATACATCTTGGTGTATTATCACACTTGAAACAAACATTTCAAACACCTTAAGATCATGATAAAAACACTAATGAGAACCAGATATATGTTTATCTCATAAAATTTTACTTTTTTATGGATAAGGTTAACTTCTTGGGCCATATAATTTTAGAATTAGGGGTATATATTTACCCAGAGAAGGTGAGAACCATAGTTTCCTGGGAGTATCCCAAGAATTTCTTTGACATACATAATTTATTGGGGATAAAAGGCTATTATAAGCATTAATTTTGGAATTCCCATGCATAAAAGTGCCATTACAAGCATGACTAGTAAGGAAAAGATTGTCTCATGGTCTGAAGCATGTGAAGTATATTTTCAGGAGTTAAAAAAGGGAGACTGACTTCAGTGTCGATCCTAATTCTTATAGAGTTGGGAAAAAGCTATACCAAGTATTTTTATGAGTTAGGAATTGGTATCAAAGTAGTTATTATGTAGGGAGATCAAGTTTTAGAAAATGTCCCATTACATTTGAGACCACATGAGTGGAATTTTCCAATAAACAACCTAGATATGGAATCCATGGTTCATGATTTACGCTATTGTAGGCATTATTTATTGGGGGAGTGATTAATTATTTACACAATTAAAAAATTCTAAAATACATTTCCATTAAATGTGAATAAAATATTAGGAAGATCAGGTTGGTAGATTATATTCATTCATTCAAATTTGATATTTCTTATACACCCAGGATGGGAAATTTATTGGCTGATGCCTTGAGCTGGAAGACTCAGATGTTGGTCATCCAAGAGGTGAATTATGAGTGGCAGTCAATGGAACTATTTTGTCGAGATAAGACTATAGGTACAAGAATATTATAAGCATCCTATTTTAATAGCTTTGGAAGTGACACACTCTCTTCTATAGTGGGTAAGGATGAGTTAACTTTCAAATACAAAGGTCTTAGCCCTATGTGAAATTTCCCCATGAGAGAAACCACCACTTGGTTAGGTTATCAATGAGGACGAGATCCTACACTTTCATAGACATGTCTCTGTTCCTTTTGGAACTTAGGAAGAGTTGATACATAAATATCACACCTCTATCTGGGTAGTTTATGTCATAATTACCAAGAATAAATGAGACATACGTTGTCAGTATTTATGGACATGTATGAAGAGGTATAATACCAAATTTATTGCTTGGTGATCAACCTATCAGTAAGTGAAGACTAAGAAATAGTGGAATTTATGACTTCTATAGCCTTTTTCTATTCTTGAGTAGAAATGGGATAATATCACCATGGATTCTGTGATAGGTTTTCCAAGATCACCTCAAGGTAGTGATGCAGTGTGGGTGATCATAAACATGTTGAACAAGTTTTTACATATCCTACATATCCAAGAGACCTTCTCAGTTTATGATATTAGGAAGCTTTATATTTAAAATATTTTACAAATTCATAGTGTTCCCCATTCTATCATGTCAGACAGTGACACTCAATTTACATCATGTTTCTGTAAAGGGTTGAAAAAATTATTGGGTTCACAGGTGTTTTTAAGTACATAATGTCACCCTTAGACTAATTGGAAGTCTGGGAGGATGATATATGTGTTAGAGGACATTCTCCATGAATGTCTCCTTGATTTTAGAATTTCTTGAGAGAATAACTTACCCCTCATTATGTATGCCTATAATATATAATTTCAAGAAATGATTCAGATGGATCCTTATGAGGACCTTTACGGTAGGTCATTCCATTCACCCGTATACTAGTTAGAGGTGGGTGAGGCCACGCTATTGGGTAATCAACTAATTTATGAGACTTAATAATAGATACATGTGATTTAGCAGTGTATGGATATAGTTCATACATGATAAAACTCTTATATAAATCATCATCATCGGCCTCTAGAGTTATAGGTGGGACATCAGGTCTTCCTAAGGGTTTGGCCTAGATTGGGTCATAAACAGATTTAGAGATAGTTTTAGATATCAACCTTTAATTTTAAGCCTTTTTAGATCATGGAGAATATTATAATGGTAGCCTATTAATTGTATTTACCTAAGAGGTACCCATCCATAAATAAAGTCTTCCATGTATCACAACCTCTCCATTATCATTATGAACCATCTAATTAATTTTATCAAGACGATATTGATATCGATGTAGATTAATCCTTTAAGGAGCATATAATACATATCATTGATCAGATCATGATGGAAATCCAAGGTAGGTCAGTTCCTCTAGTTCGAGCGCTATGTAAACACGGTCGTGTACAGGATGAGACCTAAGAGAGCGAGGTCGATGTACGTGTTTAGTGGCTGGAAATTTTCTCTAACAATGTTTTCCACCCTTAGAAGGGAAACTTGGGGATTAGTTATTTTAAGGATGGGAGGTTGGTCCATCCTAAATTTTTAGATAGGTATGAATTATTTTACATTCAATCAAACCCTTATTATGTTTCTATTTTGGTTTAGACCCTAGTGACTGGGCCTTTAGGCTAGTTGGTTTTCTTTTGGGCAGAAAGTATCAGGGATGTATGAGGATAGTTATAGGCCAAATACACAACATGTATTTAAATACATGATGTTTATTTTAAATATAATATGTTTATTGGGTTATATAGACCCTTTTCACGTCATGAAATTATTTTTCTAGGGAGGGGAAAACCCGAGATTTAAATGATGTTTATATATATTACAAACTATGTAATTGATGGTAATTTTTTTAAAAAGGGGAAAACTTATTATTTTATAGGGGATCATTTTCTTCTCTCATGTGGTAAGACTTTCCTATGAGAGACCTCCTCCATTCCCAATCTAGATTTTTTTGGTTCTTCTTTATCTGACCACTATTTCCTTCATCACTGGTCACATTGGATTCTCAACTTTAATATCCCCATTTATATTCCTTATTTATTTCATTTATCTCGAAATATTTGGTGCTATTTTTGTGTGAGATCATATGCCCTATTTTAAGGCTTTAATCTAATCTTATGATTTGTTCTATTCTTTCTTGATTCAAGGGATAGTACTGGATAGGGAGAGTAATAAGGGTTTAAGGTATCTAGTCTAGTCCTTTTACCCTAAAGTCTTATTGTATTATATTATACTCCTTATATCCTGTGTCATACCTCTATAAATACACCTCATGAATACCTAATTAATTCCATTTAGTGTCTTTTCATGCTTATAATAGCATTGGAATCATAATGTGAGGCACCCCTTGGGTGATCCTTTATCTAAAGGACATGCGCCTAATGCCTTGAAATTATTTGACCCTTTACTGGATGTGTTGAGAGGTTTCTTATTTATATTTTTAAAATGAATTGATTTAATTAAAAGGAAATGGTAGGCCATGTGTTTGGTCCTCATCCCTTATGACATAGTTTATTTCTCCTACACTAAATAAGTGGGATAATATGATTGAAATTCCTTGTTAAGTAGTATGAGTTAATAATAACTGAACTATGCCTTATAATAATATGAGGGTGAGACAAGGGTCCCAATTTAAGGATTCCTTGAATGGGATCAGTATGATTTATAATTAGAAGTTGTATATAAATCTCAATACGTCAGGAGAAATAATATGATTCCTTATAGGATTCCTTGGATGCACTCACTGAGAATATGTTATATATACCCATGAGAGATACTAGTTCTCTAGGGGAGATACCATAGATGGTATTAGTGGGAGATATAGTTATACTAGGCCATGAGTGATACTTGGTACCCTATGTAGTATACCTAGGATGGGATTAGAGGGTCATGCTTACATCGTGCTTATAGTGATACATGGGATTCCTTTTGTGGATCTCCTTGGATTAAATCATATAGTTATGGATATTTATAGATCTCTTGAAGTGACACTTGGGATTATTTTATATAGATTTTCTTGGATAGGATTATGATGAAATGTATTAAATTTAATGGATGTCTTTTATATCAAAAACTAATAATGAATATCTGTTATCTCAGGGATGCATCCAAAAATCTATTAACATGATTGGGTTTAGTCTATTATTGAAAATTGACTTATAATGAACTATTATTGCATTCATATCATATATGTATAGGTTGACTTGGTTCAAAGACACCAATCATAGGTTGAAGCAGGTAATATTGGTATGATATCCCATGAGAAACCCGAGCCAAGGCATTTTATTTATTTATTTATTTACATTTAATGAAAATTAGTCATTTTATATGAATATACTCGATAGTTATATACACCATTGGTGATGTCCAACTGAGTATATCTCAATCTATGTTTTGGATGCCTATGGTACTCAAATAAACTTCATGGATATGGGTGTAGACAAAGGAAAGCACCTAACTTATGATGTTTGATTTTCAGTACTTAGATGGAGTAAAAGAGAAGAGGACTGAGTCTATGTTTTTTATGATACTAAAGGAATATTTTGGTCCTTTTTTACTTTGTTAGAATGTTGTATATTCTTTTACCCCTTTATCCCGGTTACTTTACTTTTTGTATAGCATCATGACATGATCAACCTTTTTGTATAAGAATTTGAATCATCTTCTACCTATTTATTTATCTAGATGATTTATTATTTTATTGATTCTTATTTACTAATATTTCCAATCCTTATCATTATTATTCACTACCATTTCTTACTCTGATCACAAGGGTATTGTCTCCCCACAATACCACCTCAAACCCTCATTGCTAGTCACGAGCCTCTGACATACTAGAAGGTGCACTTGTGGTCATGTGACCAACTGGCTAGGGGAAATGCTTAGTGGATTATAGGTTGGGACACTACATTACATCACCTTTTATTTGAAGATAGGTGATTGAAATTGTGGTTCATATTGATAATTTGTGTTTATATAACCCAAAATTATAAATATATACTTATGATATGAATTATAATAATAACCCAATATTGAAATATTTTTGGTCATTTAGATTCCCATGAATCTTCAAATAAAATGGTTCCAAAATGAGAAAGTTTGATCATTGTAGAGTTAATGAAGTATTTTTTAGGATATCACTCAAACATAAGGGGTTATTGATGTGAAAACGAATCACATGGAAAGATATTTGATACCAATTATATTAATTTGATTGAAAAATATTTTTATAAGTGTGTTAAACAAGGTATGAATTTATAAATTAGAGTAAAATATTTAAAATTTTGTAGATAAAAAACTAGAAATTTTAAAAATATAAAAGACAATATTGATGAGAAAGGTGAAGTTGATGATTCAGCTGTATCATGTTTTGAAGAAAAATATATTTTATTTTATTAAATATTGAGGAAGAAAATTATAGATAAAACTTTTATTATAGAACATGGAGTATTATTTCAAGCAAGATATTCATTGATGATGGCATATCATACCTCTTATATATCTCAAGTTAAACAAAAATATGTGAATAAATACTTAAAGAATCAATAACGTATTGAACTAATGAATGATTATTTATACTATATTGAAAATAATTACACTCATGTGTTTCTTTCTAATACAATAAAAAAATTACTACAACAAATTTGATTTTTTGAAGAAAAAAAATTAAATGAGAGGGGAGAATTGATATTAAAAAAGTGATATTGATCTATAAGTATTAATCTCAAGTTGAAAGCATTTATTTTGATGAAAATATTTCTCTATATTCATGAATTTAAAATATTATAATATTTATTTCCATCCCTATATAATGGAAATACGATATATTTCAAATGGATCTCAAGTTTATATTTCTATATGAATTACTTGAGGAAAAATCTTACATTAAACAATGAAATAATATTATACTTGGAGATGATTAATGGTATGTGTGAAAGATGAATATGGTTTTATATAGGTCAAATAAAGCCTTGGGTACAAGGTATTAAAAGTTATATATTTTTCAATGTCATTCGATTTTTTAAAGAGAAGAGTGGGAAATAACATATACATTACAAAATTATTAAATGAACCACTTATTATGATTATTTATTTCAATGAAATTATATTTAATTAAAATGAAGATAGAATTTTCATGGAGTTATATAAAAAAATAAATTATATTTGTGATTTAAATTTTTATAATAATGATATATTACTTCGATCTATAAAATTTTCAATAGAAGGATTATATTTTTATTTATGAAGAGAAGTATGTATGGGAAATTTTAAAAAAGTTTACAATAAATGATGAAAAATAAGATTATAATTTTATTATAGTGGAGTAAAATTTATAAGTTTGATAATTGTAAATAATTAAGTTAAAATGAATTTAAGAAAAAAAACTAGAGGTTTAATTTATTTAATTGTTTCAAGATCAGATAAATTCTTTCCTATTTAATTATATGTTTGATATCAAACCCCACTAAAGGAGTCTCATTTAATTGTAAAAAGGGATACCAAGATATCTTAAAGGAACTATTTATTTTTTAATATTTTATATCAATAAAGGAAATTTATATCTTTATAGATTTACTGATATATACTAGACTGAAAGCATTGATGATTGGAAGCCTAATTTGGGGGGAATTTTCATTTTTGGAGGAAGATATGTTTCTTGGAACATGATGAAATATATTTTAGTAACATTTTATATAATGGAATAACACTAGACTATTTTTACATAAGAGTAAAAAAATGCGGATTAAAACCAAATTATATGATCTCATGTTTGAGGTGAAATACTATTATTATTGTGATTTTATAATTAAAGTGTTATAAATATTTCAAAAACCTAGTTCAATACTCTTGATCAAAAAATAATTTTATAATGTAATAATTTATAAAAGATACAAATTAATTTTTTATAAAGATGGAGTTTGTTCCAACAAATGAATAAGTAGAGGACATGTTCACAAACTATTTTTGATACATTATTTCAAAAAATTATGATTAAATATGGAATATTAACTCCATTAAATTAAGTATTAGGTATGATATCCATACCCTTATCTATTATTATTTTCATTATTATTGTCAAAGAGGGATATAATAACAAAAATAAAAAATTTATAATGATTTTTTAGATTTTGTGGATAAACTAAGGTGGATAAAATAATTGGGTAAGATGAAAATTTTAGATTGTGTGAGTTTTTTTAAATTAAAAGGTTTAGTGTGTTTGTTGAAGTGTTTTTGTTGATGTATGTTTGAGTGATGTTTTGGGTAATATATGTTGGGGAATTGTTTTACAAACCTGATAATATAATTATTAGATTATTAACATATAATTAGTTGTTCTTAATGAACACCCTTGAGAAAATTTATTAATCACTATTATTTCTAACATTTATTTTTGTCATGTAAGATAAGAATGTATTAATTAATATATTATTTCTAATAATTATGGTTTCATTTAAAAGATATTTTTGATCAATTTTTGTTAAAAAAATTCAAAGAGATATATTTTTGAGACTATGGAGATGGAGGAGGAAATAATATAAAAGTTAATGGAATTTTTATGCAAGTGAGAAAAAACTTGAGCACATGGTCTTTATTGCATTATATTTTTATTTAAATAATGATCAAGAAGATAAACAATAAATTATAAAAGTTATATAAATTTTATGTAAAGAATTTAGTTTAATAATATGAAATTAAATGGTTGGAAGAATAAAATAATAATAATAAATGATTGGCTTCTTTCATCAAACCACCAGAGTTCCAATAGTATGAAACTGAAGTTTAAGTGGCTAAAAAAATAAATTACATGAATTTATAACATTTTAGTCTCGGTGGATTTGGGATAAAGTTTAAATAAACGAAATAGTGGGGTGGTTTTTGGGAAGTTGGTGATAATAGAATTCTAGTGGACCATAACCGATTTCTATTTGGATTTTGATATTTCATATAATATTTTGTGTTATATTGAATATTTTTATGTGTATTTGATCTAGAAATATGTAATTCATTTTTTTAACCTAAATATCTCTAATATATATCTATAATTGTTTTATATAAAAAATAATTTAAATATCTCAAATTTGACATTGGGACAAAGTTAGATAGTGGAAGCTAGGGGTTTTTCAATTTGAATTTGAATTATGAAGAGATGGAAAGGTATTCATGGGAAATGAATTTTTATGAATTGAATAAGAACATTAATAATAGGAGGAAGAAATAATGTAAATAATTTTTTAACCTATAGAAGATAGAGTTCAAGGAGGAACTTCATTATTTCATTTTTTGAGGTCTGATTACTTTTACACATAGATTGAACTCCTATATTGAAGATGTTGAAGGATTACATGGATATATGAAAGGTATTATTAGTTTATTTGTAATATTTTAAGATAAAATACTTTCTTATATATCAATATTTCTAAAATATTAAAGGGAAAATATTTTGGGTTGTCATATCATGTGAAGGTTCTTGGAATTCTAAATTTTTAGTGATTGAAGAAGTAGAGAATGTTTGAATTCCCGACGAACAATGATTGATTCATGTATATATATATATATATATATATTTTAAAATTTAGTGTTATTTATTAATATTATTTAGTGATTAAAAACTCAATAACAATAAGATATAATCCACCTTGATTTTTTACATTATTTTCATTATTTTATTTATATTTAAGGACACATCATGTGCGGAGACATCATTTGTAATGAGTATAAGGGTATAACCTGCTCATTGTTTTCACTATATGATATTAATAGATAGTGTAAAAATAGTTTATCTCATGTAATTACCTAGATGTAACCATTAATTTTGAGCAGTGATCCACATAAATTATTTTATTCTTGTTACTAGAGGTTGAAATGAACTATAATAGTGAAAAAAATTATTCACTAATTCCATCCCCTCTAGGGAACCTATTCTGGGATATTCTATAATTTATAATAATAAAATCATATTAACTAATTGAATAATCACTTAAATAAATTTTATGGGTTTTAAAAACTTCCCACCATGAGAATTTTCATCCTTGGAAGGTTATCAAAAATCTATATCAATGAACAATTTAGTATATTACTATTATATCTCTCATACCTAATCATATGTATCCTTTTGAATCTATCCATTCTACCATAATATATACACAAAAGGAACAAATATTCATTATGATATGTGACCTTATTATTTCATAATTCTTATAAATTTCTCAACAAAAATATTATATTGGTAAAAATAAATGAAATCTAAATTAATCACATGAGATAGATCATTCTCACACATATCAACAATGTTATATGAAATCCTTCATAGATTGAGAAAAAATATATGGGTAGGTATATTTGAGTAGAATCATATCCAATATGCTCAAGAATTAAGAATGGTCTAAAAAATAATGAAATAATATTTTACTACTTAACAAACCATTAGTGTTGCAGTTTAGGTAGCACATGCAGATAAAATATTACCACTATCTATAAAATCCAATGATCAATGATGATGTTCAATATATGTTTTCTAGAATCTCTAGGTAGTATCCACATTCTTATATGTTAACTAAACTCTATTAGTGGTATTATATACCTAAATATGTTTAAAAATGATGTTTTCCCTATCCAATGTAGCAAAGAGTAGATATAATTAAACTCTTTTATAAATCTCTGAAAGGACCCATCTGTATAAATGCCTAAAAATTTTATTATAAGAAACAAATAGTGGTAAATCTCCCAATAATTTTCCTCAAATCCTTAAATGGAATTAAATTCATATAATTTAAAATCTAAATAGTTTGATAGGTTGATCATTGATCTAAATATAATGGGTTGTTCTTATCTTCACTAATATTCTCTAGGAATATTGAAGAGACTTCCAAAATCTATAAGTTAACCTCAAATCCAAGTCAGATATGATAACTATAGATATACCATGAATCTTGGGAACATTACCCACTTATAATTTTTTGAATTCCTCAACTAAAATGTATCCCCAATAGAAAATAAATTTTTATTCTTGGTGATTTGATCCATAACAACCCATATAGAATTCATTACTGAGTAGGATATCATAAAACCTATAAGAATATGCAGTTACCTCATCCCATTTTCACTTTGTAATATCTAAGGTATATAATGTATTTATGATCCTATAATTCTATTATTTTTATTGAATGATAGAAAATAAAATAAAAAATAAACCTACCAATTCTCACTTCATATCTAAAATTAGTATTTGGATATCATTATACATATGTGGAGTAACAATACAGATTTTCCAACTAGTAATATGTAAAAAATTCATAAATTCCTCTTGCAAGAAAGTATAAAAAAGAACACTACTATTTAAATAAAGGATAATTTGGACATATTAAATAATTAATTTATGTTATATCTACCTTTTATGAAATATTAAATCACCTTATACATAGTGTAAACAAAAATATCCTCCCTCACTTTATCCACAAGTTTGGAGGTAATAATAAATTGATATAATACTTACTAATCATATCCCTCATCCATATAAAAATATAGTCCAAATAATATTCATATTAGCTATCACTAAACATTCAAATCATATATTTCCCATAACTATGATTTTTACCCCAAATAATATATAAAATTATTCTCCTTTTCATGGGAATATTCCAACAAAAAATTAAATCTATTTAAGTATCACACCCGTATTTATTTTCAATGTTTAAAAAAATGATATAATATATATTTCTAACTATTATAGTCGATAGAGATAATAAAAATTTCACTAAATAAATTGAAAAAACCAAAATGTTATTGAATTTACTACCATGTAAAATTCAAAATCTGGCATAAAGTAATTATTCACATGTGGACCACATTTCCATGATCCATATTCAATTTGAAACTATATTTTCATAATGGTAAATCTTAATCCAATTCTAGAGGAATAAAAATCTCCAATTATTTTAGATAATTTTCATTCAATTGAAACTTTGAACCCTTATGATTAAATGTCATAAATGATGAATATATCATTAAAAACCTAATAAATCATATATAATATTTGAATATTCATAATAAGCTCATTATCCCAAAAAAATCATTGGAACCTTATAATGAACAATTAAATTCACCTTATCCAAGCCAACCAATATTATTTTCTCATATATGACATAGTCTATGAAATTAACTTCTCAAATCTTGAAGTAAAATTTAGAAAGTTTATCATATAGATGATAATATAATCATAATTCCTATATAATATCCTAGGTGACCTAAAATAAAACAATATCTCAACCAATATTTATGAAACTATTCATTTTCCTATGATAAAAACTTCTAGACCAAAGTTTGGAGCATGACTATAGATCATAACCAAATCCCTAGTATCAACTCATATAATAAAATAAATCATTAACCTGATCCAATTAATGTCATAATGGAAATATATGATGTAAACTAATAGGGAGGTTGAATTATTATAGCTCTAATTTTTTATTTTTTTCATTAAATGAAATTATATTAATTTTTAACCTATTAAAGTGAGTTAATATCTTTGTATCCTATTTCAAAAATCATACAACATGCAAAGAAATAAAAAAACAAATATATATATATATATATTAGAATATTTATCTCCTAATTTAGAAGATTACATCCTTAATATATATGGAAATATCCATTTCATATATTTTATCTCTCATATTATAAATTGAATAATGATTTTTATTCATATCCCATCAAAATTCGGTGTCCCACTAAGAATTATTGAAATCCCTCCTTATTAAAAATATGTTTCTATAGTGAAAAATGTGTTCTTTATTCTTAGATATGATCACAATATAAATATATGATATTCTAATTACTATAATTTTATAACTCTAAAATATAAATTATTGATCACTTAATTCCTCACATAGATAATTCATAATATTTCAGATAATGTTCTTCACCATCTACTCACTCAAACACAATATTTCACAACACAAAAACATTTTTATCCTTAGAATCTCTCCCAAATTATTTAGAATATAACCCTCATGATATATCATTTATTTTTTTGATTCTCTTCTCCTAAAATACAATAGTCAATTCCTTCAAAATTACTAGAAAAATAAAATCTTAACTAATGAAAAATATGAAAACAAATTTCCTTAAATTTTTATTTAAAAAATTTCATGAATTAGGAAATAAAATATTCATAAATATCCTTAATATTAGATTTTATTTTATTTTATTTTTTTTCTAAAATTATCATTTAATATTTTCTAAAATATCATATTGAATATTTATCAAATTGAATAAATTAAACTGATGAAAATAGTCATGATTATATTAAATAATAAACTCTCATATTCCTATTAAATTCACTCTCATTAATATTTCGAAATAATATATTATGTATCAGTTGATAAAACTTTATAAAGTTTTTAAAAAATATACTTCACACTAATGAAACATTCATGTAGAAGTTACGAACCATCGGATAATAGTTACATAGATAATCCAAATTCAAATTCATTGTTATGTGTTTCTTAGACAATTCTTACATTTAAAATATAAAGTTAATTGAACTATTACTCAAATTAAATATTAATTAATTAAAACTTATATATCTCCAACTAATTATCATGTATGCTTCATATTACTCTTATATATTCTTTTTATTTTTCATTTTATTCCTATTAAATTAGTGAAAATTATATTTTTAATATTATTCAAATCCTTTTAAATTTTCTTCAAACTCATGCATTGCTTTGAAAAATTCAACATCAACTATAATCTTGATGAATTACCCTAAATATCAATCTGAAATATATTTTAATTAGTTTATTGGTAATTTAATTATCCTATAATCTTTACTATAATATAATGTTCCTCTAACTGTAACAGTATGGATCCACCATTCTTTATAATAACACTCTAAGCTTCATAAAAAGGATCCCCCTTCTCTTCAATATTTCTACTCATATTTTATCATACCGATATGTTGATATCTTCTATAAATCATGTGTATAATGATCACAATAATCTCATATTCTATTATTGTAATATTTTTATAATAAATATAATAATTTAAATCCATGTGTGCTTATTCAATATCTTCCTTTGATAACCAAGGGTACTTCAATCTCCACAAGAGTACTTTAATATATCCCTTTGGGTTTTTACCAGCTAGGATCAATCTCAATTCAAATATCATTAGCATCACATTTCAACACACACCTAAACTCATTATTACCCCCAATACATAATCTTTAATTGGAAGATATATTATTTAAGAGTAATTTTATGGATTAAATGATAATTTTGATGAATTGTGATCAAAAGTTCTTGTGTTTTTTGGTAATAAATTATTATAGATGAATTATATCTTTGATGAATCTTTTACAAATTTTGGTAAAGTTTGAATGGGAGTTTATGAGAATTTGGATTTGAAGGCTGAAATCATGCCACAATATTAATGTTTACTTTTTGAAAATTTTTGAGTAATTTCAATGGATTATTGAATAAATATTTCATTGTGAAGAGATATTATTATTCTATTATATGGTTGATGGTTGAAAATTTTTGTAACATTGGACATTATGATAGATTCATAACACTATAGTTAGATAAAAAAATGAATATAGTTTTTTTAACTAAGTAATAATCATCCATAAATTCACGTGAATTAAATCAGTTTTTTGGAAAGTTGATTAGTCTATGTAAGGATGATCGTTACACCTTAATACAGACACCTTAATGTGAATAAAAAAGGAGTATTATTTGATTATGTTTAGTAACAATGACACTATTTTAACCTATGAATTATTATTGAGGATATTTTTAAGAATAAGTGTATGTTTTTATGGTGTATGATATCACTAAATTGTAACCACATTTTCATCAATTTTTATATGTGTTTACATTGGATTTTAATATAATTTATATGATATTTATTCCTAATTTATAATTTACAAGTCATGATTCAAAACATTATAGAAAATGGTCTATAGGAAAACAAACGATCAATATTTCCACATAAAGATATATTTCCATGAAAAACGATGCTCATAGGAGCTTTTGGGGGTAAAAACTAAATATTTGAGATGAAATAGAGTTTATAAGGCTGAAAAAATATGATTTAGGTTGTAAATGTTCATTTTACTATGTAAAATACGTGGGACACAAGAAGTAAGTCCAACATAAGAGGATAAAACATGATTTTTAGTATAAGAATAGGTTTTACGACATGACACATATGTGTCACACTAGGACACACCTTGATATATTCTAGATTTAATTTGACAACACACACCCACTTTCGGGATACTGGGATATGAATTCATATGGTGTAGAAATATCAATAATAATATATAAGTGAGTATACTTTCCCAGATTTGATATTTTGACAGGTATTTCAATGGAATACTAGCTTAAATGACCCATAAAAACCATTAAACACTCTAGAAAAACCATTTATGACCCTAGAATAATTTATGACCACATTTATAGATAAATTAAAGAAAATACAAGAATCAATAATCATAATAAATAAAGGATCAGTTGAATTATCTATCATTCATCAGAGGCATAGGGATTCGACCACTAAGAGGATGCCACCAAGAAACTGACCCATATATTGTTCATTATAGTTATATTTTCATTCCATTTTACCTTTTCCCCATTTTTTGTAAGTTGAAATTTATTCTTAAATTCTATCTAGTATGGTTATTGGTTTATTCATCATTGGCGATCAACCAATGATAATTGGAATGATCCATAGGGGAGAATCGAATCAATCAAAATGTGTAGGTACCAAATTTATTTACTTTTTTATTTATATTCATGATTATTTTATTCAATTAGTATTGCATTGAAATTCACATTTTTTATATTTTTATTAAATCATAGACCAAGTGAATTTAATTAGAGATGAAACCCAACATAATTGAGTTAATTAATACATAAATATTGAATTGTATTATCCTTATGTAATTAAAATATGATCATAATTCATCCTAGTTATTTTAATCATCTAAAACGCTATGAATTGGGATTATAGGGTAGATTTATAGTGATTGAACATTTATCTTATCTTTAAAATTGATTGATTAAAAATACAATAGAGGAGTAAGGTAAGAACTACCCCAAATGTAAAATAGAATTATAAGTATATAAATCTAAGACATTTATCTCAATATCATGTTAAAATTATAAAATTAAGGTAAAAGCTATAGCTACAAACCTTAAAGAAACACCAGTGATAGGCAACCTGAATATTAAAATTTCCTTCCATTAATTTATTTTATTTATTATATTAGTTTAATAACTCTTCCCATGATTTATTCCCTTATATTTTTAGGATAATTCTTTTTAATATTGTACTTTAATTTGTTTTATTTCTATTTTTTTATCAAAGAAAGAATTCAAAATGAAAAAAACAAGAAGAGAGAAAAATAAAGGTAAAAAACAAGCTTCATGGAAGGGGATTAATATTTTTTTCATGTTTATATTTGTATATCCCTAGTTTTATCATCACATGTTTTTATAAATAAGATTAATTTTTTCATGATTTGAAAGGAATTTCATTAATCCACAAATGATAAAATTATTTTTTTATACTTTATAATCTAGGTGACATCAGCACATTGGAAAAAAAAATTTAACATGTTAGAAAATTTGATTTATCATGCCCATAAATGTTAAATATATAAATGGAAATTTTAGAAGTCGCGTTATTATCTAAATTTTTAGTTTCTTGGAAATTATTTCTAATATGATCTCTTTTCTTAATATGGATTCCTAGAAGACATTTTTTCAGTAAACCAATTTTTAAAGTTCATTCCATGACCTCATTGACCATTTTTATATTCCTATTCCCTAGAGGATTCTAGAAAAAATATTTCTTAATTTTCTATACATATTTATTAAGTGATACTTGGGTCATATAAACCTACCAGAACTTGAATTGATATCTTTTCCAAGATCTGACTGAACAAATTCACTTTTAAAATGACCGAGGAAGTTTTTTTATGAGAAATTTATCCTTGAGACCCACTTGTAAATTTATCCTTTATAGATCATATAAGTCATTGATGAACTTGTTTGGATTGAGAAAAATTATAAGCCTTTATATTCCTTTCCTACCCTAATATTTGTATTTTGCATGATATTTAATTAAATGAGTGAGGAAGGAATTGTTCATAGTGGATATGGGATATTTTATCATAAGAGGATAATTTAGGGTGTTTTATGGGGTTTTTGGGGAAGGTTCACATTTACATTCGTTATATTGAATTATTTATCCCTCACACTATAAAAAAATATTAAAAAAATAAGAAGAAGAAAAGGAAAAACAAAATGGTTTGTTTCTCAGATAGGTAAAAAATAACTATTACTTAACTGATGATCTTGAAAATCATATGCGGTTCATTGGTGGATGTGAGATTTATCCTGGGTATATTTTAAAAAAAATAAAAATACTAATAATAATAAAAGTGAGAAGAATAAAACAAGAGGGGACCTTTATTAAAATTCTTATATAATTCATGAGCCTTTGCATTGCTCTTATTTGGGGATGTGTGAGATGACATTATATTTTGGTGAGTAGAATTTCATTGATACTGTCTTTTTAATGTCATGTATTATACTTTAGATTTTAACCTCATTTTTGAGACTTGGTGTATTTTTATCATTAAATACCTTCCAAACCTCATCCTTATAATCATTTGATCCTAATTAAAATTCATCATGATTAATTTTGATATTTTTTGTTATAGGGTGGAGAAATTAGATTCAGCACAAGCATATGGTTAGGATCATGTACTTATGATATGAGAATAATTTCATTATGTAGGGCTTACATTGGGGCTATAAGAACATGCATCATAATATTGTTTGTCTTGGTTCACAACATCACAAGTCTGTTCTTCAGTAGGACTTAGTTCCCACTAGGGTGGCTCACTACATTTATTTTGTATTACATCACATTAAATTATTATCGTGGTGGTGAGTGGAAAAATTCTTTGTGAGGTAAATAATAAATTGAATGGTCATTTATAAAAGGCTGAAATCAGTAAGTGAAAAAAGGAAAAATGTATTGAAGTGAAATTTATTAATGAAGCATGATTGAAGAATTATTTTTTGGTTATTTTTGTGCCTTTGTAATCTTAGGTTATAACTTTTTTTGGAGCATCATAATTTGAAAATAAGCTAGTTGGTGTATGGACCCTTGGTGTTTTGATGTTGATATTTTTAATTAGGACAGAAAATGGTTTGAGTGTGGGGGTATTTGATATCTCTAAATGGTATACATGTTTTCATGGGTTTTTATATGTATTTACATTAGATTTTAATTGATTTTATATGATACTGTTTCATAATTTTTCATTTATATAGAATTCTAAAATAATTATGGAAAATTATTAAATGAAAAAAAAAACAACTGATATTTCAACTTAAAGATGTCTATCCATAACAAAGGTTGTTCATTAGAGATTACATGGGTCTGAACTAAATATTTGGGATGAAATGGAGTTTTGAGGTTGGAAGAATATGTTTTATGTTATAAATATTCATTTTAACAAGTAAAATTTGTGGGATAAATTCCATAATAACAAGCTAGGTGGAGAAAAAAAGACCTGAAGAAGAAGCATAGGTTTCACGTTGTGACACATATGTGTCACACTGTGACATACACTAAAATTTTCCAGATTACATTTTAAAAGGTAAAAACACTTATAAGATCTTGGTTTATGAAATATTATGATAAGAAAACACTTTTAATGATGTAAAAGTGACTAGACTTTCCCATACTTGATATTTTGATGGGGATTTTGACATAAGACAAGCTTAAATGGAATAGAACGACCATTAAACACACAAAGACCACCATTTATGAACCATGACTCATTTATGATCACATTTATGAATGCATTAAAGCTTAGTCAAGCATCGTTATTCTTTATAAATTGAGGATTAGGAAGCTACCCTATCATTCATTAGAGGTGTTGGGATTCGACCAATGGGAGACTGCCAATAGGGTTCCGAAATGGAGATTGCTTTTTGTAGTTAGGTTTTTCATTCTATTTTACATTTCCCATATTTTCCTATAATTTTAATGATTCATAGTTTAATCTAGTTATTTTTTATCCAATCTATTTATTCTATTCACTCCACTGGGTATTTTTTTATTCATCATTGTTGATCAACTGAAAATTATTGACTAGATCTATATGGGAGAGAGGAATTCGTCAAAATGGGCCCATACAATTTTTTTATTTCTTCAATTCTACAATAATTTTATTCAATTGGTATTATATTGTGAATCAATTTTTTCATATTTATTATTGAATAATGAACCATGTTTATTTAATAATAGATGAAACCTAACATGATTTAGGTAATTAATTAATGACCAATGAATTAGACTATCCTTCTATAATTAAAATATGATCTTAATTTATCATAGTAATTTTAATTATTTAAACCACCATAAATTGATATTATATGGTAGATTGATAGGGATTGAACATTTATACTTCCTTTAAAATTGAATCATTTTGTTTTAAATAGATGAAATTAGTTTACAAGTGTAGTTGAAATTTATTTTTAGCCAAACCATCCATGTAAACTGATTTCATTCTATCCTACACTTTTCTATTTGAATTCATATATTTTATTTATTTCATTAAATTATTTTAATAAAATAAACTAAAATTGGGATGACCCAACCATTGGTCACGAATTGCTACTACATTATCCACTCACTATGGGTTCAACCTTGTACTTATGATATACTACACCATTTTAGCTAGTGTGGTTCGGGATAATATAAATTTTTAATTTGATTTTACTATAATATTTAATGATGTCCTTTATATGTATCACTATACAGATTAGAATCTATGAAATAAATGGGGGAATAGTTTTTGAGGAGTACAATATTACACCAAAATGGTATAAATTATACCTCAATTTTTTGTGTTGAAAAATATTTATGATACCGAACCTTATAATTTTTATTGTTCATGTTATGACAGAATATAACTGATTTGGGTGTTTTAATATTTTTGGTTGTAACAAGTGGTATCCAAGTCAAATGATTAATTATTTGGTGAATCCATCTTAAATTTATCTTTGATAGAGAAAATGTTCAAAGTAAAATTAATTATTCTCTTAAATAGATGTAATTATCAGGTTAAGAATAATTTATTTAGTTTATATTTATTGTATTTTTTGTAATGTTTCATATTTTTTGAGCAGGTTGAAATCCTAAACCCATTTGAGTTTTCTTATTTAGTGGGAAGGCCAACTATTTTGGTGATTATTTGAACATAATTATGAGAGTTTATTTGAACTAGGGATTTTTTTAGATGGGTTTTAGTGATCATCAAGTGACTCAGGGTTTCAGTTGGTATTCAGGTGCGTCATGCCCCAAAAACCCAGTTTTTGGAAAGTACAGACTAGGGTTCATGGTTTGAAAAAACCATGAGGCCTCCCAAAGGTAACCATGAAACCCTCCTTCATTATTTTTGCACAATTTGAAAAGTCGTGTAGGAAGTAATGAATGGCCATGAGGTTCATTCTACATTTTTTAAAAGAGTCTCATGCATGGTTTGCACATGGTTTAGAAAATTATGTGGGCCAATCGTGTGAGTTTTAGTTCCTAGATAATGGGTGTCACATGGTTGGGGCATGGTTAGAAAAACCGTGTATCCAAACCGTGTGGGTCACATAAAGTGGAAAATTATTGAAATTCCCCTACCATCTATTTCCTTTCATCCCCCATATTTCTCCTCCATTTCATTCACACAACAAGGGGTTATCTTACTTTTTTCTCCCACCTAGGCATTGATCCAACATCATTATCCAAGCTCTATTTCGATTTTCATCGGTCTCATTGGAACCGAATCGTTAATCATTGCAGTCTTCTAACTTTATTTATTCTTTTCTCTCTCTCTATATGGTGTTCTAAATCAATGTGATCCATTTTACCCTATTTTTAGGATGTCTGTATAAAAAAATTATTTCTTAGAAATCAGCTCAATGTAGAGGATTATATTGGATGAGTGAGTATATACCAATATAAGGTAGGTGGTTCTCATATTTCTCTTTGATTTTTCAGTGTTCTCAGGGGTGAGTTCTTGAGTGCACCAGAGGGTAGTCTGAGCGAAACCCAAATTGATTAATTCATTGTATTTAAATTAATTATGAGAAGTTTTTGGAAGTCGTTGGGAATTCATTATCCATGATCACACGTGTGAGGTTATGTTAGAGGTTTTTGACCACTTGGACAGTATTGGTTTGTTGTGTTTTATTTATTTAAGTTGAATTTTTATATTATTATGCTTGGTTAAATGGGAAATTGATAGACTTGGCCTGAGGATTGAAGTGGTGTTGACCACCTGGACTGAGGTGAAGTAATTACTTAGGTTGGGTGATGCCTGGATACTTTAAGTGATGTTGATAACCATGATAGATGACTTGGTCATCAGATTAGCGTGATGATGTTGTTAGGTTACCGACATGGCCTAAGTGATAATCGATGGTGTTGAACATCAGGTTGAGAAACATGGTTACAGGGGCACAAGGTTATAGTATGATGTGGATTAGGTAATATTTTTATGAATTATTCTCATCGTGATTATCCGATGCACCATGATTCATGTTCACAAAGATAGTACTTAGATTATGAGATGGTTTTGAACACTCATGTTGGTATAAGACTTCGTTATTTGCAGAATTGAATGGTTCCAAACATCAATGGGGTAGGAGGAGCTTCCCATAGAAATCCATGATGATAGTGAGGAGTTGTCGACTGATATCTATGAGGATATTTTTTGGGGGATGAGGCTCGCTATATTACTCAAGGTTGATAGGATGGGACATTTAGAGGACAGAAATAACTTTTATTTAAGACATCTGTTATTAAGATGATGGTGGTTATCATTTAGAGGAATGATATTTTTATGCCTTAGACATTGAGTTTCGATCCAATGGGGATTTTATGAACTGAGGTCTGAGAGGCCATGTACTATTTGGGTGTGCCTTTTTTGGATTCTAGTGCATGATTAATGGCTCAAGGTGTCGGGTTATGTTTTGGAGGTGGGGGCTAAGGTTTCACTGGCGATGAACTTTCACTAGGGGATTCATTAGGATTTATGCTAAGGTTCTTCTCCAATGTAGTTATATATATGTATATGTGTCCTTATATTCCATATATATAACTGGGGGCACATGGATTATGAGAAATGTTCGAAGAATTTGATCACTTCCTTGCGAATACTAAGAATAAGGGAATCATTTATTTATTTATTAATGCATGCACTTTCCTTTTATTTATTTTTAATGTACACCTTCTTTTTCACTGATGTAAGAGAGGCACACATTGGTGGTGACCTACTGATATTAATTCTCAAACCATACTTGAGATCTTAAATAAGCATGTAGACTTTATTCTCTTTCAATCAGGTAAGGGGTAGAAATTAGGAGATGGATCTTAGTGATCATGTCATTTTTCTTAGCATGGGAGGGATGGCAGGAGGATTTGGAGGTTCCTGCATCATATGGAGTTTACTTTTTAGTTTCCTTTTTGTTCAACATGCTTATTATATGTATGTACTAATGGTCGACCATAAGAAACCCTTTCTTCTTATTGTCTTGTATGACCCATTATTGTTTGGAATATTTGTTTTAGTAGCTACATAAAGGTATTTTATTATACAAATGGTATGTAGGAGATTATTGATTATTTTTTATGATGTATTTTTTTGTTTCTATTACGACGGGTTATTGATCCTATTATTTTATGGTCTCTCTTTCACTATTATACTTATATAGACCATTATTATTGTCACCACTTGGGGGGTATAGTCTCCTCGTTATCACCTCTTTAAACCCTCGCTTCTATTTGGTAGCCTTTAGCGTATGGGGAGGTTCCCCTAAGACCTAGTGGAATATTGTAACTGAGCACTATTTGGGTGGAAAGATGATTTGGGGCACTAAAATTGGTATCATAGTAGTTCATGACTGGTAATTAGTAGCATCATTCAGCTGGCTACTAATGGTATAAACTGTTTCTCTTTCCATTGGGTCTAAATATTTGTGATATGGTAGAATAGAGACTAGAATGTAGTCATAACTGGGTTTAGAGCTTGTGGTTGGGTTCTTAAAGCCCCTTTTATAGGGGAAAGGCCAGGTTTCCAAGGGTGGGTAATTTTTTTATGCTTTTATATTTTTTAGTTGATATGATTTAAACCTTGAGTGGTTCACTTTGATGTGATTATTATTTGTTATGATATGGAACCATGTTCATGTATGGAAAGGGATGGTTTTTTATGATTTTTTAAAGCAACATAGGATGTTTGATATATATATATATATATATATATATTCTTGTGATTAAATTTAGTGTGATTTTCATTGGGATCCTTGATTTCGCTAAGAGGGGTTGGGTTTTTTAATCGCTCAAGAATGGAATATAAATAGTGCTTTCCTACATAGCATCTTTTTGTGTCATTATAATAAACCATTCTAGGCAAGGGGTTCTAATGAAATCTATATGTGATGTTTTGTGATATGTGATATATATGTGAGTTCATAGTTTTATAGGAGAAGGAATAGATGATGATAGGTTTGAGCTATTTAATTTTTCAACAAAGGAAGCTAAATAATGTTTTTCCTCATAGATTATCATTGGTGGTATTCTACTCATCTACCTCAGATTATATGTGATTTCTGGCCCTATTATGAGAATGTGATGGGCCATGAGGCTGGAATATACTTGATTCCCAAATCATATGTGAGTAAGCGGGGGGCCATGTGGCTAGGTTACTTTTGACACCTGACACAGATATGGGTAGGTGAGGGGTCTTGAGGCTGAATTTATTATGTCATGGTGTAGTAGGATAGTGTAAGTGTAGTGATTTTTTGCTTCCTATTATTTTATAACCATGATATTGGTATTGTACAGGATGAAACCTAGGTGGTCTCTGGTGGAGCATCGGAAGGGAAGTGATTTGGTAATGCATGAGCATGCATAGGATGAGTCCCCTGAGGTTTTGTATGAGGCCCCAAAGGGTCGGGAAGATCATGAGTCATAGGTACATGCACAAGTATAGGCTTTGGTATAGTAGGGACATCTGCAGTATATGATAGATTTTGGGACATGGCTTGATGATCACCTCAGGGTGAGCCTAGTATGTGCCATACAAGGCATTGAAAGAAGAGGTTAAGGAGCCAGTCCATCAATGGAATACCTTAATCATTAGTTACAATCATAGAACCCACCTTTATTTCATGGTGAGGGAGGAACACATGCGTCTGAGAACTATATCAAGTCAGTCTAGACAATTTAAACTCTCTCAAGACACCCCCAGGTTGGTGGGTAAAGCTGGTAACATACAAGTTCTGAGGACTGGCTAAATTATGGTGGGATGTATAAGTATAGGTAGTTAAACATGAGGTACTATCTTTCAAGGACTTCAAGGATAGGTTATTCGAGCACTTCTTCTTTGATATGTTGAGGGTGGAGATAGCTCGAGAATTCTTAAACATTAAGAAAGGATACATTTCTATCATGGACTATGTAGCTAATTTCATAGACTTGTCTCAGTCCACATATGGAATGGTGGGAAATAAAACCTTGAGGGTTAGGTGTTTTTAGGATGGTTTAAAACACAAAATCAGAGCGTAGGTAAACATCTTTAGTTTAGCCCCATTCTTAGAGGTTTTGAATCAGGTTCTAATAGACACGGGGAATTTGAAGGACTAGTAATACTCAAGTAGGGTGACAGTGTCAGGTGATGCTTCAAATAGAAGGAACCGAGTTCATGAGGAGTCTTAGAAAGGATTTCGGGCTAGAGAATCGAGTAGACCACTAAGGAGTGGGACTTCTATGGTGTCCTTCCCATGCAGGAAGCTAGGACATGTACAGATGTAATTTGGTCAGGCATTGATGGAGTGACAAGCATGCATCCTGGTTGGGAATCTTGAGAGGCTATTCAGGAAGCCCTATCAATAATTCAATAGCTAGAAATTAGGGTAGACTCAGGTGTCTTAGGTTAGACTAGGAGCAGTACCAAGAGCGGGTAGCTGAGATTCATCTACACAAAGAAGTCATGGTAGAGATAGTGGGACCCATCAGTGGGGCCAGTTTCTAGTAGCAGGTGTTACTCCACTGGGAGGACAAGTCTTAGGTAGTTGAGCTTCTCATCTGGTGCACACAATGGAGATTCTAGGTGTAGAGTAGGCTGGTGAGATGACTATAGTTATAGGTATGTCGTGGGTGTGACCGGGGGTGTTTTTTATTTTGTCATGGAACTTTTATATGGAATGTTGGGATTTTGGTTCATGAGGTGAACATGATGTTTTTGGATTAACCAGATGTTTTTTAGTAGGTTGGAATCAACTCAGATGAGATATATATATATATAATTTAGGTTCATGGAACCAAGATTTCTTATGGGAATCGATGGATGTGTGGATATTATGAGATGCATAGGCATCATGACACTATACATGGGCATGCATATTTATATATGATGCATGTTTTACAAGAGATGTGTAAAAATATAGGAATCAGATGAAATGCATAACTTGATGGGTTTCAGATGTGACACAAGCATGACTTGAGCACCTGATGAGGTATAGAAGTGATGATGCATCATGAGAGAACTTTTGAGTCTAGGGATGATTGGTGGACCTTCAATTTATTTGAGTTTTGGGCGAGGAATCAAATGGGGTAGGTAACTCCTAAGGTGGGGAGTGTCGTGATAGAGTTTACCTATGATTTATAAATAGATTTGAACGGGTTTGTTTTAAAGATATGGTTATGTTCAGTACCATATTTGGGTAAGTCTTGATAGTTTAAGGATGAGATATGTTAAGGTGGGGAGACTATAAGGTGTATCATCCCCCGAAAACCTAGTTTTGGGAAAGTGCATAATGGGGAACATGGTTTGGAAAAACCACACAGCCTCCCAAGGGTAACTAGGAAACCGTCCTTCTTCACTGTGTATGATTTGAAAAACCATGCAACAAGGGGTGAAAAATCATGTGATGCATTCTTCTATTTTTAGTAGAGGATCACACGAGGTTTGTGCATGGTTTGGAAAACTGTACAGGAAAACTATGTGAGGCTTGGTTCCTATACAGTGTTTATCACATAGTTGGAAGATATCCAAACTATTCGGGTCAATTAAAGTGGAAAAGTTATTGAAATTCTCTTTCCATCTATTTCCCCTTTTCCCCCTTTTTTCTCCTGAAATTATCATTCATAGTAGGGTGTGATATCTATTTTTTCTCTAGCTTAGGATTTGATCCATATACGTGATCCAAGATCTATTTTGATCACCATAAGTATCATTGGAACTTTATCTTTAATCCCTTTAGTTTGATAACCTATTTTATTATGTACTCTCTCAATGTGGTGTGCTAAATCTATGTGAGATGTTTTACCCTATTTTCAAGTAATTCATCTAAAATTATAATTTCATCCAAATAATCTCGATTTAGAGGCTGATATTGAATGAGTGAACATCTAACAGTACAAGTTAGGTGGTGATAATCTTTATCTATGATTTAGAGATGTTCCAGGGGTGCATTCTAGAGTGCACCATTGGGTAGTCTGAGTGAGACTCTAATTAATTAACTTTTTGTCTCTAAATTAATTACAAGATTTTGTGGGATGCCATTGGGCATTCTCTATCAAATATTACGCATGAAAGGTCGGGTTAAAGGTTCTGTAATACTTGGTAAGTTTGTGATGGGTGTGTTTAATTTATTTAAATTGATTTGTTATATTATTATGCTTGGTTCTATGGGAACTTGATGGGATTGGCCTGAGGATTGAGGTGGTGTTGACCACCTAGATTGAGGCGATACAATTTGTTATGTTGGGTGAGGCTTGGATACATGAGGTAATTTTGATCACTAGGATAGATGAATTAGTCATCCGATTGGGGAAATGAGGTTGTTGGGTTATAGTAATGGCCTATGTAATATTTTATATTGTTGACCATCAGGTTGAGGGGAATTGTCATAGGGGAACATGGTGTTAGGATGATGTGCCTTAGTTACTATGTTGGTGATTTCTACTCACTGTGATTGTATGATGAACTATTCGAGTCATATGCACATAGATTGGACTCAGATGATGAGGTGGTGTTGACCACTCATGTGGGTAGAGGCCTCTGTTAGTTATAACTTAGGATGGTGTTGACCATCAGTGAGGTTGGAGGTGCTTTCCACATAAATCCATGAGGATATTTAGGATCCATTAATTAATGGTGATGAGACTAACAGTTGAGGGATAAGTCTCGGTATATTATTTGAGGATGATGGATTCAGATATTTTAATGATGTACATCATTATTCCTCAGGACGTCGACTTTTAAGACAACAGTGGTTATCTTTTAGAGGAGGGATGTTGTTTTTCCTTGTATGTTGGGCTTCGAACTGACGGGGATTTCCTGAGATGAGGTCTGAGGGACCAGGTACTATTTGGACACACCCTTTTTGGATGCTAGTGCATGATTGATAGAATGAGGTGTTGGATTATTTTTTGGAGGTGGGACCTGAGATTTCACCTAGGACTCACTTTCATCAGAAGATTCCTTGGGCCTTATGTCAAGGATCCTTGCCACTGTGGTTATATATATGATGATGTGTCACTGTATTCCATATATATATCTAGGGTCGCATGGATTAATGATGATGGATGTAGTATTTAATCACCTTGGAGGGAGACACAAACTGTCCAAGGACATAGATCACTCCAGATGAGGCAAGGAAAGTGTGTTGCCACCCCAATGTGAGACCTCAACATGAAAGTGTTGGAAACAATAGTGAACTTAGTGTGAATATATTATACTAAGACTATTTCTAGATAATGAACATTGTTAATTGCCGGTTATGATACATCATTTGTATAAATCCCTTCTCCTTCCTTAGGAGAGGACGAGTAGCGTTGGGAATCTTGGGCATCACCCTTATCAGAAATATACTAACTATTGTCATCATATATCCTATAGGACTCAAGATGTGGTAAAAACTTGAGGATACACCACTAGTAATAGGCATGGGGGAATAAGATCCAACGGTTTATAAATCCTAAATGGATACTCTTCTGACATAGTTTCCGCTGCTCCTACAACTATTGGGAACCCTAGCCACATCTCCCCCTCCAAGCCCAACTAGTAAAGGGTCATCGACTCCCTCATCCATCTCTATGAGTGGAAAGGGTTTATCCCAACTAGTTATGTGGAATACTAGGTACATAGAGTTGTGGTTTAATTCCATTTACACTACCCTAAAGGATGCATAAGAAGAAATATACCCCATTTCCATGGTGAACCATTTTTGGATCCTTTCATCAGAATGATCGACATCTCTCTCCTAAAATAAGAAGGTAGGGGATGTATTGGTTGTGCATATTGTGACCACCTCAATGGGAGATCCTAGGAGGTCCCCCACCACTCAAAGTCATTGATAATTCCATGAATCCCCATAAGATAATGAATAGGTTGATCATGTCCCCCACTCAGTCTACCCCAATCTTGAACACTTGGTTCCTTTTTTAGGATAGGTCACTAACCATGCCCATTAGGAATCCAATATGATAGCTCCAATTTCCCCTTCAACTAGTAGCATACCTCTCACCCTCAAGACTAGAATGAGGGGTACATTCTTAACTAGTTGGGATCGAGACCCCAACCACCTATCGAGTTGGTTGTGTTAAATATTCTCACTTTTTAAACCATCATCACACATTGTGGGATGCCCATTGACAAATAATTTCACTATGGAGGTACCCCTGTGATGTATTCAGCTAACTTGGAGGTCCGCTACATGCCAGATATTTTTCCTTCCCTGATTATCCATCCTAGGGTAGGAGGGAAGAAACCTTCCATGGGGGCCTTATCTATGGATCTAGTCATAACATGTGTAGAAGAATCTCCCATGAACCTTAGGGAATCATGATTAGGGAATTACTGAATATCCAAAGATAAATTTAGGGGAAATGTCACATCATAATCAACCTCTCAAGGTTTGAGATAATGGAAAACTCAGTAGAAGAGCCTATGCCTTCACCATAAGAGCTCAAAGAAAAAACCCATTAGTTGAGGATGACCATACCTGAGGTAGATATCCACAATTTCCCCTAGTACCCTTATAAATACATGTAGGTGGAGGTGGTATTAACTCCATTTAATTAATTCTTTGTGAAACCGTGCTTACTGCCATTATCTTCTCTCCTCTCCCATTCATTCTTTGAATTTGGAGAGATTTTTGGGTTTGGATTGACACCCTTGGATAAAGGTGATCATTTTTTTGAGCTGCTAGGATACATACAAGATTTCCCCCACCCCCAATCAGACAAAGGTCATGGACACCCCATTATATGTGGATATGGTTATGAAGCTGGTCCCACCTTGTAAGACATTCTATATTTCTAAGGACAATTGTCTTATGTCACATCACCTTTTTTTCCAAGAGTCAGTAGAATAATAGATCCTCATTACTAAATACCTTGATTTTATATCCATAAATAATTAGGTAATGGGTGATTAAGAGCAATTTGAAGCTCCAAATAATGGGTAGGTGGAGGATATTTTATGGGATATTTTGGCCAGTGACCAGCTACCAATCTTGTTCTGGACACTTGAAGAAATGTAGTTTGATGTACTAGAGTCCCTCAATAAATACCAAAAACACATCTCTATCATAATATTTTAGAGACTTATAACCTCCTACAATATCATCATTTGACCTATCCTAGGAGTTGGGAACACCTCGAGGCTATTCATCAATAATGTCAAAGGGTCAAAATTGTGGAATTCCCTGGATCTCAAGTCCCCAATCCATATGGATTCCAACATACCTTCCCATAGTCCTATTTCTAGAGCCCCAATGTTCTCTATAAAATCATGTATGAAGAATATCCCCATAATTAGATCAGATTCTGAGGGTAGTATGCAACCCTTGATTTCATACCCCTTCCATAGAGATATCATGACCATCAGGATAACCCACCTATTGACGGTAAAGTCCCTTCTCTAGACATCACTATAGTGAATTACATTGAAATAAACTCTCTGTGTGATTAAATAAATTGATTTGTAAACTCAAGGTATGAAGGAGATCAACCCCAAGGTGGAACATTGTATCATGAAGACCTTCTGATGGGTGCCTGCACCCGCCACCAGATACACACATTGAGCCTCTAAAGTCTCACTGATGGCCTTCTTACACCTTACCATTTATATATAGACAAGGGTAAGGGGATTTATAACCTGATTAGCCCATCTGAGATTCATCTAAAATAAAGGTAGATTCCAAAATTGATGTTTTTCACCAGGAGCTTGAGTGATATAAGTAGAATACAACAAACTCATCACTTAACAATGCTTAGAACAAGGAGATGC
Source organism: Viscum album (assembly GCA_963277665.1). Classification (NCBI taxonomy): domain Eukaryota; kingdom Viridiplantae; phylum Streptophyta; class Magnoliopsida; order Santalales; family Viscaceae; genus Viscum; species Viscum album. Next base: position 1,136,796,126 of record OY728135.1, on the reverse strand, counting down.
CTGAGGGACCCCCATATATTCACTATCCAAGAAATAGAATATCCATATACATTCAATCAGGTTTAACGTAGGTGGATTTATGAATCTGATAAGTGTAAAGGTAGGAGGCTAAAGTAAATTTCCAAGGTATGATATAACTATCTTGCATGAGTAGAATGATTTCCATCATCTGGTTCTTGATAACTTTGCTTTGTGAGAAAAAAACCATTAAACAAACTGTTTTCTTCCATTCCTCATCATAATGATGTAATGTACACTCTCACCACCCACCTTGAGGATTTGGAGATGTAATAGGATTTGATTCTGCAAGTAGGGAATCCATATCTAGCATGGGTGGACCTAATGCACCCACCTCCGAAATTTGGAAATCTAAGATTCATTTAGTTTAATGGGACTAGTGATCTATTGAAACATCTGGAACACTTTTCCTCATGTTATAGTCTAATGTTGGGAACCCTGAGTAATGGGAAGTATCTAAACTTCTTTGATTCATCCAAACTCTGGAGGGATCCAATTTCACCTGGTATGGTAAGATTCCCCCAAAATCTATATCTAGCTAGGAAGATCTCTATGGAAATTTTATCTAGTATTTTATCTCTAACATGCTCAAAATCAGGATATCTGACCTCTTCAAATAGAATAAGAGGCATCAATAGTGTTTTGATGACTTCATTTCTTGATAGAAAGAATCTCGTAATCCCTAGATATGAAACTTTCCCATGATCATCTATTGACTATGTGTGTAGAGAATATTCAGGATGATTTGGTTCCTACTCTCATATCCCAAAGGTATCCTGGTGGATTATAGGAGTTCATATAAAGAGAACAACATCTGGATGAATCCTTATAGTGGACCAACCAGTGGTCACACCCATTATTTATTTCATCCCCAACATGAAAACTTGTTTAGGAAGAGGTAGACAACATTGTAAAAAATCAGGTCCTAGATCTAGTCCACCTTTAGACACCTCTTTAGGACATACCTCCCCATGATAAACCTCTTTGTGAGAACACATCTTAGGAACCCATTAGGGATAGGACCCTAGGTTTCCTTTCATCTAGTGGAAGAAGACAGTTTACTTGTTCAAGGATGATTAGGTTCTAGGGTACTTCATTTTCACCATGGAGAAGAACATCCTAAATATTCTTGAATACCAAAATAATCAAGAGGTCAAACTAACTGATCACAACAAATACTATCCATACCAGGTATAATATGTCTTGTTCGAGTTAGGAGAGGTCCCAACACAAGTAGTACTTGTCTCTACTAATCCCAACTGTGATGATGAGGACACCAGTGAATGAAATTAGGTGTCTCAGAAAGGTATGAAGAAGTATAATAAATGGATATCCTATAAGATGGACACTTGGGCCCACAAAATTATCCATACTAACTTGAGAAAACCATAACATCTTGCAGTTTCCACACCCTCTCCATCCACCTCATTGACAACACAACCTATCAAGTCTCAAAGGAATAAAAATCAACAACACTAAGACTATAAGATCCCCCACTCCCCCCATTAGTGCCAAAGTCATTTTTTACACTCGATTACTTCATTCCCCTTAAATTGTAAGAATCTAAAAGAATTCATCTAGTTTAGTAGCATCCATAGATAAAGAACATGGATATGATTTGGTCAATGTGGTCAGAATGGTAGATCATTGCATAATATCTAGTGACTAAGAGAGTCTTTAGGACCCTCCTGGTACCTATGTCTACTATCATCTAAGGATTTCTTGGTGTGATTCCATAAAATAGAGTTATTAGGATAATTCCTTAAAAAGGACAGTGTATTCCACTATGACCAGACATCATGCCTTACATAAGGTACAACATGCACAACCCTCACCGACCACATCATCAGGTGCACCCTCATAACCAACTATATTTTTTAATCATAAAACTCAACCACATTATCCTAGAGATTAGTCACAACCAACCAATGCTCGACCTCATCCGTTCAATGATCAACTTAATCCATCTAACCAATAGTGGTACTTGGATATCACCAAATGGGCTCTAACACCCCATCCGACTACACCCACAATGCTTCTAGAAAATGATCATCTTCCAGTGAGTATAAATATTACCCTATCCAAAAAAATGATGTTATGAAACATATATCTAGTATACCAGTGATACTATCTTTTCTTAATGAACACCACATGTTAAAAGATATGTGTGAGGCTCTCATCAAGAACCTTAAAAGACCACCCCATTTTGAGAATGAGTTAGTCACCATTGAATCTTATCATGTATATGAGGCCGAATCAGAGGAGTACCAAACCAAAATCTCCTTTTATAAGGAGGATGAGGGTCTTATAATATTGGGATGTATATGCCCTCTATATTCCATAGGTCGGTTTAATGGAAGTGAAATCTGTTGTTTCCTATTATACACGGGTTCTGCAATAAACATTATCCTAACCCTCATGCTCCAAAAGCTATAGCTCATGGAGGTTTATTGGACCCCCTATAACCTAAAAATTTTGGGGTATGACAAGATTGAGTAGAGGACACATGGAAATATCTAGCTCGATACCTTGTTCGGTGACCTGGTAGCGAGCACCAAGTTCATTGTTTCACAGAACACCACCTACAATTTTTTATATAGAAATCCCAGGCTTCACTTAAATGTAGAGGTCCCCTATTTATATCATTAATGCCTCAGTTACTCTCTCAATGTTCAAGTATGGGTGCTCCCTTATGACACCTTTCTTTCTATATGGACATCATATATTAAAAGAGGGAGGGAAAGTGGTTTCAGACCAATGAGGTTGAATGAATCAATTCTCCAATGACCTAATAGCCAATTTTTAGATCCCTGGGTGGATCTGAAAGATAGCTTCATATTTCTAGAAAACCGATTAGAGACAAAGATATTAAATTTAGGAACCATTTCATCATATATAGAGAAAAGGAATCCTAATAGATCACCTCATATTCATACAATGGGAAGAAACAATTGAGGTTATAAAATCCTACTCTTATCATATACCAAGAGGTCTTCCCTAGGGCTATTGATCCAAAATAATTCCATATGTTCAAGAGAGTGGATACAACTTGATGAAGGTCCACTCATCCTTATTATTTTGACATTATAAATGAACCCTTCCATTAAAAACCACATGGAATTGGATCTTCAAAATTAATTTACATGGAATCAACAGATTCGGAATCCTTCACCAAGGATGTTACCCCTATCAAGGATGAAAACATCATCAGACCATAATCCCCACTTCTAGAGGGGTTTTCCCTTTACATTGAAACCCCAACTTCAGGTGATGAAGAGGATCTGGAAGGTTCCCATCACCATTTTTAGGTTGGAATCTCTACCACCATCAATGGATTAAATTAGGTTAATCTCAACATAAATAAATAACCAAGATAGATACTAATTAGTGTATTCAATACCCCAGAAGTTCTTGAATAATATGTTGATTTTTGAAGAATCATTATGATGTATTAAGCTAGAGCTCTAAGGAAATATCAAGCCTCAATCCCCAAGTGGTTTTTCATTTCACTAGAATCCAAATGGGTCACTATGGATACAAAAATAATTCTAAGAAGATGAAACCTTCCCATGGTTCCATGGTCAAGTTATAATTTTATGATATAATCAAATATATATTTATCAAGTAAGTTTAATACCCAAAATTTTTAGACAAATAGTGAGGATTAAGAATGGGTAGATCATAGTCTATATGGACTTATAGGATCTTAACTGCCATATAATAGAGGATTATTTCCCCTCTAGGTGACAGAGATGCTAATTTATGTGACCACCAACTTCCAAGTATTTTCCTTCATGGATGAGTACTCTAAGTACAATAAAATATATATATCCCCCAAGGATAAATATGGCACTACATTCAATGAACAACATGGAACATTTTACTACCGAGTGATTCCATTTGGTTTGAAGAGCATTGGGAATACCTACTAGAACCCCATGTACCATATCTTTTAGTTTCTCTTCAGAACACTAGTGGAGTGTTATGTGGATGATTTGGCAGTTAAATACATCTAATGTCAAGACCATATCAGGGATATTTAGAAATTATTCGACTTCAGTTGCTCTTGGTGCCTACAAACACCTTTAAATGCACATTAGGGGTCAACTATGGAAATGTTCATGGATTATTTTTAGATATATAGGCATTGATATCAACCTATAGAATATCAAACCTATTTTATAGACGTATCTTCCTCATCAAATTCGTAAATTTTGGGGTCCCTAGAGTCTTATAGCCTATATTATGTGATTAATCACTAAATTGGCTAGTAAATGAAAACAATTATCCATGATATTGAAGAAAGGAACTATCTACCAGTGGGATGAAGTGTTTTAGTCCATGTTTTATGAAATAAATTAACACATACTACATCCTTTGGTCTTGATTCCACTCAACCCTAGGAATCCTCTGGTGATTTATGTGACCACCCTAGAGCGGTATCTCAATAATATCATGGAATAAAAGAATAAAAAAAGTAGGTAAAACCCTCTATTATCTCATTCATATGTTTCTTGGAACTAAGATCATGTATTATCCCATTGAGAAAGTCTGTTTGGACCTGGTCTTCAGGGTTCATAAGTTACGACATTAGCTGCAACTCCACAAAATATAGTTGGTGTATCGTGTAGATCTACTAAAGTACATCCTCAATTGCCCCATGTTGACAGGGTGGTTGACACAATGGGTAGTCATCCTATAAATATTGATACTAAGATTCCCCCCAAAAAAATTCATAGGTTAAGCATTGGAATATTTTCTTGTTACCCACTCGAATCTTGAGGAATCTCCCCTAGATGTATAATTCATAGAAGATTCCATCCTATTTTTGGATAAGACCAAACCATGTTGGAAGATTCTTTTTTATGGTGCCTCCAACTTCCCAACTGAGAGAAGGATCAACAAACAGAAACTCAATAGGGCTGGCCAATGGGTCATCTTCATCATTCTTAGACAAGGGATATACCTATATTCATTACCTTTTTTAGAAGGTTGTACAAAATATGAGGTTCAGTATTAGGATCTTATCACCAGCCTCAAGTTTTCCCTTGAGGTTGAAGGCCCTATTTGTAAGAAAATGAAGAAATATAACTATTCATTAAGTAGATAAACATTTACTATGACATTATAAAGTAGGAACATATCCCTATGCTTGAGTATAAAGGAACTTGGGGCACAGTGGAATCATGAAAGATGCACAATTTATTATTTTGTGTTTGGATTCACGTTAAAAATATATAATTCACTTAAAAAATTTCTTGTATTTCTAAAAGGATCTCATGTAATTCAATTTAAGAATGAAAAATAAAATTAAATGAAAGCTTAAACAGTACCTTGTTCGTTTGAAGCATCCAGTTTGTTTCACTCACCACTGATGTGTTGTGGTTGAAATATTCCAAATTGGACATCATAGAGATCATCCACTTGTGATACAAAATTCTGGGATCATTAATCTACATTTCTTAGGTGTTAGCATAGGAAATCAAATATCATTATGACAACCATATGATTTCCCAAAGAACGTGGACTCGATCGAGAAAGTAAGATCGATCAGACCTTGTTATTCCTTTGAAATCTCTCTTTAAAAACTTGATGGGATATGATAAGAGAAATTATTTCAATAAATTCGTTAAAATGATGGGAATTTGAATTCAATAGGTGAAAATGATCTTTTAAACTTAGGTTATAATTTCTAAAATTGTACTTTAAAAAATAGAAAGTAATAACCTTCATTTTATACCATTATACACATGTATAACTTAATAAAATTTTCATAAATGTGAAAAATATTTTATCACTCACTTTTAACACTATAAAATGTTATGTGATAACATAAAAACCATTTACTCATCCCTTAAGCTATTCAAATAATTTAACAAACCATAGAAATCCAATGTTCGTTCGAAATATTATATTTTTCTCATATTCACATTTTTGATAAAAAAAACAAGTGAATACCTTGAGAAATAAATTCAATCCTAATTATTATAAAATTCAATAATATAATTCAATTAGTTTTATTTGAGATCAATCAAACTTGAATGTTCACTGGCCCTCACATGTGAGGCCCACTTAGTCCTAAACTTCTATTCATTAGAATAGGTGGAACTTGTGGACACACTTACTATGTTTCCCTCTAGGTCATTATCTTAATATTAGTGATTCCAACCCCAACACCATGATTTGAGTATATAAACCCATCATGGACCCTAAGGAGATAAGAAATTTTTAGTTATGACTTCTTCCTTGAAACACTTATTGTGTAATATAATCTCTTTGTCACTTTATATCTCATAAATTAGTATGAAAACTTGTTTAATCATCCTTTGTTTTCTTTATATATTTCTTAAACTCACTATACAGACTTACCTTCTTATACCATGGCCATGGATATACAAAGCTACTACCATCTCGGTCAACCTTTTCCCACGAGATATCTCTTAATCAACTTGAATGTGAAAAATTCTATCTTAATCATTCAATCAATGTTATATCACTAATTAATCACCCAAAAAAACTACCTTGACATGATTTCATTATCATGGTTTTAACCTTTCATCAAATTACATGATCAAATGGAACACACTGATAATGATCTCAATTCTGAATACCAATACACATGTTTATATATAGGAACAACCAATGATACCTAAAACATGTGGTGTTCCTATTGGATGGTCTGTCCTCATGATCTCACTACTAGAGATCACTAAGTTTAAACACCATGATAATAAGTCTCAATGATTATGATCCCCCAAAACCCGATACCCAAACATTAAATGGGTCATGTCATTATGATGTATCTAGACCATAGGACATATATATTTAAGATTACTATTATAGTATCTCTAGGTTCTAATTATATATGGGAACCATTATAACCTTTTAATATGACACATAATATAAGGACATTACCGTCTAAATAGTATATGTACAAATATCAACACTATTATAGTATGAATAAACACACACACACACACACACACACACATATATATATATATCAAACTGTATATATGTAATTATAATCAAAAGTAAAATTTAAGTTAGGTCTAGGGTACCCTTTATTACAATGATCTCACTCACACTAGAGAAAAATTGGTAACCATCTCTGTTAGTTGTCACATGATAAGATCATGTGTCTGCTGAGATATGGCTTTATTTAGGGACCTTCTACGTTTACACTACCTAGATAGTCTGCTATCTACAACTTTTTCTCTTTGAGTAATACTTCTCAAGAGATGACATCCCCTAGTATATCCCTTTTTTTACTCTCTAAAATTTGAAACTTAGATAGTAGTAGTAATAGAATTATCATAATGATAAAACATTACTTACTAGGTGTGATTCCATGAACTAAAACAAATCATTGTATTTCTTATACTACTTCTTTAGATGCCTTATAAGACGGAATGAAATCGTTATTTATAGATACAAATACCACTATATTGAATGTGATTTTCTTACTCATTACCTTATCCTAGTTGGGATATTAGATCACAATGATCCAAGGAATAGTAGTTTGTGTCACTTTAAAACTAGTATCCTTTCCTCTTCACATACCAGTTACACATCCTTTGTACATATTTAAGTGCAATTGGATAGTGGTGACTGCATAATTTTCAGTTCTACTTTTTATAATTAATATTTTCCTACTATAATGTATATGTTGGAAATATCAATTCTTGTCCATTTCATAGAATAAATGACTGATCCATCGCTAAATCATATGTAATTAAAATCACTATGTTAATCTCCTCTTATATCTTAGAAATATAAACCTGGAAAGATATATGTTATGTGACACTAGTAAAAAATATTTCTTAAATTGTTCCAACTTGTATTTTTTAATACTATGTAAATATATATATGATTTAATAGGATTAAGAAACTATAATATCCACATTAGTAAATATTACTCCCTATAACTCTGGTTGCTACTTCAAGTCAATCTCTAGAGAGTTATTTTTCATTTTGTTCTTAACTAACTATAATACTAATAGTTGTTTTCTATATGTTAAAAAATATATTTTACTTAGAAAATAATGGCGCTCCCACTAACGTCCTATATAAAAATGGAAAATATTCATTCAAAATCAATATTCTATGATCTGGTTTCTTACTTTAATCCTAGACTAGAATTTAGTAACTTTCACCCTTATTTGAATTTTATGATGTTGTTTGACTCACCTATTTTTATTATCCCAAATCATGTTTCATTTATATATAAAGTAGTCATTTATGTGAAAATAATGCTTGTCTCAAAGCAATACCTATGTACTGTTAATCTCACTGCTTTCATGTTAAGATTATAGTTCAGAATTTATCTAAGTACAAGGTCACCGTTATAAGGTTATCGTTACATAGTCACTGATACGAGGTCACCGTTACAAGGTCACCATTACAAGGTTATTGTTTCATGGTCACCGATACATGGTCACTGATACAGGGTCACTGATACGAGGTCACCAATACAAGGTTACCGTTACATGGTCACCGTTGCATGGTTACCAATGTAAGGATACCAATGAAAGGTTACAGTTAGAGGTTGCTGATGTGCACCTACTGTTTAATCCTACCGATATGAAGGCTACCGTCACCATTCTACCGATGTTTACTCTTCCATACTCTGTAAAATTCTAAATATTATTCTAACAGTCATATTTGATAAACTAAATGCTTCTGACATTAATTAATGCTGATTGTAGATGTTTTAGGAGACCGTATGTAACACCCGAGACTTTTATGAGAAATATTTTGTTTTTATGTTATATAAATCATCAAAGGAATCTTTCACTACACACAACACTAGCTTGTCTTGCTTTACACGCAATCGTGGCCTTCCTCGATAGCTTGCGTCGTACGCAATACCGAGTTTCACTAAACAAAGATATGCTATTAAAATATTATTAAAACTAGCTGTTATGAATAGTAATAACTGAATTTTTAATTTTATAACATTTTAATTCAACTTATACATATTTTATAATGAGGTATAAAAGCAAAATCAGTTTGTTTGGATAAAAGAAATATTTTTCAAAAAATACAGTTTTTTCGCCTTTTGATGGCGCACCCACATTAATTCTAGTTTTTGAAATGTTTATAAGTTCAATTTGACAAACTAAAATTCTTCTTTTGAATCAGGGTATAAAAATTTACTTTGGATAAATTTTTGATATTTTTCTGATAACTTTCATATTTTGAGGAATAGTAAAAATACAGTAATTTTTAATTAAAAACAACTTTTTTCATTGAGGTAATTTATATGGATAAATTATAATATTGAATGGTTTTAAAGTATAAATAGAATATATTTTTACCATTTAATATAATGTATGTCATTATCATTAATTTCACATTGAATTCATATGTAAAAACATTTCAATCTTTGGCAATGTTTTAACCTCTAAAACCCATTTTCTTAACAACGGGATTTATTTTAAATTAATTACTGCAACTTATATGTTTTGAATTTTGAAAAATGGATTCCATATTCAGAATCAGTGGGTCAAAATTATTTTAATAGGCTACTTTTTATTTTTGGGCATTATGAATAGTAACTACGGTAAATTTTATTTACCATAGTTAAAGGTAAATCGGGTAATTAAAGGTAAATATAAGATTATAAAATTACCCTAACACATGTAAAAATCCTATTGGATGACTATAAGTCGACCCATATAACCTAAGGGTCGGATTAGATTCATTTAATGGACTTTTTTCAATGAAAATAATTTAATTATTATTAAAACTAAAGAATGTGACAACATGTCACTTTCTTAAATATTATAAGTATAATAATTTTAATTTGGTGATAAACATAATGAAACTTAGAACATGAATAGTCTCAAAAAATATAATACAATTATCTACATCATAAGAATTGTTTTTGATTTTTTAGGGATTAAATAATTATCATTAATTATGACACAATAGTGATGCTGAAATTATTTTATTAATTAAAATATCAAATAAATTGTTTTAAAAATTTTAAAATAAATATTATATGAACTATTTAATGTTCTACACTAATTTTCTAGATACATATGACATTTTATGAATCTATTAAAGCTTTTAGTTCTAACATATCTTCTGTATATATTTTATTTAAATTCAAATAAATGAATAGTTTCAAAATTGACACTATTGTTATTTTATAAAAATAACATATTATAAATTTGTTTAAAAATCACAAAAATATTTAAAAATTATAATTTAAAATTTATATGGTCGAAAATGTCATAAATTGTCAAATTATGGAAAATTCACAACACATATGTAATTATTTATAATAATTTAAAATTTAGAATATTATTACCACAAATAAAATTAAATTGATAAATAAGGATAAATCAAGTTGATAATGTTTAAAATAAATTCCTAACATGTCTAAATTTTATTGATTGATGCAATTACAACCCTATATCATCTTATATTCGAATATGAGTCATTTTGGGAGGTTTTTAAGTGGGGTTGGGATTTAATATAAACTAATATTTCTTATATTTCCAAAGGTGCCCCTCTCCTCCCTTATAAAAGGGCACCTCCTCCCTCTCTTCCTCACACCAATATGAGCCTTCAAGATCGGCCAACCCCTTCCCATTTCACTTACCCACTTCCTTATAAACCTACTAGAGGTATTGGTCTTATCAAAAGACCAACTCTAGTGCCTTAAGAGAAAGTTTAAAGGAGGCACTTCGAGAAAGAGGTAATACCTTCTACCGTTTTCTTCAAGTTCCATTCTTCTTCTACTCCATCTTCTTTAGTTGTTTCATTATGAGGTAATAACATCAGTATCACTCATATACTGATATGTTATTATAAATATGAAACAACCCTATTTCACCTCTTATCCATCCTATGGAAAACGAAATCACCGCGCGTGCGTACGTACAGAATACCATCTCCATGCTGTGGTGTAATATATTTTCCACCACCACCTTACTTGGATGGGTATAAGGGTGAAAGTAATGAATATATATGATTATTGTAAATTGGTATTGATTATGAAATAGTATACATACACTCCAATAAAATTCCACGATCATGGGAACGATATCATCACTCGTGCGTACGTACGGAATACCGTCTCCACGATGTGATGCGATTCGTTCTACATGATATTAATTTCATAATGATTATATAAATGAATTGAATGAATTAATATGATATATATTACACTAATACCATTATGTAAATGAGGTGTCTATAACCTAAAGATAAGAATAAGAATTTATTCGACAAAACATGCATAAGAACAAAAAGTAATAAACACCCGAATAACAAGTAGTAATAAAATATTACTAATAAGAAGCTAAGAATATGACCATATATGATATCATAACAATAATTATGATTCTGTAATAAGTCAATAACATTATTTAAATCATTATACAGAAGGTTCGGATACTTACGAAGCAAATCAGACCTAAGGTAAGGGAAATATCACAATCTCATTTTTATCCGAGATTGTTTATACTTTGAAATTCACTAGGGTGTATTTTATCATACACATCCATGTTTCCTCAATATGTAATTTTTATATACTTCTACAGTATTTTATATCCAATTTTACCCTTCGGGGAGTTTTTAGTAAAAGATATGAAAGGAATCTTTTGTCGTTTTTCGTACGAGGTACTTTTTGACTTTTCCAACAAAAGTACGAGAAGAATGCTTTTTTAACTTATACAGCATGAATGGATTTTTTAAAAATTATATCCAAGAAGCCTCCATTACAAGTTTTCATTTTTATTTTTAATCAACTTCTTTTAGTTTAAAATTGTATGACATGTTAAGAAAGGAAAAATGTTTTTGAAGTAGAAAGGATATTTTCCTCAAGAATGGAGTTTCAAGAGTTTTATCAAAATTATTTTCCATCTAAGATAATATAGGGTTATGTTTTTATCCCTATTATTACATGGATTTGATTATGTTGTGATGGAAATATTTTTATGAATTCCTTTATCTTATATGAATTGTTTTATGATGTCATGATGTTTAAGAATCCCATTTTTATTACATGTGTTATGCAATGGTGTATGATTTATGATTTTGTGGCACACATAAGAATGGTATCATTATGAGATGGGTGGGACCTATATCTCCCTCCAATGCATTGGGTAAATATTTTATATCTCATGAGATAGATATGGCTAGAACAGCAGGTTAAACCGGTTCATTGAAACAGGACTGAAACGAGGAGTGAACTCGGTTCAGAAATGGACTTTGTCCACTAAGATAGTCTTGGCAATGAGTCTTGACTAATAATAAATGATTCTCTATGATTATGTGTGTATTACACAATGTTTCATGTTTTAAGTTATGATTATTGGGATTACATTTAACTACTATGATTTATCCCATGTTATGATATTATGATCTCTTTTGCAGGTTAAGATTTCCAAAATGTTATGTTCTTATGAATATGATGTGATTGATATTTCTTTTTTTACCCTTACTGAGCATTTGAGCTCACCCTTTTGTATGTTTTCTTTCCCCAAGTCAGGAAGAAGGTTATTAAGTAAGATATGCAAAAAGGGACTATAGATATGATGAAATAAATGGGAGACAGTGTAGATGCTTTATGAACCAGTTGTTTATGTTTCCCAGTTTCTAAAGACACTATACCTATATGGTCCTTTCCAGGTTTTGTTATATGTTGTAATAAGTGTACTTTAATTTTGAAGTAATAAAAATGTATGTAAAGTATAGGTTGTTATACCATACTTGTCATGACCCGTCCCTGGGGCCCATGTTGTGACTCCCCCAAGCCCGCCTTTCATAGGTCAGGGGCTGGTGACTAGTACCAAAAGCGTAAATCCCGGTAAGGGAAGGCATTGCCTTTATAAAAGTAAACAAACACAACAGAGTACGCAAGTGAAGTAAGTACTAAGTAAAACTGAGTACAAAAGTAAGTGATGAAAAGTAAATAGTCTAGTATACAAACCCAACTGATAGTAAAATACAAATGAAAATAAAGTACAACAACAGTAAAGTAAAGCGGCAACCACTGTGTCGTCCTCCGGATATCCCACCTGAAGGATGGGTACAGATGGTCTCCTCAGCTCCTCGGGTCTAGCTGTCCGCTCTGTGTATGTCTCGTCTAGTGTTCCACCTTCAGGTATCGTCCAACTCCACAAGTCTCCACCTCGATCAGTGATGTTCGTTGTCTGCAGCCAACACAACATAGTACGGGCATAGCCTATGCAGGGGTGAGTATACAATACCCAGTAGGGACCCCGAGACCCTCAAAAGCATCCCAGAATCCACAAAGGATAAACCACAAAGGAAAGATACAGTCACGAAGTATCAACCGACTCTACTTAGTTATATGCCCATACATATACCTAATTCATCAATTCCAGTCCGGCTCCAACTCTCGAGCCCATGCACAACCCAGTCCACACAGGAAATAAGTCAATCACACCATTGGTAATGATTTCAATTCAAGACTCAGCTCACACAAGTATACTACTCAAGAAGAAGGGTGGAGATGATTAGATATAGCCTCTGAATCATCTCCTCTGCCAAACCCACGTAGGATCCTAGTACAGAAGTCGTCGTTGCTGAAACCACATAGGATCCAAGTACAGTAACCATCAATGTCGAACTCATGTAGGATCCAAGAACAGTCGTCCCTGCTACCGAACCCATGGAGGATCCAAGTACAGTCGTCCTTGCTGCCAAACCCACAGAGGATCTAAGTACAGTCGTCATCGTCGTCGAACCCACGGAGGATCCCAGCACGGTAGTAGTCACAGTCGCAGCCAGCTCTAGGGTTCCCGCACACAACGTGCTCGATTCCGGGAGGGTCTGCTCCTCGAGTAAAGGGGTCGATACATCAACTGTCATGAAGTCTAGATTTGATGTATCCCGAAGTTCTGTCTCGTCAAAAGGAACTCAACGCAACAGACGGCGTGTCAATCGGACGCCCGGTCTGAGAGTTATTGGCCTTTTTGTTCCAGGGTCCCAGTTAGAAATACGCTCGATTATAACCTGGTCGTTATCTATGGTCATCCAAAACTCACTTAGAGTATCTCAAAAGGACCGCCTAATCAAAAGGGTCCCAGTGCCGCAGATGTCGCATAATTCGGATGCGCGGTCGTCAAGATATTCACTTTTAAGTGAAAACGGGACCGGCTCGTTAAGCCCAGTGGGATGGCGGGTCGGGTCAACCCAGTCTTGGTGGGTCCAACCCAGCTGGTTTCGCACCGACCCGGTGAAATGTGCGGTCCATCCCGAGGGGGCGCGGCCTCGCTGGCTCGGCCAGTGGGCCGAGCGGTCTGGGGGGGGTGGCCCCCCGGCTGCCCGAACCGGCGGCGCCAAGCGGCGCCGCCCTCCCTAACCGGCCGACTAACCTTCTTAGCGCAACCAGCCCGCACGGGCGGGACATGGTTCATCTGACGCGGCGCCCACCTGGCGTCGCTTCTTTCCTTTGCTCGGCCGGCCGACGAGCTGGACGGTTCTTCCGCCGAAGCATCCCACGAAGCGGGCCACGGTTTCTTCCGCACAGCTGGCGTGACGACGCCGGATTCCTCCGCTGCGGCCTGCCCTAGTTACGGCTCCACATCCCCGACACAGTTCGACGACACCGTGCTTCCTCTGCCGCTTTCCGCTTGGTTGTGGCTTTTCTTTGCGTGTGCGACAGCGGCCCTTGCGCCGCCGGCCTCTTCCGCGTTCCGCCTCCGGTCGCTGATTCCAAAAATAATCAAGATCCAGCAGAGGGTCATCAGGCCGTGTTCGTTCGGCCAGTGCCATCCACATTAGTCGATAGCAATAGGCCGGTACAAACAAAGATAAACAATGATGAACGAGGCACAATTTTAATCCATTAAAATTGAACGTAATCCCCATACCTCGAATATGGTTTGTTCGTCATAGATGCGGATAGCGATGTTGCTCTGTCAACATCAGAGAAGAACCATCGTTGTTGGTGAGTTCCCCGCATCAGTGTCTTCTCCACTAACTTGGAGGAAGAAGAGGATTGGATAAACTTGGAGCATTCTTCACCGATTCATTCTTCGTTGAAGGTGGGTTTTCTTCGTCGAAGAAGAAAACCATTCTTCTTTGCAGAGAGGAATACTTTTCTCCCTTTCTCAAGAGCTCTCTCCCAACTCCCCTTAACATAACGAATTCCCCCAAAAATAAAATAATAGACTAGTGTTATTATTTTATTAACACATTCAATTTAAAATTCAAAATTCAAATCACTTAATTAATTAAGTGAAGAGGTTAAATTTATTAATTAGGGTGTGTTGGCAAACAATAAAGAGAGAGAGGGAGAGGGAGAGGAAATGTCCTCATAAATTAAAGGGGTTGTCATGAATTAAACATGGGAGTTAAAAATGGAGTTAGAAATGAGTTATGGAAGATGCAATGTTGGGGCTCGTGTGGGCCCCACCTTTCAATTATCAACACATTAGAAGTTGGGTGGGTGTGGGCCCTACCAACAACTTCTCATGAAAGAAATTAACCTCCATATATATAAATAAAATTGTTCTAACAATTTTATTTAACTTCTTAATTTAACCCCAATTTTAACTTTCAACCCGCATAAAACGCAACTACGGTAAAGGTCCCCTTAAGCAATTACCGGCGCTGCGAGTTCATCGGTGTTCTCAGATTTAAATTCCAAGAACCGGTTCAAAATATAGAAAAACATGAACGCACGTTTACTAAAGGTACCCGAACAAAACTTCGGAAATTTATTCCGGTCACACCGGGCCTCGGAATCAGGTTCCGTCAGAAACTTCATACTCGTAAAATTCTAAAGAATTTAAGAAAAAAATTTCCTTGAAATTTATGGGTCTTTACAATACCCCCACCTCAAGGATTTACGTCCCCGTAAAGCTACAAAAAGAAGACTAGGGAAACAAATGAGGGTACTGAGCACGCATCTGAGCCTCCCTCTACCATGTGCTCTCCTGGAGGTTCCCGTGCTACTAGCGAATGCACACTAGAGGAATCGACAATCCATGTAGGACCCGCTGCTGTCGATCCTCGATCTCCATCAGGACTTCTGCAAATGTCACTCTATCATCTATGTCCAGCTCCCCATGATCAATGATGAGTGATGGGTCATGCATGTATCTCCTCAGCTGAGATACGTGGAAGATGTCGTGCACCCAGTGCAACTGAGGTGGAAGATCCAGGTGGTAAGCTACCTCACCTACCCTACTGATGACTTGGAATGGTCCGATGAAGCACAAAGATAACTTGCCGCCCCGAACAAATCTCGGTAATCCACATCGAGGTGAGACCCGTAAGAAAACGTAGTTGCCATCCTCGAACTATGGTGGTCTCCATCTCCTATCAGTATAGAACTTCTATCTGCTCTGTGCAGTCCTCATCCGCTCCTGGATGATCTAAACCTTCTCCATCATAGCCTGGACCATCTCTAGTCCTACAAGTGATGACTCCCCGAGGTCAGTCTAGCATAGAGGTGATCTGCATGGTCGGTCATATAGTTCCTTGTAAAGTGTCATCCCGATGGTGGAGTGGTAGCTGTTATTGTACGCAAACTCCACCAAGGACACATGCACAGAGCATGTCGTCGAGAGTCTAAATGGTTCTCTCCGTCTGGCCATCCATCTGAGGATGAAAGGTGGTTCTCAGGCGTAGCTACATCCCAAATGCCTCATGCAACCCCTTCCAATGTCGGGAAGTAAAGCGATCATCTATATTGGAGATGATAGACAATGGAACACCATGAAGCCGTACGATCTCATGAACATAGAGGCTCCTCAAGCTCTCCACTAAGCCCTGCTCTCTGATCAGTAGGAAGTGGGACAACTTGGTGAGTCGGTCGACGATCACCCAGATAGAGTCGTGCCCCATGGATGTACATGGAATCCCCATCACGAAATCCATGGATATACCATCCCACTTCCACTCTGGAACCTCTAAGGGTTGTACCAAGCCTTCTGGTACCTGGTGCTCTGCCTTCACTTGCTGGAAAGTGAGACATCGTGAAATGAACTCTGCTACAACCTTCTCTATACCCGGCCACCAGTGTGGTCATCTGAGGTCCTGGTACATCTTTTCCACTCCAGGATGTACCGCTAGAGGGAATGTTTGAAACTCCCTCAGCACATCCTCATGCAGTGAAACTGGTACAATGGTACGTCCCCTGAAGAGGATGACGTTCTCTCCTCCTTCAAAAAATCCATTAGGCACCTGCCCTATGGAAATCTGAGCACGTCGCGTCTCACAGTCAATGTCCCCAAGTTGTACCTCTCTGACCCGTTGAAGTAGTGTAGGAGTGACTGTGAGAGACTGTAGAAAGGCTTCCCCATCTCTATCCACAAAGGATATCTACAACGCGGCTAGCTTCTCTGTCACCTCCCCTAGCAGTTGTATGCCTAATCTCCTGCTGAGAGCATCGTCTATTACTTTCCCTTTACCAGGAGTATAGACTATCTCAAAGTCATAGTCCTGGAGGAACTCGAGCCATCACCACTGTCTCAGGTTCAGGTACTTCTGTGAGAAAATGTACCTGAGACTCTGGTGGTCAGAGTAGACTGTAAATCACTCGCCCATCAGATAGTTTCCCCACATCTTCAGGGAGAAGAGCACTACTACTAACTCCAGGTCATGGGTAGCGTAGTTCTGCTCGTGTTGTCTCTACTGCCATGAATCATAAGCGATCACTGCCTACTCTTGCATCAGGACACACCCGAGTCCGGTCCCTGATGCGTCGCAATAAACCACATACCCAACGCCCTCCTCCAATAGCCTCAAGATGGGTGCACTGGTCAATCTCTGTCTCAGCTCCTGAAAGCTCTGATGGCATCTATCTGACCACATGAAGGGTTTCCCCTTCTTCATAAATGCTAAAAGTGGTGCTGCAACTCTGGAGAAGTCTGGAACAAATCTCCGATAGTACCCAGCCAGACCTAGGAAACTTCGCACCTCCATCACGCTTCTGGGTGGCTCCCAAGAAATTACCACCTTGATCTTTACTGGGTCTACTTCAAATCCCGCCTCCGAGATGATGTTCCCCAAGAAGTGAACCTCTCGAATCCAGAACTGGCACTTCGAGAGATTACCATAAAGCTGGTGCTCCCAGAGTGTATCCAGTACAACCTGCAAATGGTAGGCGTGCTCCTTCTCAGTAGTCGAGTAAATCAGTATGTTGTCGATGAAGAATATGAAAAAATGATCGAGGTAAGGTTGGAAGATGCTGTTCATGAGACTCATGAACACAGCTGGTGCGTTGGTTATGCCGAAGGTCATAACCAAGAACTCGTAGTGGCTATACTGACACCTGAAGGGTGTCTTCTGCACATCCTCGTCTCGAACTCTGAGCTGGTGATATCCTGACCTGAGTTCTATCTTCGAGAACCATCGTGCTCCCTTGAGCTGATCAAAGAGGTCGCCAATCCTCGGGAGTGGGTACTTGTTCTTTACGGTCACCTGATTCAGGCGATGGTAGTTGACACATATTCGTAAGCTCCCATATGCCTTCTTGGCGAATAAAATCAGAGAAGCCCAAGGTGAAACACTAGGTCGGATGAATACCTTTCCCTGCAAGTCTTCCAGCTGTACCCACAGCTCACGAAGCTCAGTGGGAGCCATTCGATATGCTGGAGTAGATATTGGTGTTATCCCGGGGTACAGTTCAATGTAGAAGTCTACCTCTCTATGAAGAGGTAGTCCTAAAATGTCGTCAGGAAAGACATCCGCATACTAATCCACCACAACAGGAAAACTCGTACTCCGCACATCAACCACTCCTAGGATGATACTAGACAACTGATGTGTTATCGGCTTCCCTGTCCTCTGCGAAAGTCCATCCTGCACTGCAAAGGCTCCCGTCTCGCTGGTGAAGGTGAACCTACTCCCATCTATGCGGACACACCTCACTTTGCGCCTAATACAGTCGATCTAGGCATGGACTGTTGATAACCATTCCATAACCAAGATGACGTCGTTAGGCCTTGACGCCGCTAAAATATGATCCCAGCCAAAGATCTCACCTCCTAGAGTAATCTCACACTGTCGGCACCAGTGCGTAATCATCGAGTCTGCTCATGTAGGAGTCTCTAGTCGTAAGGATTGAGCCAATGACTCCGTCAGAATCTCTGACTTCGAACAAGGGTAGCGGCAATAAAAGAATGACTCACTCATGTGTCTATAAGTACTGCAGAAAGGGTGGAGTAGACAAAGATAGTACCTCAAATCATCTCAGGTGCACCGTGGTTGTAGGCCTCGACTTCCTGGTGTTGAACCTGCCCCTGTCTGCCAGCTCCTTGTGGTCGGGGTGGTCCTCCTGGTGGTGATGGTGGTAGAGCCTCAAAGCGTTGTCCACCACCCGTTGTTTGTCTAGCTCCTCTGCCTCGTTCTCCTGCTCCCTGTAGACATCCATGGTCGAACCTATGGCTCTGCTTGGGAGGTCCCTCTACTGTCTGTTTCTCATCTATATGGAGGGTCAAGCAGTTACGATCCATGTGGCCCTGCCCGCCGCATGCATAGCACTGCATGCCCCTTGTATGGATGGCTCTGATTCGTGTGCCCCGTACATCCGAACCAGTATCCTGATGTCGCCCACTAGATGGCCTGGTCCGCTTGGACCTCTGCGACATCTGTATGTTGTTGGCTGCATAAGACTCTGCTACGTGTCGCCCTACGGTGGGTCTTGATGTTGGTGTCGGCTCAGCAAGAAATCTCTCCACAAGAAGGGCCTGATCCAGCACTCTAGCCTATGTCAGAATGCTGAGGGAGATCATCGAAGCCCTGATCTCATGCCTCAGTCCCAGCTCGAAGGTTTGGGCCTTGAAGAACGGGTCTCATACCATGTCAGTGGTGTAGCGTGAAAGATCAGTAAATCTCACCGAGTACTGAGCAACTATCATATTGCCCTACTGCAGATGTAGAAACTCCTTGATGCGCACCGCATGGAGGGTGGTTGGAACAAACTCTGAGCGAAAGAGACTCTCGAAGTCTTTCAGTAGAGATGCCTCATCGTGCACCTAGAGCATCAGGCTCCACCATCTACATGCTGCTGCATGTAGTAGACTCGCGTCAAGGATCACCATATGATCAGTTGGTGCCCCTACTAATCTGAAGACTCTGACGATAGCCTTCAGCCAATCCTCGGATGCCTATGGGTCCATCTCTCCACGGAACATGGGCGGCCTCTGTCACTGAAACTCGTGAAACGCGCTCAGTCGGCGTGCACCCTCTACTGCTGCAGCAGGTAGTATCGATGGCTCATCAGGTTGTGGTACCGCTGGTGCCTCTGCTGTAATGGGGCCCTACACCAAGGCCTCATCGCTCAATGGGCTGTCATCTCGCATGTAACTAAGAACCCTAGCTGGCTGCCTTCGTGGGGACATCCTGAAAAGAAACAAGTGTTCCACAGTAAAAAAGTATACATATTGAGCTGACACAAGTAATCACAAAGAAAACTTTTGAACACACATGAAATCAATGTTTTTGTGCACTGAGTCATAAATCAGAAGTTAGGGTCTCGGTGTATGGATATGTCAGCCACCGCACCAACAATGCACTCCCTGGACTGAAAACCATACTCATTACTCTTAACACTATTGCTTCACAGTAGTGAATGATCAGAGTCATGAGTTCTGTGGTATAACCGACTCCTCTAATACCAATTTTTCACGACCTGTCCTCGGGGCCCATGTTGTGACTACCCCAAGCCCGCCTTCCATAGGCCAGGGGCTAGCGACTAGCACCAAAGGCATAAATCCCGGTAAGGGAAGACATTGCCTTTATAAAAGTGAACAAGCACAATAGAGTATGCAAGTGAAGTAAGTACTAAGTAAAAATGAGTAAATAAGTAAGTGTTGAAAAGTAAATGGGCCAGTATACAAACCCAACTGATAGTACAGTACAACTGAAAAGAAAGTACAACAATAGTAAAGCGGCAACCACTATGTCGTCATCCGGATATCCCACCTGAAGGGTGGGTACAGATGGTCTCCTCAGCTCCTCATGTCCAGCCGTCTTCTCCGTGTACGTCTCGTCTAGTGGTCCACCTCCGGGTACCGTCCAGCTCCACAAGCCTCCACCTCGACCAGTGATGTTCTTCGTCTACATCCAACAAAACATAGTGTGGGCATAGCCCGTGCAGGGGTGAGTATACGATACTCAGTAGGGACCCTGAGACCCATGAAGGTATCCCAGAATCCACAAAGGATAAACCACAAAGGAAAGATACAATAACGAATTATCAACCGACTCTACTTAGGTATATGCCCATACATATACCTAAGTCATCAATTCCAGTTCGTCTCCAACTCTCAAGCCCATGCACAACCCAGTCCACATAGGAAAGAAGTCAATCATACCGTTGGTAATGATTGCAAGTCAAGACTCAGCTCACACAGGTATAATACTCACGAAGAAGGGTGGAGATGATTAGATGTAGCCTCTAAATCATCTCCTCTGCGGAACCCATGTAGGATCCTAGTACAGAAGTCGTCACTGCCGAACCCACGTAGGATCCAAGTACAATAACCATTGCTGCCAAAACCACGTAGGATTCAAGTACAGTCATCCTGGCTTCTGAACCCACAGAGGATCCAAGTACAGTCATCCTCGCTGCCGAACCCACATAGGATCCAAGTACAGTCATCATTGTCCTCAAACCCACAGAAGATCCCAGCACGGTAGTAGTCGCAGTCACAGCCAGATCTAGGGTTCCCGCACACAGCGTGCTCGATTTCAGGAGGGTCCACTCCTCGAGTAAAGTGGTTGATACATCAATTGTCACGAAGTCCAGATTTTATGTATCTCTAAGTTCTGTCTCATCAAAAAGAACTCAACGCGATAGACGACGCGTCAATCGGACACCCAGACTGAGAGTTATTGGATTTCTCGTTCCAGGGGCCTGGTTAGAAATATGCTCATTTATAACCTGGTTGTTATATAAGGTAATACGAAACTCACTTAGAGTATCGCAAAAGGACCGCCTCATCGAAAGGGTACCAGTTCCACAGACGGCGTGTCATTTGGACGCGCGATCATCAAGATATTCACATTTAAGTAAAAACGGGCCCAACCTATTAAGCCTAGTGGGATGGTGGGTTGGGCCAACCCGGTCTTGGAGGGTCCGACCCGGCTAGTGTCGGACCGACCCGGTGAAATGCGTGGTCCGGCCCGAAGGGGGCGGGGCGCGGCCCGACGGGGCGCGACCCTGCTGGGCGCGGCCTCGCTGGCTCGGCCAGCTGGCCGAGTGGTCTGAGGGGGGGGTTTGGCCCCCCGGTAGCCCGAACCGGCGGCGCCAAGCAGCGCCACCCTCCCTAACCAGCCATCCGATCTTCTTAGCACAAACAGCCTGCACGGGCGGGCTGCGGTTCATCCGGCACTGCGCCCACCTGGCGTCGCGGCTTTCCTCCACCCAGTCGGCTGACGAGTCGGCCAGTTCTTCCGCCGAAGCGGGCTGCGGTTCCTTCCGTACATCCGGCGCGACGGCGCCGACTTCCTCCACTGCGGCCTGACCTGGTCCCGGCTCCGCGTCCCCGGCACGACGCGACGACTCCGTGCTTCCTTCGCCGCGACCCTCTTGTTCACGGCTTTTCTTTGCGTGTGCGACGGCGGCCCTTGCGCCGCCAACCTCTTCCGCGTTCCACCTCCGGTTGCTGATTCCAAAAATAATCAAGATCCAACGGAGGGTCGTCGGGCCGTGTTCATTCGGCCCGACCCCTCCACATTAGGCGATAGCAATAGGCCAGTATAAACAAAGTTAAACAATGAATAACGAGGCACAATTTTAATCCTTTAAAATTGAACATAATCCCCCTACCTAGAATATGGTTTTTTCATCGTAGACGCGGGTAGTGATGTCGCTTCATCAACGTCGGAGAAGAACCATCGTCGTTGGTGAGTTCCCTGTATCGGTGTCTCCTCCCCTGACTTAGAGGAAGAAGATGATTGGAGAAATGTGGAGTGTTCTTCGCTGAGTCGTTCTTCATTGAAGGTGGGTGTTCTTCGTTGAAGAAGAAAATTGTTCTTCATTGAGGAGAGGAATACTTTTCTCTCTTTCTCAAGAGCTCTCTCCCAACTCCCCTTAACACAACGAATGCCCCCCAAAAATAAAATAATATACTAATGATATTATTTTATTAACACATGCAATTTAAAATTCAAAATTCAAATCACTTAATTTATTAAGTGAAGAGGTTAGATTTATTAATTACGGTGTGTTGGCAAACAATAAAGAGAGAGAGGGAGAGGGAGAGGACAATTCCTCATAAATTAAAGGAGTTGTCATGAATTAAACATGTGAGTTTAAAATGGAGTTAGAAATGAGTTATGGAAGATGAAAGGTTGGGGATCGTGTTGACCCCACCTTTCAATTATCCACACATGGGAAGTTGGGTGGGTGAGGTCCCCACCAATAAATTCCCATGGAAGAAATTAACTTCCATATATATAAATAAAATTGTTTTAACAATTTTATTTAACTTCTTAATTTAACCCCAATTTTAACTTTTAACCCGCATAAAATGCAACTGCGGTAAAGGTCCCCTTAAGAAATTACCGGCGCTGCGAGTTTATCGGTGTCCTCGGATTTCAATTCCGAGCACTAGTTCAAAATATAGAAAAGCTCGCACGCACGTTTACTAAACGTACCTGAACAAAACTTCAGAAATTTATTCCGAGCACACCAGGCCTTGGAATTAGGTGCTGTCAGAAACTGTGTACTCGTAAAATTCCAAATAATTTATAAAAAAAAATCTTGAAATTTCTGAGTCTTTACAGTACATGGGACAGTACGAGGTACAAGAAAGATCACACGTGATCTACTCATTCCTATTTTCGGACCACAAATAAAAAAATAAAAGACCAAGAAAGATAAAGGGACACCCGCACATACGAAGAAGTGTGGCATACAAAGAATGAGTTGGCTTACTTGCAAGATCAAAGCAAAACCATCCAGCACTAACACTCTGAACCCACAAGCATCACGAAGATCATTTTGGGACAAACTAACTTCTACCTTTTGTGCCTTATAAACTCTTGATCAACACCATAATCATAATAATGAATGATAGAACCTGATTTGTGACACTCTGTTTTAAAGACAAGCTTTAAAGAAATACTTCTACATCAAATTCTTCACTCTGAGGAGTCAATAGCTGAACTGCAAACACATATAGCTTTCTAAACTCAAGATTATTATCTTAGCTCTAATGTGTTATTTCTTTTTAAATTTTTGAGAAGTGTGTGTGTCTTTATGTATCACACACAATCTACTGTGCTGAACTGAAGGATACTAAATATCCTCACATCAAACTTCACCTACATTTTGTTTCCCACATATAGTTTTGGAAGATACTGTGTGTGGTTTGTGTTGTTTTTGTTTCCACGAAGAACTGTGGAAGAGGGTGTGAACCCTGTATAGTTTGTGAAAAACTGTTGTAAAGCCTGATACAAGATTTGTATCAAGTTTATTGTTAATATAAACTGCTTGGAGGTAGGTGATCACCAAGTGGAGAGGATTATGTCTTGTCTTGAGACTAAACCTCTTATTTCACTTTTTTGTGAACTATATTTTTGGATATTCTATTTTATCTATTCTCTACTGCTTATAATTTCATAAACATAAAACTGTTTTACCTTCACTTTGATAGTTAGTTTTGGTTAGTGTGTGTATTTTTTTATTTCATTAAACTTGTTTCAAAAGTCGAATATGTGTTTTACACTGATTCAACTAAGGATTAATCACCATTTAAGAAAGATATTGACCAACTATACATTTAAATATCTATTTCCTTAATTAAATGGGCCATTTTTAAAATTGGAGGATCCTTTTTAACAAAACTTTTAAACATAAATTTTAAGTAGGAACTCAATTCACCCTCCCCCCTCTTGAGATTCCACTCCGACCAACATTTGGTATCAGAGGTTTTAATTTTTTATAATTCTTTTCAAATGAGATTTTAGTTTTATCTTAAAGATCTTAAA
Source organism: Viscum album (assembly GCA_963277665.1). Lineage (NCBI taxonomy): Eukaryota > Viridiplantae > Streptophyta > Magnoliopsida > Santalales > Viscaceae > Viscum > Viscum album. The sequence continues at coordinate 1,136,771,175 of OY728135.1, read as the reverse complement.
ATTTATGTCATATCTAAATTTTCAGTTCTTTAAATTATAAGTAACTATAGAAAATAGAGTTTAGGGTCATGTTACTAACAAGCCACCTTTCTTTAATGGTAATAACTATGCTCAGTTGAAATTAAAAATGAAAATGTATCTAGAGAGTATGGGACCTGAAATCTGGGACACAATTGAGGAACAGCATATATTGTCTGCTACTACTAGAGACACATGGTCTTAGTTGAATAAAGCCACATATAACAATAACTTTAAAGCAATGAATGATTTGTACTATTCTCTAGGTGATGAAGAATTTTGTAGAATATCTACTTGTAAAACTGCATATGAAATTTGGGATACTTTAGCTGTTTCTCATGAGGTAACAACCGATGTTAAATAAATGAGATTAAATACATATAATATTACATATGATAATTTTAAAATGAAGTCTCATGAACTTATTTCTAACATGTATCTCAGGTTCAATGAAATATTGAATACAATAAGTCTGCTTAGGAAACCGGTGGATAGCAAGGACCAGATTATGAGATTGCTTTGATGCACACCTGGCAGATGGAGAGGAACTTCTATTTCTATCTGAGAATCTTGTGACATAGAAAAACTACCAGTGAAGAAATTAATTGGAAAGCTTATGATGTATGAAGAAGAACTTAAAGTAAATCAAGAATTAGATGAAGAACCAAGGAAGAAATCTGTAGCATTCAAGACTGCTACCTCAAATAACAAAGATAAAGAAAAAGTTCAAGCTCTTGTAGATTCTTCCACAAGTGAAGACTCAGATAGTGATGATGATATGGCTCATCTTGAAAAGAGATTCAAGAAGTTTTACCTAAAGAAAAATTTATTTAGACAATCAAACTACAAAGGAAGGTATGATAATAAATGACAGTGGAAAAAGGACAGAAAATGGAATGCCAACACAACTAATATATTCTGTTATGATTTTAAACGCAAAGGTCATGTGAAGGCTGCTTTCCCCAAGATTAAGTTTAAGAATAAGTATGAAGACAAGAGAAAGGGTTATAAAAAGGCTATTAAAGCCACCTAGAGTGCCTTAGAAGACAACTCAAGTGGATCTGACACTTCTGATAGTGACAAGAATAAACATCCAAATCTGTGATTCATAATAGAAGCATCTGAGGTAACACCCAATTCTTATATACCTAATGATTATTATTCTATGAATGAAGGTGAGTCAAACAATGATGAAAATATGACTAAGGATGAACTATTCGAATACTATGGAATTCTTGAGGATACCTTTAATGAATTCATGAATAAATATAAACTATTGAAAAGACAAAATGCTTTAAATGCTAATTACAAATCTCATCTAGATATTGAGAAAGAAAAATGTGATCAACTATTAAAAGAAAATACAGAACTTAAATTATCAAATGATCAATTAAAAAGGGATTTGGAAAATTTTACTACTGGTAGAGATACCTTAACTCAGTTTCTAGAAAAACAAATTACTCCAAAATACACAAATGGTATTGGATATCAACCAGGAGAGAGAAGGGTTATTAAAACTAAATTTATTCCAAAATCTGGACAATTTATAGATAGTTCAAGTTTTGGATCATCTTTTAAAAAACGATTCTCTAAAGTACCAAACAAAGTGTTCATGTCTCAAAATATATCTGATGATTATAGAAAACCTATGAGACAAGTATGGGTTCCCAAATTATTACTTTCTAACCTATCTGGATCCATGAAAATATGGGTATCAAATTTACCCCACACTTAATCTGTGTTGCAGGAAAATTGTCTGAAGAGCTCCTATAAAACTCTATGGTACGTGGATAGTGGATGTTCAAGACATATGATAGGAGACTATTCAGGTTTCAAAATCCTAATTAAATTTGATGGTGGATATGTCATGTTCGGTGATAATGCTAAAGGGAATATCATTGGATTAGGCCAAATTGGTAACCCTAATACTGTATTAATTTCAAAAGTAATATTTTTTGATGGGTTAAAATACAATCTACTAAGTATTTCTCAGTTGTGTGATGATGGATTCAATGTCAAATTTGAAAATGATGCATGAAATGTTTGTAATTCTAAAAAATATTTATTATTTACTGCACTTAGAAATGAGAATGTATATGCTATTAATATAGATTCCTTAGTTAAGAAAAATGTTTCTTGTTTAAATGTGTTTCATAAGGAATCATGGTTGTGGAATAGAATACTAGGACACTGCAATGTGAACTCACTCAGGAAACTGACTAAGAAAATTTTATTTAGAGACTTACCTAAATTGTAATTCCCTCTTAACAAAGTGTGTAATCCTTGTCAAAAGGGAAAACAACACAAATTTTCATTCAAACCAAAGAAATAATTTTCTACTTCTCAACCACTTGAGTTGGTTCACATGGATTTGTTCAGATCATCAAGAGTTTCAAGTTTAAATGGGAAGCACTATGTTAATGTTCTTCTAGATGATTTTTCTAGGTACACTTGGGTATATTTTCTAGCTCACAAAAATGAAGAATGTTCCTACTTTATTAAATATTCCAAATCTGTAGAAAATATTAGTGGACTTAGAATTAAGTCCTTGAGAAGTGATCATGGCTGTGAGTTTGAAAATCAAGAGTTTGAATCTTATGACATGTTCTTAAGAAGAACCCATACGAACTTTGGAATAATATGAAGCCTAAGGTTAATTACTTTAGATTTTTTGGTTGCAAAGTCTTTATCCTTAATACTAAATATAATCTTGATAAATTTGTCTCAAAAAGTGATGAAGTAATTTTCCTAGGGTACTCAATATATTGTAAATCTTATAAAGTGTTCAATAAGAAAACAAAATGTGTGGAGGAATCAGTTCGTGTCAAATTTGATGAGACTGATCCACATGAACCCAAAACCACTCTTGAATATGTTGAGGAAGATATGTCAGTTTTGGATCTTAATGATACACATGGTGAACCCCCTATAAAAGTAACCTGTTCTGGGAATCTTCCAGAATCTGCACCTATTAAATCTGAACCTATAGGCAACCATGAGGAGTCTAGTTCAACTCTTTCTAGAGGTATTAGAACTATCAGGAATCATCCTTTAGATGTTGTATTAGGTGATCTAAATAGGGGGATATGAACTAGAGATTCTCTAAGAAACTAGGTGGAACATCAAGCTTTTGTTTCACAGCTTGAACCTAAAAATATCAATGATGCAATCAGTGATGAATTTTGGGTGATAACTATGCAAGAAGAATTGAATCAATTTGAAAGAAACAAAGCTTGGTAATTAGTGGAAAGACCTATAGACACCTTGACCATAGGCACTAAATGGGTGTTTAGAATTAAAGTTTATGAATCTAGAAATATAGTTAGAAACAAGAATAGACTATTTGCACAAGGATATAGTCAAGAATAAGGAATAGACTACGAGGAATCCTTTTCTCCTATAGCTAGACTAGAATCCATCAGGATACTACTTGCATATGCAGCCTATCAGAATTTTAAACTTTATCAAATGGATGTCAAAAGTGTATTTCTAAATGGGTATATAATTGAAGATGTATTTTTTGAACAACCTCCTGGATTTACAAATCCCCATTTTCCAAATCATTTTTTAAACAATCTAAAGCCCTATATGGTCTAAAATAAGATCCAAGAGCCTGGTATAGTAGACTTAGTTCTTTTCTTATTTCAAAAGGTTTTTCAAAAGGGATAGCAGATCCTACTTTGTTTATTAAAAGTATTTCCAAAGATGTTTTAATAGTACAAATTTATGTAGATGATATAATTTTTCGATCTTTTAAACATTCTTTGTGTACTAGTTTTTCAACAATGATTCAAGATGAATTTGAAAAGAGTTTAATGGGGGAACTTAAATTTTCCCTTGGATTTCAAATTTTTCAAAAAAATGGTATTATTTTAAATAAAAATAAATATACTAAGGATATTTTAAAAAGTTTTGTTTTGGACAGTAGTAAAGGTAGTGATACACCTATGAGTACCACTTGCAAGTTGGATGCTGATGAAACTGGAAAATCAGTGGATCAAACCAATTATCGAGGTATGATTGGGATCCTACTCTATCTTACAGCTAGAAGACCTGAAATTATGTTCAATGTATTAATGTGTGATCATTTTCAATACAATCTCAAAGAGTCTCACTTAAATTCTGTTAAAATGATTTTCAAATATCTCAAGTATACTATAAATTTAGGACTATTTTATCCAAGAGGATAGTATTTTGATTTAATAAGTTATTCTGATGCTGACTTTTCTTGTTTTAAGTTAGATATAAAAATAACCTCTCGAACATGTCACATTTTATGCAAGTCACTAGTATCATGGTGTAGTAAGAAACAAACTACTGTTGCATTATCTTTTGCCAAAGCTAAATATATAGCTACTGGTAGTTATTGTGCTCAAATTTTGTGGATGAAACACACTTTACTAGACTATGGATATAAATTCAAACATGTCTCTATACAATGTGACAACACAAGTGATATTAACATCTCTAAAAATCAGGTATCTCATGCTAGGACAAAGCATATTGATGTAAGACATCACTTCTTGAGAGATCACTTTCAAAGAGGTGATATCACTCTTGAATTCATTAGTACTGAACACCAATTGGATGATATATTCAAAAAGACTCTGAATTCTGAGAGGTTAAATTATATCAAACATGAGTTAGGTATGATAATTTGTTGAGTATAGGACCTCACCATTAGACCTTACCGATAGGACCTCACCGTTAGACCTTACCGATAGGACCTCACGGTTAGACCTTACCGATGGGACCTCACTGTTAAAACATACCGATATAACCTCACCATTAGACCTTACCCATAGGACCTCACCATTGGACCTTATCAATACCTCCTTACCAATAGACGACTTGAGTCTGGGACTTTGTGTTTTTGTGTCCTCAGTTGGAATCTGAAATGTTTTCTGCATTTACTTATTTATTTTATTTGTTTCATTTTTAGATCCCTAAATGAAAAAAATAAAACATAAATCACATTTATATCCACATCAAACCCTCTCCCGAACCCTTTTCTCAACAATCTTAGAACCTAAAACTCTACTAAAACCCTTGAACCACACCGGATTGATGGCTAGATTGAAGAGGATGCCATTTGGTGATGAAGGGGACGCACCAAATCCTAAGAGGCCTAGAGCCGAGTCAAGTAGTGGAATCTAGATAGTGGAAAAGGTACTTAACCTGCATTTATCAAAGAGGGAAATAGTGGTTGAGAAGGAGTTAAGTTCAGAGTGGATGCTGTCAAGCCGGTCTTTAGTACTGAAAGCTCTTGAAGCTCAGGGCTGGGTTGAGTGTTTTGAAAATAATAATGGAACATATTACCTAAAGTTAGTAAAGGAATTTTATGAGTATCTAAAGTTTGAGCAGTCTGAGGATGAGTACCAGATGACCTATAGAGTAAATGGAGTAAGTGTGAGTTTCTCCTCTGTTGAGTGGGATGACTTCTTGAGGGTTCTACATGAAGGGATTTGTGATTATTACTCAAAAGTGGTGTCTCCCACTAGTGATTTCTTCTACTATGAAGAAGCATTAGCTGAGTTGATAGGGAATGGAGTTCCTAGGAAAGTCATTACTGCTAAAATGGTAGGAGAATATAAGTTGTTTTTCGAGTTTATTCAGCATGTTCTAAGTCCCAAAAGAGGGGACTTTTCAACTTTAATGTTTCAGGATTTCTTTCTATTATATCTGTTAAAGCATGAATAGAAGATCAACTTATGTAGGATGTTGATTATTCAACTTGAATATATGACCAAACCTAGCTCCAAATCCAATGTCCTATTTCATGCTAAGTTTATATCTCTTATGTTGAAAGTGAAAGGAGTTGTTGGTGCTAAGGAAGAAACTATTGTTGTAAAAGATAACTATTTCATCACTAAAGTGATTTACAAGCTGATGAAGATCAACTGGAATCCATGGATGAGGAGATGGGTGAGTGATGAGGCTAAGGTATATGAATATTTTAACCCTATTACTCACCCTACTAGGCCTAAAAACAAGAGAGACCTTGTTCTTAAACATGGTAAAGTAGAGCCAGCTTATTCAGATGAAGAAGAAGAGGCTTCTGTTATGTAAGAAAGAGAGGATTCTCCTATAGATGACAGGAGGGATCCTGAACTTCTCTCACAACCTCGTGCTAATACTGTATCCTTTTGTGAGCCTAGCCCACCAAAGAGATTTCCTAGAAGGGAGACTGTCCTAAGGGATAGTGATGAAGAAACCACTGAAGAAGAAGGGGATGGAAATGTCTTAAGAGACATTAAAGATACCTCAGATGAGTATGAGGATACTGATTCAAGTCAATATGACTATGATACAGCTATTGCTGACATTGAAGAGGAATTTTTAAGTCTCGGTCCTCTAATAGGACATACAGAAATGGTAGAAAGTGGAGATGAAGAAGTTGCTGATTCAGTTGAAGCTGGACTTATCATGGAAGTCGTTCAAGATTCTGTGGAGGAAGTAGCAGTGGACCTTCTTGTTAATGAAGTTGAGCAAGGAGGTCTAGTGGAAATGGATGTGGCCGATTAGGAGAATGCTCAAATTGAGGGGGAGGAACCTGTTGCTATAGGATCAGTTGCTGTTGCACATGAGATAGAGGATTGGACAGAAGTTCCTAGCCTTGTAGTTTTAGGATTAGATTATGGAGATTCTGAAGATGACCAGACTATAAGTAGTCCTCAAATTCTTACTATCTAAAAAACTACCATTGTGTAGCCAATGGTTCTGTTACCTCAAGACTCTATAAAGAAGGATAAATTGGATTCCTTAAAATCAGACCTGAAGAGGCATCTTGATGAGAAATCCACTGAAATACCAAGGAAAATAGCAAAAAATCAAAGACTCATGACATCTTCAGTGTAATGGATAATCACTACCTCTCACTCAGATATGTTACAAGAGGTCAAGGAATGTCAAAATCAAGTAAAATCATTGGAATATTATATGGATTCAGTGAAACTGTCTATTTCCATCTTAGATGTATATATGGATTCAAGGGTTCAGGTGGACAGAGACCTTTCATATGTTAAAAGTATGGTTCACCAGTTGGTCACAGTGTTTAAGGATTTTGAGAAATCCATGGAAACACATGTGAAAGGACAAGATGATGATGTGACAAGGCTGATCAGTGGCTTGACCAAATCTTTCAAGGAGACAGTGGCCTTCTCTATGGCACCTTTAGTTTTATATGCTTCTACTTCTGCCTCTCCTCCAGTTGACATTGAAGCTTTCAGGACCATTTTCAGAGAAGAAGTGGAAAAGTTCTCTAGTCATAGTACCTCATACTCTCAGGTCATTTCTATTACCAGGGAAATTCATAATCTTGTGGGACATTATTTAAGAGAATCTTCTCAAGATCATAAGGCTATCAAGGATCAATTTGACATCTATTACAAATGGGTGTACACTAAGAATTGGATCGATGGTCACTTTAATCTACTCTTGGAAAACATGAGAACCCCTCCTGTCACTCAGGCGTTTAAGGATCAGGTGCGGAAGTTTGGAGAGTTGAATCCTACCTTGGAGAGATTCATGAAAAAAAAGATGATTTCATCTCTTCTATGGAAATAGGGGGAAGCATCATTATGGACTTCAAGAATCTTCTGTTACCCTTTCTCCTTGTGGACTGCACACCTATCATTGTTCCTCCTACTCTGCCTGCCTCTTCAGCTGCTTCAGGTTCCACCAGTGCTGCTCCTTTGATGACTCCTTCATAGGCCATCAGAAGTTTGACCCCAATGATTCCTCATCAGTCTACTCACTATAGGTCTGTTGATGCCTCGGTGGCTACTCCTCCAACACTGCTTACTACCATCCCTCAGCCTATCCCTCCACCTTATGAACCTACCTCCTCATCTTCGAAAGAAAAATATCTAATGGACATCTCTGATGTGGATTGAGTGTGAACTGTCTTAGTTTATAGGGATCGATGTATTCATTTTTGTATATTGTACTCCTATTTTATTAATCCAAACCTTCTCTTATCTCTCTTTTTGTTATTTATTCTTCTTGTTAATCATAAAGGGGGATAATTCATCAGTTTTCCAGTCGTCTATCATCAATTTGTATGTTCTGACTTTATTTTACTATTAATGTGTATGCTTAAATCACTAATGGAATTAGAAGATGTGCTTAACCTTGATTCAGAACTACTTTAACCCTAACAATTCAATGAAATAATTTGTGATTATCAAAAAGGGAGAGATTGTTGGACTCACCTATTTTGATAATCCCAAATCATGTTTCATTTATATATAAAGTAATCTTTTATGTGAAAATCATGTTTGTCTCAAATCAATACCTATGTACTGTTAATATCACTACTTTCATTTTAAGCTTACAATTCAGAATTTATCTAAGTACAAGGTCACCGTTACAAGGTTACTGTTACATAGTCACTGATACAAGGTCACCATTACAAGGTTATTGTTGCATGGTCATTGATACACAGTCACTGATACAAGGTCACCGATATGAGGTCACCGATACAAGGTTACCGTTACAAGGTTACCGTTACATGGTCACTGTTGCATGGTTACCGATGCAAGGCTACTGATGGAAGGTTACAGTTGTAGGTTGTCGATGAGCACCTACTGTTGAAGCCTACCAATATAAAGGCTACCGTAACCAGTCTACCGATGCTTAATCTTCCATACTTTGTAAATTTCTTAATATTATTCTAACGGTAATATTTGATAAATTAAATGCTTCTGACATTAATTAATGCTGATTGTAGACATTTCAGGAGACTCTACCTAGGACAGTACGAGGTACGAGAAAGATTGCACGTGGTCTACTCATTCTTATTGTCGGACCTCAAATATAAAAAGAGAATACTAAGAAATATAAAGGGACACACGCGCATATGAATTAGTGTGGCATACGAAGTACGGCATAGATTACTCGCTAGATCAAAACAGAACCATCCAACACTAACACTTTGAACCCTCAAACATCAAAAATATCATTTTGGGACAAAATCACTTCTGCCTTCTATGCCTTATCAACTCTTGATCAACACCAGAAGCAGAACAGTGAATGCTAGAACCTAAGTTGTGACACTCTATTTTTAAGACAAGATTCAATGAAAGATTTCAACATCAAATTATTCACTCTGAGGAGTCAAGAGATGAACTTCTAACACATAGAGCTTTCTAAACTCAAGATTATTATCTTATATCTATTGTGTTCTTTTTAATACATTTCTAAGAAGTGTGTGTGTCCGTCTGTATCACACATAGTCTCTTGTGCTTGAAATGGAGGATACTTAATATCCCCACATCAAACTTCACCTATATTTTGTTTCCCACTTATATATGTGGAAGAGACCGTATTTGGTTTGTGCAGTTTTTTTCATGAAAAACTATGGAAGAGGGTGTGAACCCTGGAATGTTTGTAAAAAACTGTTTTAAAGCCTGATATAGGATGTGTATCAAGTTTATTATTAATATAAACTACTTGGTGGTAGGTGATTACCAAGTGGAGAGGATTAAGTCTCGGCTTGAGACTAAACCTCTTATTTCACTTTTCTGTGCACTATATTTTGTGATAATCTATTTTATCGACTCTCTGCTGCTTATAATTTCTAAAACATAATTTTTTTTACTTTCACTTTGATATTTAGTTTTGGTTAGTGTTTTTATTTTTTTATTTCAATAAGATAGTTTCATAAGTCGGATAGGTGTTTTACACTGAATCAACTGAGGATTAATAACCATTTAAGAAACCTGTTGACCAACTAAACATTTACATATCTAATGATTTAATTAACTGGACCATTTTTAAAATCGGGGGATCCTTTTTAACAAAACTTTTAAACAGAAATTTTATGTAGGAAGTCAATTCACCCCCTCTTGAGATTCCACTCCGACCAAAAGATGTCACCATCCCTTTCTGGTTGTTTCATATAGACTTCTTCCATGAATGGTGTCCTTGACATCCAATTCTCAATAAAATGTTCATAGAATTTAGCAATAACAAGTAAAATTCTAATGGATTTAGAATTAAGGAATTGGTATAACCAATCAATCCTTATTGGTATTATTATTGTACCATCCATCTATAGTCACACTTGAATACCAACCACGATATTCAAAATAGTAGGCCTCATGTACTTTGATACATGGAATCCATTATTGAATTTTAATTGATCATGTCAATTTTATCTAATTTCCATTTACTTCATACTTTTAGGAATCATTATTTTCAACTAATAATGTATCAATGGCCATGGAGAATATAAAACCATCAAGATGGTTCTATTATTCATAAACAATATGTGTCTCTATAATATTCCTTTTCTATTAGGTCTTTTGAAATTTGTTCCTATGTCAACTATTTGTGCATCTCTAGAATTTACTAAACTCAAGTCAATCTTGTTTCCACTATCTCAAGTAGATATGTAAAACCTTTTATAGAAATATAGTTTATAACTTGACTATATTTTTTTATCATATAAATTTATATAATATCCTAATAAAATTTTAGGATAATTAATTTAGATTCACATCATATTTATCTGGATGCATGTTTATTAATATCCTTAACAAACTCTTTGAAAAAAAAACATGTGTTCTTATGACATAATGGATTTACATCATACTATTAATCATATGATATACATTTTTCATGATAATTAACATATGGTTATGGGATAACATCATTATTTTCAAATCATGTCTTTATAAATGGAAGTATTTTCAAAGCATGAGTTTTAACATTGATGCTCATTTTACTTACACTATGACTCTTATGTGTATAAAGAAATGTGTGTTTATGAATTTCTCTATGCTAAATTTTATTTATCAAAGTTAAAATGTAATACTCATCATAAATCCTATCATAGATTTTATTTGTACAATATAATTTTCATTTAGAAATAACTCAACTCTATATTATATTGATTGATGAATGATTAGTCAGGATATTCTTTAGTAGACTATCCCAAAGCCTCTCATATATTCTGAATATATATATGTAATACTTCACTTTTACATTCCTTAACCACTTAAATTAATCCTATTAAGTATACTTACCACTAGCTTACCCTTGGAATAGTTCATGCTCTCTTGTTGAACTAGTCTCGAAATATTTCTGGTTTAACTTTATTTATAAAGGTTTCTTTGTCCAAAAATAATTTAATGAATATTTCGATATTACCTAAGGTATTTAACTTTTAATATTATAAAACCATACTATTTATATCCTTGAAAACTATTTAGTTTTTCTTAACAAAGTATTTTCTTTCCACAACTGGGTATATTTGTCTTACATTTTATATTAATCATGTATTGCCAATGATTCATGTATCACTGAACTATGAATTGAGTATTTGACACAAAGAAAATATTCATTCTAAAATTAGAACTCTGACTCCTTGTATCCAATGAACACATTATATTAAATTTTTTGTGATACTCTAAATTTTCAATTGGAATTAATAAACTTGACAATATAGAAGTCATGTAATTATCACTATTGAACTAGGAACAACCCTGTCTCAACCACTTAGACATCACACCTTAGTTCTAGTTATGTTTCTTTACTTGATTGGTCACTGTATTTTAATAAAAATATGTGATAGGAATATTTTATTTAATACCATATAAGTGAAACTAAAAAATTACTTATATTTTATGAATATTCCTAAAGAAGAAGTGACTTCATTCTTCTTCAATTCAGTTCATTACATTTATCTTTCATACAATTTATTTCAAGATATGAGAATCAAATAACCTCATATTTAATACCTATTTATTTGGAAAATGTTGTGAAGGTGCTTGTTGATTCCCACCATATAAGCATTAGTAAAATAAAAAATGAATAAATACCTGAATATGGATTTTATTTTCCCCTAAAAAGAAAAGGGAGAATAGGATGGATGGGACCCGAAGATCGCATAAGTCTCTAATGGAATCGTGATTGCATGAACATTTCAAGGTCACGCAAAGTATCCACACAAATTGCATAACACGTGGAATTTACCGTAGATCCCCATTCAATGAGTCCTTCCACCCATGTGAAGGTTCTCCAGACAACTAGTGGCTGCATGATGATAGCCAAATAAGCACTCTCAGGCCGTATGGTTTTTCATTGGTAAGTTCATGGAAACCCCTATGAAATCCTTTGAAAATAAAAATAACTACATTCCAAAGATGGATAAACCTAGTGGTCATAAATATCATACACAAAATCATCATTGGTAAGAATAAAATCCCATAGATATATCTAATAAAACTTTCATGACCTCTAAACCACTATGGAATAAAATGATGGAGATGCAGAGGAGGATGAGAGAGGTGTTTGCAGTCACTTAAGGACATGAGACACACCCACTAATACACCAAGAGTATTCAGTCACACATCTGACTCATCTCATAAAATCCCCTTGTCTTGTCAACTTCATCGCACAGAAGTCCTTGGGTATATCCAGAAAAACCCTTCGGTGCTCGAAGGATAGACAGAAAGACCTGTCCACTACATACTTACACAAACCCTGTATGACCCATATTGGTCAAGAAATATATCATCAAAAAATCAAGTAAAAATCATAGAGGTAACTCATACAAACTCAAATAACCCCTGAACTTTGTAAAAAAACAAATATAATAGAAAGGGAGGAGGTGAGAGGAGTTCATGGTTGCTGAATGACATGCAAAGCGCCCCTGGTGATCCTTGAGATACCACGAGACCTCATTGACACATCCGCCTCATCTCATGAAATCACCTTGGCTTATCACCCTCATCGCACGGTAGTCCTCAGGTGTGTCAAGTAAAATCCATGACACTCTATGGAAAGATGGATATATTTTCCATGAAACTCACATGCACCCCCATAGGACATATATTGGTCACATGATTCATCAATAAAAAATATAATAATTATCCTCAACAACACTCATTCAACCTCACATGACACCTAGACTTTGTCACATAAAAAGGTGATTAAAAGGGAGGAGGTGAGAGGTATTCGAGGTCACTTAAAGGCATTTGATGCACCCAGCACACCCACATCGTGGTCTCACGAGACCCCAAGACACGTCACCCAATATCTCAAAAGTTTCTTTCAAAAGGCATCTAGATCTTGTGAAGGTTCCTTTGCATGTTAATGTGAAAACATGGAAGTACTTCGACACATATCCGTGATCAGACAAGTCTTTAAAAATCGAAAATAATCTTAAAAATAAATCATTGATGGAGCAGACTCAAGATCGCTAAAAATTAGTCATTTCACCCATAGTGATCCACAATAGAGACTTGTGAAACTGTGTAGTGCCATACCCCTTCACTGACTCTATCCTGGACTCACACCAGATACGCCACACAAACTAGTGAGTATCCAGGGTGGCGAGGCCTATAAATTCCCCACACCAAAACCAATAATGTGACTGGAAATCCTTCCATTATATAATACACTAGAGAGCATCCATAGTAGTCATGCTCTAGGCATAAATCACTTCACGTGATCATTCACAGATCACATGAAGTATCTCTAGTAGGTTATGTCAAGAACATCCCACAATCCTATAAGATCACGTCAGACTCAAGAAAAACTAACACTGAACAAAATCAAGGCATTCACAATATAAGGATTGAAACCAAGATCAAATGTAGAAGTATTAAGAAAAGTACATGCTCACCACCCCTCATGTTCTCTGTGTGTTTCATTCAAATACACATGATAACACAAGGAAACATCACCCAAATCTCGTGACACTCCTTTGACATGTCATTTGTACCACAGAAAATATTCCATGCACATTAGAAAAAGTCACATGGTTCCCTCTAGGATGCCAATATAATCTTGTGAACCCTCTGGGTCCATTACCTAGGACTTGAGATGTCCTCCAGACACATTTTCTAACTCATATAATAGACTTTTCTCATGTTAGTTGAGTCTCATGAGAGCCTCTAGGCATGAAAACCAGGCTCTCGCGGCACCCTCTAAGAAAGTTAGCTGGGAACATCAAATTTCTTTGGGCATATTATCTACGGATCACGATGCTTCATAGGGGTGTTCAGTAAGACATGCATGGTCTCTCAATTCATGTCATACTGACTCTTCCGACACACTCTATATGTGTCAGGCTGACTCTCATGAATGACATCAAGGAATAACATCAAGGACATGTGATGGCCTCTGGAGGAAACCATATGGATCATGCGACGACTCTCAAGTAAAGTTAGTTAGGTCATGAGATAACCTATAAATAAGAATAACATATCAATAGGGTATCCCAAGACTTGATAACGTCATATTTCCTCAGCGTGTAAGCCCCGATCAAAAGGGTAGCCTCAGAGTTTAAGCCCCGACATAAAGGGAACAATGAAGAATATAATTCCCTCCACATTTGGGATATGTAGACCACCTCTCCCCAAGGTTTGATCTCTATATTGATCATCCATGGAGGGACCAACATACAAGCCCCTTATTCAAATAAATGATATTGATTACTTTTTCCCCTTGTTTATCACAAATGATCATGGATCACATCGTCTTAGGGAGTTGTAATGGTCATATAATCTTCCTTGTAAACCCCCACAATGGTGTAGGGAAATCTCAATGTGTAAGCCCAGATAAACCAAACTACAATGACTCTGATTCCTTCCATACTCAGGATATGTAGTACACCTTCTCAAGAACCGAGATGCATATCAAACACCACAAGGAATGTCCTAGTTGAAAATTACCATACATATATGCTATGAGTCTGATCATATACTCCCCTTATTTATCACACCGAGCATAGATCACTTGGGATTAGGGAGATGTGAATGAACTTCATTAGGAATCATGAATGAATACCCCTTATATAAGGTCATATAAATTGGTGCCAATCCCAAGACAATCAACGAACTATGTGGGTTTTGATTCTTGTAATATCTAGAATATGTAGGAAGCCTCATAATGGATCAATAACCTCTTCATAATATTAACTACCTCTTCATATAGCAGAATATTATGAGGTATTTGGTCATATGATTACAACACATAAAAGAGTTATTCTCTGCTAGGGTAATGGATGAAGAACCTCATATACTTGCAGATGGGTCCATTAATGAGACTCACTTTCCTCGTCTATTGGGAGAATTAATCGATAAACCATTTTTTCAGGGTAACTGGTCTCGTATCTTGATTAGGAAGTGGTCCACGAACATATATTAAATCTATAAGAGTGTCCTAGAGTAGGAAATAATTAATCCCAAAAGGGTGAGATGGGCCCAATCTCCCATCATCTCAAGCAATGTGATTCCCCAAGATTCTCTAGTCTTGAAATCTTAGATGACCATTGGCCTTTGGAAAGAAGGTTTGTAACTAGCTACAAATGGGGGAACCATTGGGAATTTTTGGGAAAAGTGAAAATGGTATCCCGATGAGAAAAAACATTTCACTCTAAGAAATACTGATGAAAAAAATGGTGAACCCGATGTGAAACTATCTAATGAAAAAATGATCAGCTATTACCTGTTGATCCTTTTTTCCCCTATATGAAAAAAATGATAAAATATATGTGAATCTTTGTAATGATAGAATGATTGGAATATAATGTGCTAGGAAAATTTATTTTGAAAACCCTATAAAAAGTAATAATAGTGGCATAATCTTACAATTGATCCTCTAAAACCCAGTTTCTCATAAGGTTATCCATGTTTTGATAGTTCGGAATGAGTGTAATGAAAAAATCATAAATAAAAATACAAATGATTTAACCATGCATATCTGATTGAGAATATTATTTCTATGATGTTATACTAATCGATAACCTTGTTCTTTTTCATAAGTGTAATTGTAGATACTTCTTTAGTAGCCTGATTTGAGATGATGTCATCATCATCCAGCATTTGATCTGGAAAACGCTCTGTGATTGAAACTTCGTAGCTCGCAAGACAATTTCACTTGCATGGAAACTACAATAGTAGGTGGTGAATAAGATTATTTTGGAGTACCACTGATATCCTACCATCCTAACCATGGAGGCTAATCATGAAGTTCTCTAGACACAATGATTAGTGAGTCCACATTTCCTGGGGAAGGCTGGGGCTAAACATGTGTCTCTCATCACCATGATCAACAGCTTCAGGAGCTTATCCCTAGAGAATGATAACTTCCACCTTCCATATCTACTGAAAGTGGACCAAGAAGCTAGATATGGCTCCCTTCAGGTTCAGGAGCCGCCCATGAGGGCTCCTGTTAGTCACTGTCATTGAAACCATCCCGTAGGTACCCCTTAGTTGCCTGCTAAGGGTACCATCTAACACACAGCCTCCTCTTAAAGGTATACATGGGCTATTAGGAAGAATAATAGGAGGATAAAGGAGCTAAATTTCTAGGATAGAGAACATATTACCGCTCATGTTGATGATGAATGCATGCATACTCAAGAAATAATCATCCAGCAAGCTCATATCCATGTTCACTCTGAGCAAGTCTGTTGGAATATTCCCACAATAAGCATGGGGGAGGCTCATATTCCTACCCCCATATACAAATCCCATCAGTATAATCCAGTGGAACAAGGAGGACAGAAGTGGGTGCACATCCCTGCTTCCATAGAATACATATTCTAGTTCATCATGGAGACAGAAAATGTGTAGGATCATATACCTGCACACACTCTGCTAAAATAAAAATGTGTTTGGGAAATAGCTGAAGAACTCCACTGGCATATTCTGGAACTATTGAAAATAAAGGGATAGGCTCATAATCTTATCCCTACAACTAGAACAACACAACACTCTGGTCAATGCGAACAAGTGGTTGTACCATTGCAAGATAACACTTCTGCTCCCACCTGAGAGTATTATCAATATACTTTGATGAAGTGTGAGGAATCAGATCGGACTCATATCCCCATTCCAATCGGGTCCCACCATGTGAGAGCGGCACACACCTCGGGACAGGGGTACATGCCTGTCGAAGAAGTCTGGAGGCATACTCTAATGGCCCTGGATCAGGAATATATCTCTGTTCTAGCCAAGAATGAATAGTTGAGAATGGAGAAAGGTTGAGGACAAGCTCATATTCCTGTCAGCAACTCTACCTGGCGTACTCCAATGGATCATATAAGCAAGGAACATATTCCTACTTCCACCGATGAATGACTATGCCAACATCATTTCAAGGAAATATAGGAGGAGTCTCACATTCTTTCTCCCATTCCGGAGGTCCATGGTTATATTCCAATGGGTAATGAATATTCATATAGACCCGTATTCCTAATCCAAATGGGGCTAACCAAGTGAAATAATCCCACAAATTAGGGTAGGCACATATTCCTTCCAAGAAAGACATGTTTCATATTCCAAAGGCTCTGTATCAGGGTCATTTTCCTATCATAACAGAGGCCCACTAAGTGAGAGTGGAACATTCCTTTGGACAGGCTCATATACCTCTAAATAATAAGATGTATTATCATCACACTCTAACATCCTCTCAAAAGTGGGATCATACTCCCACAACATTAGACATTTATATAAAAGTTATAATGACCATCGCATAGTGGGTGCATACCCATACACAACTCTAAAAGATAGGTCATCATATTCTAACCACAGTGTAGAACATGGACCATATTACTAATATACTCAATGACATTGTCCTTGAGGTTGTTAGAGACACATTCTAAACACCATAAGGGTTCATCGACTATTCTATCGAAGCAAAAGTAGAATACATTTAATATCACGATAATACTTTTCATGGTAGTGTGGAGACGGGTCACAGGAACATTACTCCTAACATCCACCATAGTCAACCTCCCTATAGTGATTTCTTCCATGGACAAGGAAGTCCTCCCCTTACCCAAACACCTCCATATAGAGAGGTGTTCCAAACTTTGACACCTTTGTACAGAGAGGTGCTTGAATCATTAGGGTCATCTGTATTTGGTTCCTCAACAACTTCCAATAGCACCCCACTCCCATCAGCAAGAGACCATCAAAACCATCTTCTATGGTCTGACCAGATGGAGGTGTATAAGTCTGGTAAAGAGGAGTCCACATTTGACATATGGAGAGAGTTATCTTAAAACAACCTCCCTGTCATGTTTTGTCCCCTCGCTAACATTGACTATGAGATCCTAGATGAGCTATAAAATGATTGCATGCCTTATCTATACCAAAATATTTGGGTTGGTCATCAGTGATTGAAAGATCGACATCTCCCTTATCCACAATATGAGTTTCACATTCATACGTTCAATGTACTCTATTGTTAGATAGACTTGACTGCTATCTTTATGGACCAGGATTCAAAACCAAAAAAGCAAAATACAAATCTACAATACACTTTCTTCCATTGCAACAAGAATCGTCAAAATCTAATTTATGAATCGACATAATTCATTCTTATTTGAGGATGGGATAGTATGAAGCATTACACTTTGTCGCTCCCTTGGAATAAAAGATCTCCTCAGATGTGGCATCCTACAATGTCATAGCCTCTGGTGAGATAAAGGGAGCAGAAAATAATCAGTCCAATTGGTCACTACAACAGAATGCCTATGCTCTAATAGTTCCCATCCATTACAGATGGAGAGGGAGGATAGACGACGAGACTCCAAACTAGACCCCTCATAAAAATAAGACAATATTCTAAACACGGAGACCAAATATGTGATCACCCAGACAACTTCATGTGATAAATGATTCTCATCTCCCAGCTCCAACATGAGCACAACTACACCACATCAAGTGGGTCACAATTAAAGCTATAGTAGCATCTATCTAGGAGCAGACTCAGCCTTCCAAGATAGGGGGATATCTACCATCACCTCCACCTCTCACATTGTGAATAACTGACAGGATTTGGGACACATCGACATTAGCTATAAGTGAACCCCTTCCCACTAGGTTGGGGTTATTTATATCTCAAACACCATACTCAGGTTCATCATACCCTAAGAGGAATTTTTAGGCATCATCGTTGATCCCAATATAACCCCACCCCACCAGGATGGGGGAATTTGTACCTATGTATCTGTCTTAGGAGTTTTCAAATACTCGATCGGATCCTTTGGATCCCCAACAATTGGACCAATCAGTTCCAAATATGGCCCTAAATGACCCCCACCCCACAGATCTGTGGGAATTATCATCATCATCACCACCATAGAGAGAATATGAATGCTCTATTTTGGGATGAATCAATCAACAATCATTATTCCACCATCCCCTATTTCCGCAAGACAAACCCCTATATTTCAAGGATCGTTCGACAACCCTAGATGTAAACTCCCTCATGGTCACTGTTCATAGACCAAAACAAGAGGAACATACAATGAGGATAGTCAGACCCCAATAGGGTTATGAGCCAAAATGTCCCAACATGGACAAGGGATTGAATAATAACAATAAAAAGGATATTTCAAAATCATCCTGTTGCATCAAAAGATACAACACAACCATAATTTTATGATATTCCTTTGTGAATTTCATCACTATCAACATGAAATATATTTATCAAAACATAAATATTGAGGGTCGCGACATGTAAAACATACCTAGGGAGGAGGGTGACTTGAATACACTAAATGAGGCTTCCCGCATCAGGAACCAAAGATGGCTCCAAAACATGGCAGTCCTGAATATCAAGTTTCCACCTCTGCGATGGAATACTGCCAAAGGGAAGGGTACAACCACATACCAATCACCTCCCAAGAGAAGTGATGTTCCTTCCCCAGAGGACTGATTTTCACAGCATTAGATATAAATTCAAGCTCTTCAACAACTTAATGAGGAGCTACTCAGGGGAAACATTCCCACAAAGGTATCACCTCCAAGAAGAAGAAAAATTTCTCCCTCCCAAAGCTGATCCACCAGTAAGGGTAACTTATAAATATAATATTGGATATGGGTCTAAGAATCCATCCCACATACACAAGGTTGTTTGAAGTGATTTTGACTTCCCTCTATTATAGAAAAATCCCCTCCCCCATCGGGATAACCATTCAGTCCCGAGACAGATCAAAAATCGGTAGAAGATAAAAGAAGGGCCACCTCATCAACCCCCATTGGCTCCCAATAGATGGGATGTGAATCAGGAAGTAGTACCCCCAAATCTCCTAAAAATCATCGAGTCCCTGGATACTCTAATGGAATCCATGGAAGGGTGAAGCGTGGTTTTTTAGCCTAAAAGGAAGCCATATCTCGAATGGATTGATGATACCACACCTCTGCCCAATTTTTCCAATCCTACCTTCTATACCTTTGATGGTGTGGGTGACCCCGAATATCATATCACACATTTCATGTACCAATGCAGGCCGATTATGGTCTATTGAGATCAATAAGAGGTAACCAAGCTGACATGTTTTTTACAGACCATGACAGGGCCAACCTTCATTTGATATATCAGTCTGCCAGTAGGATATGTGTTAGGATAGGAAAACATTTGTCGTGAATTATGTTTCCAATACAGCTATACACCGATGAAGATAATGATAATAAACCTAACAAACTAAAAAAACGTGGAAATGAGAGGGTGTTTGACTTCATAGAAAGGTGGAAGGGTTTGACCTACTCACTCAGCATCCCTCTCTCACAAGATCAACTGCTGGAAATCTGTGCTGAAAATATTAGGGTTGAGTTGTAGATTACCCTAATTCTAATAAAATATCTGGGTGGATTTCACAAATTTTCTGAAATAGCCCAACTTCCAAAGTAATCCATTCACTGGACCCGGTCTAAAGCTTGATTCATGCCCGTGGCATAGGGAAAAATTCCAGCCAGGACAGAAGCTGCAACTATCACTCTCAAGCCAATAATGACACCTTTCCAAATGCCCAATAAGGCCCCAAACCATCAAACACCTCCTATTGGCCATATAAAACCACAGAATCACCCTTTCATAGAAGCACAGAGAAATCAAGATTGTCTGATATTTGAATAATGTATGAATAAGGTGTACTCCTTCTAGAACGAATAGGTCCTCGGTTATTTCTTAGAACCCATGGATAATAACTTTCTCACAATTCTTCAACCCCAGAATCCCGATTAGTTCAACCTCACCAACTGTACTGATTAAAAACTTTTCCATAGAAGTTTGGGTCATAATATCTAGAATTGTTTCATCTTCAAATACATCCTTTAGGGCCTGATTGATTCTGTACAAGTGGTGATAGATAATTCTCCAGAGTAGGTGTCTTATATAACCATGGTTTAACTGGAAGAATATGGTGATTAATAGAAGGCCTTGGCCAGACATGCGCAAAAATTTGATAACTGGATGGTTTGAAACACAGTTAATCGGGCCCACACTACTCTAAGAGAACAGTTATACAAACCAGTAGTAGATCCACCACCCAAGAAAGAGTGTTCAAATGTACCTCCCAAAGTTGGGTGTGACCATTAGAGGTAGGATGAAACAGAAGAGTAAGATTCATATTCTCTTCCAAAGTTGACATTAACTCTTGCTGATTTCTTCCACATGACATACGCAGTATGGGCACTACCCCACCAAACATAATCCTCATCGGATAAAGAACTAATATTTGGTTATGTCAATGCAATACACTTTTCAGACCCATATCCGATAAGGATTTTCCCCCATAACATGAGTTTCCTATGAATAACTGGGTAAAGGGTTTTCACATGTGTTGAGGTTGAGGATATGGAGAATACTATAGAGGAGGATGAGCTTAATATTCTTGTCACACCTCTATAGAAAATACATATTCAGATGTGACTCCTAGGAAATCTCTCCAAATATCCCAACAGGGACAGAGAGGTGTCTCGGAACCCTTAATCAGTTGTTCGCTCATAATTGTCTTGTGTGATCACCTAGTAGAATCTCAGTTCGATCATACCATACAAAGGGGAAGTCTAGGATGACCAGTACTTCCAGATACGAACACTCTCACATCCTCCGCACAAGCATGGGGTTTGTCCACCCTGAGCACCTTGGATCCTCATCCACAAGCCCAAAAACAGCCCCATATTGGAAGGTTCCTACCTTTGACACAAAATTAAGATGTTCTAAAATAGTTTTCGGTAGTCCCATCCAAGCTCTCAGTCCTCGATGTGCTCCATATTTCAAAATAGCTCAAGGAGGCACTTGAGGGGAACATCAGGCCCTTATATGTCTTAGGTAGACTCAATAATGTAAATGTATAGAGGGATATGATTGGTAATGGTTTTGGGATCAATTATATCCTAGTTTCTACCTTATGACATTTGGGATATGATGAAGGGGATCTACCTCTCACTAATCTAACCATCCAAGGGTATGATAGACGTCAGTAATGACCTCTCAAAAAAATCAATCCCATAACCTAGTTTGGGGATTTTACATCAGATGTTGAGTTTATGGTAATCCAGTAAGACACCACATATAATTTCCTTCTCAGAAGGTTCTGTTTTCATAGCCACCTAGAAATACCATCAAAATTCCATCAGTGTATGAAGTATCCCATTAATGGAATAGATGGCATACTATATGGTGATAGTGATCCCTTTGAAACTGGTGGGACCACATATGATGTGGAAAAGTTTTATAACAAGGGATTAAAACAACCAATAATGGATGATGATATATAGTTTACCTCTCCCAATGGACTAGAGATCACCCCTGTGAATCCCTGGAGTATGCTCGATAGAGACTATGTAATCCCTGTAAACTTGGTCAAGATCACATGTATAATTCCGAAGGTCTAAACCCTTCATGTCCTCAGTGATAGTATCGAATTTCATCAGCTTTGACATCTCTCTACAGCAACTCGGTCAACAAGGGATGCCTCATGGCCTCTCTCATCATGATAATAATGGATAAGCCCCCATATTTCTATATCCATATGAGAATTACTCCACATCCTCAAAGATGGATAAAGATGAGGTTGGACTCTGAAACACCCCTCCAACATTTGAGGAAGGCATATCCACCATTATCAATGAAATCAGAAAGATAAATTTGGGAACAAACGAAGACCCATAGCCCACACTGATTAGTGCTTCTATGTCACTCAAAGAACAAGGGATGTACATCACCTTTCTAAAACAATATCAATATGTGTTCCCATGTAACTACACAGAAATTCCTGGACTAAACCCAGATGTGGCTATGAACCATCTCGGGATACCATAAGAGCATCGAGGCTTCAAGAAGGTATCCAGGAGGACACACCCCTCTCATTACACCAATATAGAGTCAAAATTAAACAATTTTATTGAATAAAACTTTGTTAGAGAGGTGAAATACCCAAAATGGATTACCAATATCATTCTTTTCAAGAAGAAGGATGGGAAAATTAGGGTCTTCATTGATTTTAGAGACCTTAATAGACATTTACCAAAGGATTATTTCCCATTACTAATCATGAAACTACTAATCAATGTAATTGATGGCTTCCATGCCCTTTCTTTCATGGATGGGTATTTGGGGTACAATCAGATAAAGATGGTCACCAATGATGAAGAAGCCATTTCCTTCAGAGCACCTTAGGGGATCTTTTTTTATCAAGTCATTCCATTTGGTTTGAAGAATGTTGGAACCACACATAAACACACCATTCACCATATATTTAATACATTTTTCAAAAAGAAAGTTGAATGTTATATTGACAACCTGGTGATTAAATCTAGACGGTGATGTGATCACTTCACAGACCTTCTGAATTTTTTTGATAAGCTGATACCACACAGACTAAAGATGAATCTGCTGAAATTCACCTTTGGAGTAATATAAGAAATGTTCCTTGGAATTGTGGTATCCTACTGCGGTAGTGTGGTCGAAATGGAAAATATCAGTGCTATCTTAGAAATTCCATCTCCCAGGAATATTAAATAATTGAGGGGGTTTCAAGGGATCCTTGAATACATTCAATGGTTCATTCCCAACATTGCTAGAAAATCTCTCCCCTTTACTAGGATAATGAAGAATGGAATCACATTCCAATTGGATTATGACTGCCAAAAATCCTTCAAAAGTATCAAGAAATACCTTCTACACCCACCGGTCATGATGACCTTAGTGGAAGGAATGACACTAATCTTATATATGGCCTCCATGTAATTCTCATTGGGTTCCATCCTCACATAGAATAATGATGTCAGAAGTGATAACAGTCTCTATTACCTCAGCTGGATGATGCTAGGTACTGAGACTCGATACTCTGATGTCGAGAAGAACTGACTCACACTCATTTTAATAGTGAAAAAAGATAAGATATTACTTACAACAAAACAATTTCAAGTTATTTTCCTTTATTGATCCTCTCAAGTACATCCTTGGTCATCCAATGATGACTGGGAATTTGGCCTCATGGATGGTCATTATTCAGCATTATGACACCTAGTTTTTTTCATATAAGTCACTGAAAGGTTAATCCCATGTTGATTTCCTCACAGCTCATATGGCCCTAGAAAATACACTAGAAGACACTGATCCCTCGAATGAAGAGGTCTTATATACCCATGACACTCCCCGAACATGGGAGATTTACTTTGATGGTGCATCTTAGAGTCCTGTTAGCGTGATAATGGAAAACCTGAAACTTAGCTAGGTTGGTTTGGGGATTTTATTCAACTCTCTAGACAAGGTAGTCATGTCCTACTCTTTCTCACTATCTGAAGGTTTCACAAACAACAAGTTAGAATATCAATCTCTCATCACTGGCTTAGAACTATCCCTATAACTAAAAATATAATACCTGAACATCAAAGGTGATTCAGAATTAGTGATAAAGTAGGTCAATTATAAATAACCAAGAATGTCATACATGGACATTACAAAACTTTTCAGAATACTTAATACATTACACAGAAAGACTCCCAAAGATCGTATTAGTTTAGTGCCTTTGGAAACATGGAACATGTTATTCTAATCTGGTGAAAGATCTTCAACATCTCCCATAAATATCTTCCCCTATAGTAATCCTTTATAAAACCTTTCCCTATAACCTAGGGAAAGGTAACATAAAAATGGGTGAGCTCATATGTTCAATAAGGGTAAAAGAAGAGATACATAAGCATAACATGAGCATAAGGGTATGAGAACCTGATTATAACATTAGAAGATCATGTCCACCATATCAAAGGTAAACATGAATAATAAAGAAATCAAATAACACAATCCATAAGATCGTGAAATTGATATAAGGAGTGAGATTGGGTTATACACTTCAACTTGTAACTTTGTGAACATGTATAAATAGTAACAGGTTCACTCATTAAGGACATGAAATCAGGACCTTGCATAAACATATGGATATCAAAACCAGATCTATGTAGATAATTATAGACATTGAAATGAATTCCATGCATAGAATTATGGACATTAAAACTAGGTCCATGCATAGAATTGTGAACATGAAATCATTTTCACGCATAACATATATACCTCATAAGTTTCCCATATTTACCCAATGAATTAGAGGGAGATATAGGTCCCACCCATCTCATAATGAAATCATACATACATGTTCCATAAGATCATAAACAATAATATCATAACCAATTTAATGGAAGGGGTTTCATAAACATGTTATCATATAATAACATGTGAAAAAGATACAAGATTCATAATCATTTCATTAAAATCATAACCCATGAAAATAAGGGGGTTTCTTTAACATCATGCTATCAAAATATAAACCACCCAGAGGATGAATATTAATGGAATTATTGAACAATAACAAAGTATGTCATCATAGGTGGGGAAGGATTTTGAAAGATTGCTTGAAACATAAATTTTCCTTAAAAATAACTTTTTAAAACATAAAACATTTTCAAAATACTTTTCTTTGAAACCAATTTGAAAACATATAAGGAATCATGAAAATCATTTAAAACAGTTCTTGAGGAAAATATCCTTTCTTTATTGAAATATTTTATTTTATTAAAATGACGCACAATTTTAAAAGAAAAAATTTTATTTGAAAATAAACTTGTAATATTGTTAGGAAATATTCAAGGAAATAAGTCAGAATGAAATCATAAAATCCATTCATTCCATATAAGTTAAAAAACATTCTTTTCATACTTTTTTAGAAAAAATTCAAAAAGTACCTTGTTTGGAAAATAAAAGAAATATTCCTTTCAAATTGTGAAGTAGAAAGTCAAAAATGGGTAAAAAATGCCTTTAAAAATCCACAAAATAATATTAAATAATTTTATGAAAAAAATTTATTAAACATTTATATGGATGATAAATATTACCCAACAGATACTTAAAATGAAACAATCCCAAATATTGAAGAGATTGTGAAATCAAAACTCATCACTTAATAATCAATAGAATCATATTCCCCATATAAAAAAATTATAAGAATATAGAAATATCATAATCTTCTAGATAAGACCTATAAAATACATTCATGGTCATTATATACACAATGTATAGGAAACAAGTAGTGTATGAGGCTCATGTCTCACCGAAATAAAGGTGAGACAAAAATCCCCTTACCTTGTGTCTTGAATCTATTTGTACTTGAAACAGATTCTTCTATAATAAGTATAAGTTTATTATAAATCTTTTATAGAAGCATATGTATATATATAATACAACATATGGTTTGATTATGACCATATATTACTTGCTTGTTCATGATCATATGGTAAGGTTTCACTTCAGGTAATATTCACTTTGTTCTTCACATGTGTCTTAATTTGTCATATCATTAGTTATTATAATAATATCATGATTCCATAATTAAAATAATGATATAAATATCATTTATATCCATTATATGTATATTAAAATAATATATAGCATAAATAAGTTTGAAATAGAATACACCATTCATGGAGATAGTAAGTTGTACATACTCATGAATGTTTTTTCCATTTTAATCATTGTATTGAAAGAAAGTATGTAAATGACATATGTATATATATATATATATATATCATTATTATAGTATAATAATTATATCATATATATTGTAACACCCCAACCCCTCTAAGATGGATCCAGTGAATTACTTGTGATATTGGCATAGTTAGAAGGAATGAAAATCCCGAAGGAATGATCAGTTTAGTATTCTTGAAGAAACTAGATAAATAGATGTTTCTCAAATTACATTGGAAAAGTTTACAAAATACAATACATAAAGAAAACTAAAAACTGCATCCACAAGAACTCAGTAAATGACCTTCTCTTCATCACCTGTTGAGGGTAAACAATGAAAGGGGTAAGATCAAATGATCAGTAAGGGTTACAAATAGCGGAATAATGAATACAATAATAAGTGAATCATATTCAATCTAACATAATCAATATGGCATGGTGAATAATTGAAAAACTAATGCCATTAATAAACTGAGAATGAAATTGAATCCATATATTTTGTCATAGTTAAAAACTCATGGATAATAATAATAACTAATAATGAATAAATATAATGATTATTAATTGGACTTCATGTATATGGCACATGAAACCATAATACCATAAAAAAGGTTTATTTCTATGGGTAGAAACCCGTCTTATTTTTGGAAACAAACTCGAAGGGTTTGTCACCAACTGATTTGCCTCATGAGACCTACCGATGCATCGAGGGGCTATAGCAGGCCCCACCCACCACTGCATGTCCAAATAATTCTTTGTACATTTATTCAATACAATATCAATATGACTTTTCAATATCCGTATAGAGTAGAGTATACAGATTCATCAATATTTCTATAATTAAAATAACTTTCCAAATAAACACCGTATGTAAAATGGTATACGGTTTAGACAACAAACGCATCCATGGCATGAGATTATGGATATTTAATATAAATACAATTTCAAATGAGAATTTATCTCAAATGGGAAGTAGGTACACCACATAAGGATTATTAGTTGCACAATACAAAGTTAGTCACAACGAAAAGGTAATTGAGTCGAAGTCCCTTACCACAATGTAATCAGTCGAATCATATGACCAGAACTTAATGAACACCAAATGAATCATTGAATAACATGAATATAAATAGAATCATGTCATTATATATCAAATGGAAGCACACATATACCACATACGAGAAATAAGTGGTGAACAATGAAAATCTCACAGAAATGAAAGTGAGATGAGAAACCCCTTACCTTTTGCACTAGTGTGTTCTTAGTTTGTTTTAATGACCTGAATAATAAAATTTAGATCCATTAATTAATAATTACAGAACCACATATACATTTAATTTATTTATTATAACCTTATTATGTTCATTCATGGCCCTTTTAATTCGTTTAAGGGGTTCAATTTTATTGTTTTGGAAGCATTTTCTTCCTTGGTTTTCATGATTCGTTTACTTACATTCATGAATGGAAGTTCATTTGAAATGTGGTTAAACATATAGAATTTTTAATATATATTATTAGTGACATTAAATATATATAAATGATCTTATAATGATTCTATGTTATATACTTGAGGATGAATCATTAGTTGAAAGGTTTTGATAAACCCTTGGATTTAGCTTGGCAGTTTTGTATACAATGAACTTGTTTTGTATTATTATTCCATATTATGAGTGTGTAAATGTTACAGAACATTAATGAGATGAAATAAATATATTATTATCTGGTTCAACCATTAAAATGGTATCATGACCAGTAATGAAGGAGAAAGTGAAGAACAAAACTTCACAGTCCACAAAGGTTTATAAATTGGAACCTCATGGACGTTGATTTCGTTTATAAAAATAAAAAGGGGGAGTAAGAATATTGATGATGTTTATTCCATTCACATGTTATAATTCCAGTATATAGATGATACTGGAGTTTATCATGGCCATTTGGAAATAGGATGTGATAAGAGAAAAATAAAAGAGATGAACCTGAAAATAAAAGAAAACTTGAGAGATCCCTTATGAAAATTTGGCAGCCTTATAGTTTCACATAAAATTTTATAAAATGAAATGATGAGAAAAAATGGGTATCTCATCATATTGAAATTAGAAGGGCATTAAAAATAATATTTAAAATAAAACTCCAACATATGATAATGGAAATTCAAATAGATAACAAAAAAGAAGTGACGACTAAAAGAAGAGAATGAAGGATTCCCTTACCTTGAAGAGGAACTCCTAGATCTTGAAGGATGGGACCTTGGGGGCTTAAGGAAACCTTGGAAGGACTCTAAGAGAGGTAAACCCAGTATAGATTCGAGGATGTGGGATTTTTAATGAAATAAAACGAATGGATGAGTGGGTATTTATAGAAAAAGAGAGGTAATTTTTTAATAATTTCAAAGGGACACCTCATTAGTGGTTTTTGCCAAACCATGGGATTTCCCATGGTATATGCCCATGGTTTTAGCCACTTGGGACACCTCATGTCATAAGTTACTGTGAAAAATTCGACCATACTTTTATATTTAATTATTACATCATTATTATGTCATTAAACTACCAAAAACTCAAAACTGTATTTTTACTATTCATGAAAAATTCTTGTATTTTAGAAAAATCCCCAAAATTCACCCTAACCATTTTTTGACGTGTAGAATTTAAAAATGAACTCCATTTTCAGAAAATAATTTTCTAAGTATTTTTAATTTAATTTTTTAATAAAATCAACGTTAATTCGAAAAGATAACAATTTAAAGGTATAATTAGTTTCGTATTACATTGAAAAATCAATTAACTTATCATTATCTTATTACCTTAAGAAAATAAAATATTATCATTATTTACTATTTATAAGGGTCATATTACTATTCATATTACTATTCATAAGGGTATGTTACTATTCATCAAAAAATCAAGTTGGTTCTATCAGACTCCAAATAACTTACTGGTCACAACTCTAGATGACAGTTTTTCAAAATTCAAAACATAGAAGTGGAAAGTTTATGTTTAATGGATAGTATATCACTTTCTCCTATAATGTTTTGTTTCAAAAACGACTTAGTGCTTCATGCAATATGGTATATCTAATGAATAGAAAGTATTTAAGAGCAACATACCATAAAATGTTTGGGGTGTTATATATATCATATAGTTTCACTAAATCCATCCTTAATACATTCCATGTGGTGTGTGAACGAATCACATCGCTAAGAGGGGGCAGTAGTCCACACTTCCTCAAACGAGATTATCATATTAACGCTAAATGGAAAGTAAAAAGGTATGTGTTGTAAAAAAGAATAAAAAAATATTAAATACATAATAAACATTATATATAACACATATATATAGAGAGAGAGAGTGAGAAAGAGAGATAATTTCCATCATAATGGCCACCACGATTGGTGGTAATGGAAAAAAATGAACAATCATCGTTTTGTGAGCCAATGGTTCGTCATACACAGAAAAAATATGTTAGATATCCATTAGACGGATGTGTGTGTAAGTTTAGGTATAAATATTATCATAAAAATGTACTAGTATATTTAGGATACTATTGTAGTCATAAAATAATGGAATATAGATGGAGTAGGGGGTAGAGAATGAAAATTAAGAAAGTAACTTGAGAGAAGACGTTACCTCTTAATCGCGTAACTCCTTTTGGTTTTTGACAAAAGGATTCCTTGATTTTTCTTCTTCCCAAGGTAATTCTTCTAGGATGAAGGTAATTATTTTGGGAGAAGATAGGGGAAGGTTTTTTATAATCAAAAAGTCTTTATAGGTGTGAATAAAAGAGAAGGAGAGGTGCCTTTTTATAAGAGGGGGGAGGGGAACTTTAGGAAACCTGAAAACTATTAATTTATTATAAATTGATTTTAGATTTTAAATAGATCAAAAGTTGTTTATTTTGAATGTTAGATTATTATGGGTCTAAATTCTCTCAAATAATTAATTTTGGACATGTTTATGTCACAAAATGAACCTTATCTTTTTTGCTTCAACACATAGTTAAACAATTTAACTCTTATCGTGACAGCTTGTCTTTTTACACTATAGGGTTAATATAGTTACAATAAAATGCCAAACGAACCCAAACTGGACCATTTATTATATCTTTGACACTATAAATCTATTTTTCTAAGATACAGATTTTTATGAATTTTTTATCATTTAATAAAATATTATTTATTTTATAAAGACATTTATGACAATTTTGACACTATTTATTACATGACTTTTTATAAAATCCTAAAAAATTTATTACTTCAAAAAGGATACATTAACTCATTCCTAAAATTTCATATGCATCCAAAAAATTCGTGTATGGAATCAAATAACTCAAATGACATTTCTTTTAATATCATTATTATCATTTAATTGATTCTTCCTTTAATAAATCTATTACTACATCATCATTGGTTAACAATTAAATTTATTTATTTAATGTATAAAAATTATAAATAAATTATCATGATGTAGATAAATTTATTATATTTCTAATTAATATTTATATTATAATTTACCTTATGTATAACCCCATATTAAAAATTATTTATTTACTTAAATTTGAATATGGCACTTTTTACTCTTCCTTAAATAGAATATAATTAATGTCGATGTATTACACAAGTGACTTAAAATATAATCATATTTAATAAATAAGGTTTATTTGGCTTAAAAAAATTATTCAATGTAATTAGTACAAGTGTTAGGGTAATTTTTTATTATTATAATATTATTTTTACCTTTAATTACCATATTTACCTTTAATCGCGGTAAATAAAATTCAAAAGTTACTATTCATAAAAAATTATTTTGATTATATTAGACCACATTTTTTATACTGATTACAACCATGTATATACATTTTTTTAAATTCAATTCACAGAAGTGGTAAAATTGCATTTAATATTAATTCAGCGAATGTGACTAAAAGGCGGGTAAAGAGACGTTCAAAAGATCAATAATTTTTTATATTTAACTATATTATAAAAATGATTCCAATGAATTAAATTGTATTAATATATGTATTATTTATCTATTTATACTTTAAAATCAATTTAAATTTAAATAATTATTTAAATGAAAAATTTAGTTTTTAACTACTATGTCGTATATTTCACTATTCATAAAAAAATTGAAATTTTTCATAAAAATACAAAACATTTACCCTAAGATAATTTTGATATTATAAATTCAAAAATAATTTTTATTTTATCAAAATCAATTTCTTTGAGTGTCTAAAATTGATTTTATTAGTTTTTATAGAAGGACATGAAAGACAGTTCATTTTAAAAAATAGTAGTTTTAAACATATAAATATTTTACCAAAAATTATATGTTTCATTATCAAAACCATTATAACAAATATTTAAAAATTAGTTATTACTATTCATATTACAAGTTTAACATCTAGGTTATAACTATCTTATTTAAATAATTATAATTATAAAGTGTTGTTTTGTAGAAACTCGGTGTTTCATGTAATGCAAGCCAATTGGATGTTGCGTGTAGTGAAATCTTCCCTTGGTGTTGTGTAAAAATAATCTAGACTTAGTGCTATTATATAATAAATAAAATCTATATTCAGTTTTTTGTTAAGTGAAAATATCAAAAGAAAAATAATAAATTCCCAAAATCTTGGGGTGTTACATTCTACCCCCTTTAAGTTGAATTTCACCCTCAAAATTCATCGGGGTTATAAAAAATATAGAAGACCACATCATAAAAAAAGTCTAAAACTTTATTTTTAAAAATAAATAGTTAGAAAATAATATTTTCCCAAAGTAAATCATGACTAGGTATCTATTTAGGGGAACATAGGTGATGATTTGAGCATAAAGGGAAAGAATATATAATCATAGATATTGATAAAGATCACTGCTCACAAGAAAGAGGGAGATCCAGAAAAAGTTAACAATCATAAAATTGTGAACTAAAGAAGCCTGAAAGAGGTTATTGATATCATCAAAAATGATGATAATAGTACACCCTTTTACATCACGGTCCCTTTTCCTAATGTTGAATAATTTTAAGGGAAGATATACTTACTTGATTTCAGCATAACTTCACCCTTTGTTGTTCCATGATCAATTTACAATTCATCTCTTATTCCAAGAAATGAAGTTGAATTTGTCATTCCTGAAGCATTATAAAATCATGAGAAGAATGATAGGTCATTCTATCTATCTTCAACAAAAATTTTAGCACAAGTTATAAAATATGTATAAATCTAACTATGGTGAGATAATACATTAATCTCAAAAACATATCTAAAGTTTAATATAAACTTTCCTTAAAAGGATAAGCCCACAATCCTTCCGAAATATAAAAATACAAAACTTTAGAAAGAATTCCACTAAATTGTATTAACATTTTTCTCCCATATATCATATGGAAGTTCATGGTTCTAACATTCCAAACACTGAATAAATTAATCAATTTTTTCTTGAAATGTGATAATAACTTGATTTAC
The DNA here is from genome assembly GCA_963277665.1 of Viscum album. Classification (NCBI taxonomy): domain Eukaryota; kingdom Viridiplantae; phylum Streptophyta; class Magnoliopsida; order Santalales; family Viscaceae; genus Viscum; species Viscum album. The sequence continues at coordinate 1,136,737,919 of OY728135.1, read as the reverse complement.
CATACATCCTTATTGAAAACATGCAAATTTCCTTATTCTAGAGCTTATTGGATATGTTCCTTAAGTCCCAAAAATTTATATACTTCATCCATGATAGCATAACCCTCTTGACAATAAATCCATAATTAGTTCCAAAAAACTAGTACCATCCAATTTACTTATTCATATTCAACATATCTTTATCCAAACATCATTATCTCAACATCATGCTCATATTAAGGGTTATCATTACCTTCTCCAAAAAATATCACCATATTACCTCAATCACTTTTCATGGTTACCAATACCATTAAACATGTACTCTTAAATACATATGAAAAAACTATAGTGGACCAATTATTCCATAATAATTTAAAAGTTATTCTACAATATTATTCTATTATCCATTAAATAAACAATCAATCATTCAAACACTTTGTTGTCATACTCTAAACTTCCAATAGTGATTACATGTGATTTGAATTTGTATTTTCCTTAATAGGTTGCTAAATCAATCATCATTGATGACCCTTGGATTAGGGAATTGGTTTGCATAATGCCCTATTTCCTTGCACTTTTAGAATTAAAGTGTTGGTGGTGCATTTTATTGAGCTTTCTCTCCATTTAATGGCCTTTTTACATCACTATGTAACTCTTTTGATCGATGTCTAGGATTCCCACACTTAAAGAATCTTCTTGTTCCTTTTAAGCATTCCCTTGAGTGCCATTTTCCACGTTTTTGGAAAGTAGGATATCGATACTTTTTCTTCTATTTTTGTGGAAAGCCATTGGAGTTTCCATTAAGCCTCATATTCCTTTTCTTATCTCCATAATACTGAGAGTTACCAACATCTATTTCCACTTTTATCACACAACGAATGACTTATTCGTAGCATCAAAAGTCCCTTATGGATAAGGCCTTTTGAAGACTCATTTTTAAGCCACCAAAGAATCGATTAATTTTTCTTTTAGGGATGATGGTTAACCCAAAAGTGTACCTTGTGAGTCTTGTAAAATTAGATTCATAGGTACCAATAGGCTACCCATCCTTTTTATTAATCTCAAGTAATTACTTCTCTATATTTTTTCTTAGAATATGAGGGAAGTACTTACTGAAAAATACCCATTTAAACACTTCTAATTACACATATTCAATTTCTTCTTGATCTCTCATGTTCATAATAAGAGTCTTCCACTGATCAGCTTTACCTTTCAGATGATAAAAATACAAAATGAATTTTTCATGTTTGGAACACTGAATAATGAAAAATATCTTTTTAGTGCTACTAATATATTATTCAGTAACAAGTGGATTAGAAGTCCCACTGAAAGAAGGTAGACATTGCCTTATGAATGACTCAATAGAAATTTGTTCCCTCCTCTGTTCATTTGTAAGTACATATTGGTTTATTTCTTGTGTGAGTATTGTGATAAGATTTTGAATTGCAACTCCCATAACATTTGGTTGCTCAGAAGGACAATCATTACAATTCCCATTGAATTCATTATTAACACAGTTCCTTCAAGTTCCAACCATTGACTAAAACTGAAATAAATAGTGTGAGAAACACTATCATACTAGAAAACCACATAATCAAGGGAAATTACTTTTAATCAATAACATATTATTTTTAATCCTAGGTAATCCATGATCATAAATAAATTCTAGGATTGTTTCATGTACTTATACTTATCCTTAGGTACATCCTTATACATATCCTTAGAAACATATCTAGGTATCTCTCTAAAGTTTTCTCATCCTAGTTTCCAAAGGTTAACTAAAACTTCACTCTGATACCAACTATAAAGAACCAATATTGATGTACATGGAAATTACATAAATTTTGTGGAATACATAATACATTGCAAAAAAATATGCCCAAAGACCACATTAGTTTAGTGCCTTTGGAAACTTGGAACACATTCTTCTAATGTGGTGAAAGATCTTCAACATCTCTCATAATGATCTTCACCTTTAGTAATAATACTTAAAAACTTATTTTATAACATGGGGAAAGGAAACATAAAAAGGGGTGAGCTTAAATCTTAGTAAGGATAAAAAAATCTATGCATAAGCACAACATGAGCATAAGGGTATGATAATGTGATTATAACATTAGAATACAATGCCCACCATATCAAAGGTACACAAAAATCAAAATGAAATCAAATAACATAATCCATAAGATCATTAAATTGACATAAGGCATGAAATTATGGCTTACACATAAACTTGTAGCTTTATGAACATGTATAAATAGTAAGATATTCACTCATTAAGGGCATGAAATTAGGCCCTTGCATAAATATATCGACATGAAAACCAGGTCCATGCATAGAATTGTGGATATGAAAACCAGGTCCAAGAATAGAATTATGGACATGAAAACCAAATCCACTCATAGAATTGTGAACATGAAATCCGTTTCATGAATAACATATATACCTCATGAATTTTCCATATTTATCCAATTCATCGGAGGGGGATATAAGTCCCACCCATCTCATAATGAAATCATACATGTTCTACAATATCATAAACAATCATATCATAACCAATGTAATGGAATGGGTGTCATAAACATGTAATCATATAATAACGTATGAAAAAGAGATAGGATTCATAATCATTTCATTAAAAACATAAATTATGAAAATAAGGGGGTTTCTTAAACATCATGCTATCAAAAAATAAACCATTTAGAGAAATAATATGAATGGTATTCTTTAACAATAACAAAGTATGTCATCATAGGTGGGGAAGTATTTTAGAAGATCGCTTGGAACATGAATTCTCCTTAAAAATAACTTTTTAAAACATAAAACATTTTCAAAATACATTTCTTCGAAACCAATTTGAAAACATATAATGAATTATGAAAATAATTTATAACAGTTCTTGAGGAAAATATCTTTTCTTTATTAAAATAGTTTTCTTTTATTAAAATGACGCGTAATTTTAAAAGAAAACATTTTATTTGAAAATAACCATGTAATCTTGTAGGGTAAGCTTCAAGAAAATAAGGGGGTATGAAATCTTAAAAATCCATTCATTCTGTATAAGTTAAAAAAAATTATTCTTTTACTTTTACAGGAAAAGTCAAAAATTACCTCGTTTGGAAAACGAAATAAATATTCCTTTCAAACCGTGAAGTAAAAAGTTAAAAATGGGTAAAAAATTCCTTTAAACATCTATATCATAATAGTAAAACATTTGATGAAAAAAATTAGAAAATATGGACATGGATGATAAATATTACCCAATGGATACTTAAAATAAAACAATCCCAAATATGGAAGAGATTGTGAAATCAACACTCATCACTTAATAATCAATAGAATCATATGCCTCATGTAAAAAAGAAAATTATAATAATAGGGAAATATCATAATCTTCTGGATAATACTCATAAAATACATTCATGGGTAGTATATACACCATGTATAAGAAACAAATAGTGTGTGAGGCTTATGTCTCGTAGAAATAAATGTGAGACAAAAATACCCTTACCTTGTGTCTTGACTATATTAATACTTGAAAAATATTCTTATATAATAAATATAAGTATGTTATTCATATTTTATAGAAGCATATTCTTATATCTAATACCACCTATGGTTTGATTATGACTTTATATTACCTGCTTGTTAACGATCATATGGTAAGGATTCACTTCGGGAAATATTCATTTTGTTCCTTGCATGTAATGCCCTGACCCCAATTACCCAAATTCGGTACTTTATAATAATACGTTGGCATTATTACAAGGAATCAAGTCCCGAAGGAATGATCAGTTTAGCAGTCATGGAAAATAGATTGCATACATGAACATTACATTACACTTTCTAACATACAACACAACAAAAATAATCCTCTAATAATGCCATTGTTCCCGTACCTTAACCCTGCATATCAATAATAAAACACTTCTTAGGATCCTAAAAAAATAAAAAATATTAAATAGGTGAGCTCAGATGCTTAGTAAGGGTAAATAATTTACCAGAAGCTATAAGATTTTAAGGCAAGATGTGTAATAAAAACAAAATCCTTTTAAATATAAACTTGAACATAATATGGAAAAAATAAATCAAACATTACCATATTAACATGCACATGGATATTCTACTAGTCGAATAATCACATATAATAAATAATTTCATAATGAGGGAATTCATAATGCTGGACATTCTGAAACATTTTTCAAGGCCTCAGCCAAGACATCTAAAAATTATTTAGGCCTTGGCCAAAACCATATATCAAATTGGGAAAGGGATCGGCCAATTCCATGTCTAATTATTTCATGAGACCTAACGATGCTTCAAAGAGCTATAGTGGGCTCCACCTATCACTTACTAAGTCCAATTCATTCCTCATATGAAAAGGTTTAAACATAACATAAACATTCGTATTAAAACTACCATACGAAATGTAAATACTTTATACATAAACCATGAATGGTATAAAAATATAACATACAAAGTCAAACATATCATAACCCATTCAATACAATATGGAATATTGTATTATAATAAATGAACCTCAATCAAGAATAATATCTATTAAAAGATGTTGTCATAGTTGAAAATGATCAGTAAGACTCTTTGAGAGAAATATCCTTTTTTGTGAAATCATTTAAAAGTCACGCATTTATAAAAACATTAATTTCAAATATATTTTTAAATCAGAATATCCCATAAAATTTTGAAACTTTTGAAAAGAATTATCATTTCAAAACATTCATGTCTATATAAATAAATCCTTAAAATCATTTTTAAAACATGGACATTAATTAAAAGGATATTGAAAGATAAATCTTTAAAACATTTAAAATAACTATCTAGTTAAATAGAACCTCCCATAAACATTAAAATATTCCTTTTAAAAACATTTTTATGAAATATGGGTATCGATGATAAATATGTCCCAGTAAATACTTACACATAAACAATCTCAGATAATAATGAGATTGAGGAAATAACCATTAACTTGCACTTTACTTTGATCGAGGATACGTTTAACCTCCTGTATATTGACCATTGTATGTTATTAAATTATACCAGAACCATATTCATATTTATTATATCATATATGATTCAATTATTACTTTATACTGCCCATTTAATAATGATTTGCATGTTAAATTAACGTGTTGGGTAATAATCGCTTTCTTTATCGTACGTGTTTTAACTTGTTATTCTTGATCGTATCATTTAGATAATGATTTAAATACTTCCAAAATATAAAACATGATTTATATATAATATATATTTAGAATATAAATAGGAATAATCGATAGATATATGAAATGGAAAACACCATTTATGGAGACAGTAGGTCGTACGTATGCATAAACGTTGTTCTGTTTTCATGTCGTATTGAACAGAAGTAAGTGCATAATATATATGTAAGTACACACACACATACATATATATATATATATAAATATATATATGTCTAGTAGCATTATTATGTCATATATTACATACTTATTAATAATATATATTTTTATAATCATCGATGAATGGTGAATGTGGAAATGAATCTCATCACGTCGTGGAGACCGTAATCCGTACTTATGCACGAGGGACAATATCATCTACTTAATGATTAAAAGTTTTGTAATTGGATGGTATATTAATTTTACAGAGATATTAGCATGTTATTTTAATTATTTATATACATATCACTCATCATTATATCCATCCAAATAACATAGTATTGAATAATAAATTACACCACGGCGTGGAGACGGTAAGCCCTACGTACGCACGCATGGTGACATTAACATTTATAAAATGGATAGAATAATGAATATGATTGTTACATATTTATAATAACATTACAATATGTATAAGGTACTGGATTTATTATTTTTGTATAGTAATAACAAAGAAAGAGGAAGTGGAAGAAGAAAAGAACTTGAAAGAGGGTGGTGAAATTATTACCTCTTATTCAGGTGTTTCCTTTTGAGTTGATAAAAAGGGATCCTTATGTTGGATTTATGATAAAATTAAGGACTCTAGGTTGAATTGAGGGAAGTTTTTAGGATATTTGGGAAGGGTTTGTCTGATCCAAATGGCTTTGGAGGTGTGATTTTGAGAGAAGAGGGAGTGCGCTTTTATAAGAGGGGTGATGGCCACTTTAGGAAAAAGATTAAAGTATTAATTTATTATACAATAATATTCGGTTTAAAATGGCTCCAAATGAATTTATTTATAGAATTAGGTGATTATGGGTCTATATCCTTTCAACCAATAGGTTTTATACAAGTTTAGGTTACCATTTTAACCTTGTCTTTTAGATTTAACTCTTAGTTAAATAGTTTAACTTTTAACCTGTCTTCTTGTATTCTTACACTATATGGTTACTAAACTTGCTCTAAAATTCCAAGAGAACCTCAAGTGGTTCATTAATGACATATATAAAATTATTTAATCCCTTTGGTTGAACCTTATATTTTTAGGAATATTATATCAACCAATAATATAGTTTTTTTAAATCTATTTTATGTCAATTTTGACACTATTTGGTATTTGTTTTTGTTAAAATCATAACAGCATGATTACTTTGAAAAAAATTTATTGAATCGACCCTAAAATTTCATATTGACCTATAAAATTAGTTTAATTTATCAAAAGTCTCATATTACATTTATTTGGGTATTTATAATATCAATTATTTTAATCTTTTATTAATTAGGTAATTACAGCATCATCATTGTGTAATAAATAAATTTTATTATTTAATGTCTAAAAATTATAAATAAAATACAATTATATAGGAAATAATTTTAAATTTATAATGAATATTTATAGTCCAATTTATCTTATGTAAAACCCTATATTAAAAATGTTTTAGTTATGAAAACTTGAATTTAACACTTTTAACTCTTCCTTACATTAAATAATAATAAAAGTCCTAATCTAATACAAGTGGACCTAAAGGATCATATTTTATTCCTAAGGTTATTTTTGGTCGAATTACACTTATCCAATAGAATTATAACATGTGTTAGGGTAATTATAATATCATTTTTACCCTTAATTACCCTATTTACTTTTAACTGTGGTAAATAAAAGTCAAAAATTACTATTCATCAAAAATTATTTTCATCTTATTGAACCAAATTTTACTTACTGAGGTTAACTGTGTCTCTTGGATTTTTGAAATTCAACTATTGTCGTCGAGGTTCCGGGTTCGAGTCCTTTCAAAGGCAACGTGCACCATTTGCCAGCGATCCTCTCGTCCCCTCGACTCCGCGGGAACTGGCCCAAGCCCAAGGGTTGGCCTCCATGGGCCTAGCTGGGGAGGTGTGGCGCACGGGTGGTGTAAGGCCGCACCTATACACACGTTAACCGTTAAACACTTTTGAGTGGGGGTTATTCGGCCTCTGAGCGGCGCTTCCATTTCTCCCTCACCATACTAGGGTTTCGTCTCGGCAGTTGTTCCATTCCCCCTTCGGCGTGGCTCGGGTGGCTCGGAGTCATCTCCCTGATCACGGTTCAACGGCCTGGATCAGCTGTGTCCCTCGCATGTCTTCGTGACTCTTATGGGATTCAGTCCGGCGTCAGCATGGATTTCGGTTCGTTTCGTCGCAGCGTGGACAGATCCGGCGTTGGCGTGGCTTGCGGGCTGAGATGGCATGATGTGGTCTCTGGATTCTTCTAAATCAGGTTGTCATTGGTGCATTTGCGGTCTGTTCTACCTTGGATTTTCATCGGCGAGTCTTGTGGACGGATCCGTCGCAGCGAGAATGATCTGGTGTTGGTGAGGCTTGTAGACAGGGCGTGGTGTTCTCCAGCTCCTTCCGATTCAGATCAGGTGTGGTTTGAGGATCCGTGGCGCTTCCAGTTTGGCCGGCATCGGTGCAGCTTGCGGAGATCCGGCATGGCGCAGTGCTCGTTTTCTGCTCGGAGCGGCTCGGAGGGGGAAGGTTTTCATGTGTCTCTGGTGGGTTTTGCGGAGCGGTCACTGCTCGAGGTTGCGCCGAGGTTGACTCTAGAGCAGGGGGTGTGTGAGGACATATTTTTTCTTCCTAGTTCTGTCTTCATTTTTTGCCTTCTATGGTTGTTTTCTTCCTAGAGTATTTTCGGGAGACCGTATCATGTTGTTGGTGGGTGGGGCGTTTTCCGATTGGAGTTCGCGGGTTTGTGGTTTTGGGCTAGTGTCGATGGTCGCACCGGTCGGCATTCGAGGAAGATAGTTCCGGGGTTTGTTCAAGTTTTTATGATGTTCATGTTTCCTGGTTCATTGTTTCCTCAGCCTTTTCTCTAGTGTTTCCGGCTCTTGCTGCGAATGTTTGACAGGTTGAATGATTGATTTTTTTTGATTTGGTGTGTTGAATAGGTTGTTTGGTTGGTCTTAATCTTTGATGTGTGTTGTTTTGACTATGGTAAGTCATGAATTCATTTTGACTATTGTAAGTCGTGAAGTACTGTATGGTTTACCACTTTTCCCTCAAAAAAGTGTTCGATGGTTTCTCACTTTTTCCTCAAAAGTGTTTGGATAATAAAAATTTTAATTTTCAGTCCAAGAAGGTGGGTAAAAGACAGTAAAAAGTTCAATAAAATTTTATATATCTAAACTTATTATAAAATGACTCCAATGAATCAAATTGAACATATATAGGTATTATGTATCTATTTTTACATAAAAAAAATTAAAATAAAATAACTTATTACTTAAATAAAAAGCTGGTTTTAAACAATAACGTAGTGTTTTCACTATTTATCAAAAACTGAAAGTTTTCAGAAAAATACCAAAAATTCACCCTAAGATAATTTTGATATTCTGAATTAAAAAATAAATCTTATTTTACCAAATTCAAAACATAGAAGTTTAATTTATTAATTTAAAATTAATTCCCATTGTCAAAACTAAAAAGCGGGTTTTTAAAAAAGTAAAAACCTTCAAAATATTGCAATGTGTGTATGTCAAATCTAAATGTGAAATTACTTATAATGACCAAAATTATATTAAATGATAAAAATATAATCTAATTATACTTCCAAACCATTGAAATTTATAATTGAACACTATAAATTATTTTTATTAAAAAAGTTGTTTTCAGTTAAAATTTAGTAATTTTCACTATTCACCCAAATATGAAAGTTATTAGAAAAACAAATTTTTTTATCAAAACTAAATTTTTATGTCCCGATTCTAAATAAGAAGTTTATTTTGTAAAATTGAATATATAAAAGTGTCAAATATTTGATTTAAAAAGGGTTCTCTAGTAAAAGGTGGTAAAATTGTATTTTTTTAAAAATACTTCTTTTATCTGAAAAAAATGAATTTGTTCATATATTAGTTCTAAAAAACACATAATATAGATTCTAAAATTTTATAGAGTATATAAAATTCAAAATTTAGTTAACAGAATTCCTAATCTCTTTTTGAACAGCTAGTTTGGTAAGTTGGGTGCGCTCAAACTCGATGTTGCATGTTGCACAAGTTATTGAATTGCATTGAAGAGATAACGTACTATGAAATCTTGGGGTGTTACATTCTCCCCTCCTTTAATAAATTTTTTCCTTGCAATTTGAAATTGTTCTTCGAAAATAAAAGGTCAAAAATAGAAAATACCTTTGTGGAAAACCCACATCAGAAATTGGGTTAATAAAATTTAGTCTTAATAAGAGGGAAAGGGAAATGAAAAGTCACCACAAAATTATGATCTTGATTCTGAGAACATTGGAGGAAATTAGAGACACATAATTTGAGGAAAAACGTAAATATTTATAGGAAGTGATTGAGGTCATCAATCACAAACAAGTGTAAAATTGAGGTCCTCAAGGCCATCAATCTGTGATGATTTAAAATATCATCAGTTCAACAAAATATAAGGTATTAGGATAACATATTTTTGGTTTTAAGATCCATTATCTAAAGTTTAAGAATTAATTTATTCATATAATAATAGGAAAAAAATATAATTTACAAGTAGAGTATCATCCTTAAACTAATTCCTACCACAAACTCATCTTTCACTCCAAAAGATAATAGATTTAAAAAATATTCTATTTATCATAATCGTAGAGGGTTCCAAAAATAATGAATTTATAATTCATTTTTCAGACTATTTAAAAAAAATATAATAAAAACCAGGACATCATGTAGGCTAGTGGTAGGTGATGCACCCTTGTCGCCTTTCGGTTGTGGGTTCAAGTCTTGCAGCCTTGCTGGATGCGATGGGTTGTCGCATGACCTTTGGGTTGTCTTTTTTATAAAAAAATCCAAAAATAATATTAAGAAATGTTTTAACCTTAAACCATAGTATCCAATGTCCAACATAATCCATTCTAATCTTTAGACTTATCCAATATACTTGTGTCCAAACTCATAGTCCAAAATTTATAAGGAAGGTCAACATAACATAATGAAGGTCTCTTTTTCCCACATAATAACATGTGGGTAGCTTCATCATGTATTCTCTAAAAACATGGTAACACCCTGAATTACCATAAAACCTTATTGATTACATTCATGCCCCCATATTTCTTATAAAATACTAGATATATTCCATATATCCAAAAAATTTGAATACTCCAACAATGATGGAATAAACAAACCATTAATCAGTTCCAAGGTAGTCAAGAATATCTAATATAATTTATCCAAATCAACCATCTCTTATTCCAAAATACATACCTTAATATTAGAACCATATTAAGGTTTATCTTTTATTCATCCATGTATTTTCCAAAAAAGTTTAACTCATTTTTGAGTCACTTTTCTTAGTACCATATAATATTAAATCCTCAATGAAATACTACTGCAGTACAATCCTTATTTACTTCCATAATTCATATAACTAGTATATCATTGATACAACACTGAAATGCCATAATTCTTTAATAACAACATAAGAACACTAGTAATTACTCTTCATCTAAGGTAGTATCATAATTTGATTATTATCCAATAGCATCATTTGTGGTATACTTTGATGACTGGGACATTTATTCGTGTAGTGTTGAAACTTCTTAAAGATGAAACATTTTACATTTGAAACTTTTTCTTACCCTTGAAATCACGTACTTGGTGTCCTTTTTATCCACACTTATAACAATCTCACACTCCCTTCAAGCATTTACCAAGGTGATTCTTTCAACAGTTATCACATGTGGGAAAATCTTTCTTTCCCCTCTTCCCTTTATCCATCTTTCTTTATACCATCTTTTTCTTCTCTTGATTCCCTTCAAAGCCATAGGAATCAGAGAATTATTTACTTATCTTAATAACACATGATATTATTTCTTCATATGTTGAGAATACGTGAGAGAATATTTCCCTTCTAAATGTTGTCTTAATACTATGAAATATATTATCCTTCTTACTCTTTGGATCATACATATTACTGGAGTTCTCATTCCTTCTACTGGGTTTCATTTCTAATTAATTTCTTACACTAGTTCAGTTTATGAATCAAAATTCATAATTCAAAACTTGTAAAATACCTAACATAAATTGAATAGTTTATGGATATAATACATAATCATAAAAATGTTTTCTTTGAGGAAGTATTTACTCATAAATCCTTTGTAATGGATTGTAATGAAAATGTGAATTATCTTAATCATATCCCCCGGGAGTGTCATAACCAAGATTGCAACAAGGCCCGTTGTCGTGCACCAGTTCCCGTTCGAGTATAGATCAAAGCAGTGTTTTCTAGTTTTACCCCTAGGAACATGTGTGCTAGAGCCTACTCTACCTGCTCATATCCAGATAGAGATGTATTTCTCGGAAAACTCACAAAATATCAATAGTACCAAAATTCTAGGAAGTTCTTTTATAATAATCATCAAAGTCTATATTAGGGTAGTGTTCTCTAATCAATGTTTTTCAAAATCTAGTTTCCATGGTTTGTATTAAACTTTATTGGATACCAACTGTAATTCCTTAACCCCAGTTACCTAGATTCAGTGCATTATTTTAATATATTGGCATGATTACAAGGAATCAAGTCCCAAAGGACCGATCAGTTTAGCAGTCTTGGAAAATAGATTACATACATGAACGTTATATTACAATTTCTAACATATAATGTAGCTTAAATAATCCTTTGATAATTCCACTGTTCCATTAGCTTAACCCTGAATCTCAATCATATAACACTTCTTGGGATCCTGGGAAAATAAAACATAAGAAAGGGGTGAGCTCAGATGCTCAGTAAGGGTAAATAATTTAGCGGAAGCTACAAATTTTTAAGGCAATATGTGTAATAAAAACAGTATCCTTTTAAATATAATATTGAACATAATATGAAATAAATAAATCAAACATTACCATATTAACATTCATATGGATATTCTACTATTCTAATAATCACATGTAATAACTAATTTCAAAATGAGGGAATGCATGATGTCAGACATTTTGAAACATTTTGTCAAGGCCTCAGCCAAGACGTCTAAATATGATTTAGGCCTCGGCCAAAACCATATATAAAATTGAGAATAGCCTCGGCCAATTCCACTTATAATTATCTCATGAGAACTACAGATGCATCAATGAGCTATAGCGGGCTCCACCCGTCATTTACTAAGTCTAATGCATTCCTCATATGAAAAGGTTTAAACATAACATAAACATTCGTATTAAAACTAGCATAAGAAATGTCAATACTTTATCTATAAACCATGAATGGTATAAAAATAGAACATCCAAATTCAAACATATCATAACTAATTCAATACAATATGGAAGATTGTATTATAATAAATGAACCTCAATAAATAATAATATTCAGTAAAGGATGTTGGCATAGTTGAAAATAATCAGTAAAACTCTTTGAGAGAAATATCTCTTTTTGTGAAATTGTTTAAAAGTAACACATTTGTAAATTAATTCATATAAAAGATATTTTTGAATCAAAGTTTCCCATACCAATTTGAAACTTTTGAAAAGAATTATCATTTCAAAACATTCATGTCCATATAAATAAATCCTTAAAATCATTTTAAAAACATGAACATTAATTAAAAGGATATTGACAGATAAATCTTTAAAACATTTAAAATAATTATCTAGTTAAATAGAACATCCCATAAACCTTAAAAGATTCCTTTTGAGAGAATTTTTATGAAATATGTGTATCGATGATAAATATTTCCCAGTAAATACTTACACATAAACAATCTCGGATAATAATGAGATTGAGGAAATAACCCTTACCTTGCACTTTCCTTTGATCAAGGATACGTTTAACCTCCTGTATAATGACCATTGTATGTTATTAAATTATACCAGAATCATATTCATATTTATTATATCATACATTATTCATTTATGACTTTATACTACCCATTTAATAATGATTTTCATGTTAAATTAACGTTTCAGGTAATAATCGTTTTCTTTATCGTACATGTTTTAACTTGTTATTCTTGATCGTATCATTTAGATCATGATTTAAACAATTCCAGAATATAAAACATGATTTATATAAAATATATGTTTAGAATATAAATATTTATAATAGATAGATATATGAAATGGAAAACACCATTTATGGAGACGGTAGGTCGTACGTACACATAAACATTGTTTCTGTTTTCATATCGTATTGAAAAGAAGTAAGTGCATAAGATATATGTAAGTACACACACACACACACAAACACACACACACAGATATATATATATATATCCAGTATAATTATTATTTCATATATTACATACTTATTACTAATATATATTTTTATAATCATCAATGAATGGTGAACGTAGAAATTAATCTCATCGTGTCCACTACAACAAAATGGGCCAAGGCCAGCGTCACCCTTTATCAGCGCTAATGAAAAAGCACTGATAAAGGGGGGTGCCTTTATCAGCGCTAAAAAAAAGTGCTGATAAACATACCCCTTTATCAGTGCTGATAAAATTTCCCCCTTTAACAATTCTTTTTTTACTGTTGTTAAAAGGTACCCCTTTATCAGCGCTTTTTTTAAAAGCGCTGATAAAAGGTCTACTTCCAAAAAAAATTATTAAAAAAATATATTAATATATAAATATATATATATAGTTATATTGATAGAAATATAATATATATTTTTTAAATATAATTTTAAATATATTTTAGATAAGTATAAATATACAGTTACACTTAATATATAAGATATTTAGTGAAAATGGCTTATAAAAAATTAAAAAAATATTTTTAATTAATAATTTTCTAATTATTATGGATTAATAGTCATTTAATAACAATTTGAAGACTAAAAAAAATTAAAAGAAATTAAAAAAAGATCCAAAATATGTTGAAAATGCAACTCGAACTTCAAACAACCATAACTTTTGATCTAGGTGTCCGTTTGAGCTCTACCATATATCAAATCGAAGCCTACGATGAGCTCTACAACCCTATGACTTGGGTGGACCTGGTCAAGGTTTTTTAGAGGGCACAAAAGGCCCATAAGGCCTCCAAAATTGAGTTTTTAGTCGGGATACCCCGATTTTTTAACATTTTGTGGATTTTCAACCTCGTTTAAGGGGGTATTATTGGCTTTTTTGTGGGGAATGAATTTATTCCAAGGTATTACATTCATATTGATATTATGTATTTGAAATTTTATCATTTTTTATAATGCACTGCTATTTATAATCAAATATATAAAAATATATACATATTTTATATATATTCAAACATAAAATTTAATTATTAATATAAATAATAAAATATATTTACATATAAAATATATTATCTTTATCTAAATAATAACTAATATCCATTTTATTTAAAATACAAATATATTAATATTTATATACCTATATATTAATCTAACTATATATATATTAATATAACTATATATATATTAATATAACTATAAATATATATATTAATATCACTATAAATATAAATATTAGTATAACTATATATCTATATATTAATATAACTATATATATATTAATATAAATATATATTACTATATAAATAAATATAAATAAATGAATATATATATATATACAGATATATCATGAAATAGAAAACAAATCAAAATAGAGGAGTGGTAAGGGCTTAGGCGCACGGGGGGGAGGTCTCGAGTTCAAAACCTAGTGGAGGCAGGGGTGCACGTGCATGGGGTAATATGTGAGCTAACACTAATAAAGGGTAGAGGGGGTGTGTGGGGCACTGGAGGTGCGGGAAGGAACTGATAAAGTGGGGCTCAAGCGCTCTAAAAATCCCCCCGAGATTGCCAGGATTTTTTAAAAAAAATTAATTTTTTTTACTTTTGTCAGCGCTTTTTTAGCGCTTATAAAAGGGGTCTTTATCAGTGCTAAAATTAAGCACTGATAAAGGTGACCACCTATCTACGTTGGCTTTATCAGCGCTTTTCTAGCGCTATTAAAGTCCATTTTAGGGCTGATAAAAGGGGTATTTGTAGTAGTGGTTGTGGAGACGGTAATCCGTACGTACACACAAGCGACAATATCATTTCCTTAATGATTAAAAGGTGTAAAATTGGATGGTATATTAATTTTATAGAGACACTATCATGTTATTTTCATTATTTATATACATATTACTCATCATTATATCCATCCAAATAACATAATGTTGAATAATAAATTACACCACGACGTGGAGACGGTAAGTCGTACGTACGCATGCATGGTGACATTAACATTTATAGGATGTATAGAATAATGAATATGGTTGTTCCATATTTATAATAACATAACAGTATTTATAAGGTATCAGAGTAATTATTTTGTTATGGTAATAACAAATAAACAGGAACTGTAAGAAGAAAAGAACTTGAAAGTGGGTGGTGAAATTATTACCTCTTCTTCGGGTGTTTCCATTTGAGTTGATAAAAATGGTTAATTAGGTTGGATTTATGATCAAATTAAGGACTAAAGGTTGAATTGAGGGAATTTTGGAGGATATTTGGGCAGGTTTTGGCCGATCCAAATGGTTTTGGAGCTGTTATTTTGAGAGAAGAGGAAGTCCCCTTTTATAAGAGGGGTGAGGGTCACTTTAGGAAAAGATTAAAGTATTAATTTATTATGCAATCATATTCAGTTTATAATAGCTCAAAATGAATTTATTTAGATACTTAAGTGGTTATGGGTCGAAATAATCTCAAGAAATTGGTTTTAGAAAAGTTTAGGTTACTCTTTTAACCTTATCTTTTAGATTTAACTCTTAGTTAAATAGTTTAACTCTTACTGTGTCTTCTTGTATTCTTACACTATATGGTTAATAAACTTAATATAAACTTCCAAGAGAAACTAAACTGGTTTATTAATGAAATATATAATATTATTTAATCTCTTTTTCCAAACCTTATATTTTTATAAATATTATGTCAACCAATAATATAGTTTTTGTTTTAAAAATTATGTTATGTTAATTTTGACACTATTTGGTATTTGTTTTTTGTTAAAATTATAATAGCATGATTACTTTGAAAAAAATTGATTTAATCAACCCTAACATGTCATATTAACCTATAAAATTAGTTTAATTCATAAAATTCTCAAATTACATTTATTGGGGTATTTATAATATCAATTATTTTAATATTTTATTAATATGGTAATTACTTCATCCCCATTGTGTCATAAATAAATTTTATTATTTAATGTCTAAAAATTATAAATAAAATACCATTATTTAGGATATCTTTATAGATTTATAATGAATATTTATAGTAGATTTTATCTTTTTTATAACCCTATATTAAAAATGTTCTAGTTATGAAAACTTGAATTTAAAACTTTTAACTCTTCTTTAAATTAAATAAGAATAAATGTCCTAATCTAATCCAAGTGGACCTAAAGGATCATATTTTATTCCTAAGGTTGTTCTTGGTCGAATTAAACTTATCCAATAGAATTAGTACATGTGTTAGGGTAATTATAATATCATTTTTACACTCAATTACCCTTTTTACTTTTAATCGCGATAAATAAAAGTCAAAAGTTACTATTCACCAAAAATTATTTTCAACTTATTGAACCAAATTTTACTTATTGAGGTTAATCGCGTTTCTCAGATTTTTTAAATTAAACTCACAGAAGTGGTAAAATTAAGTTTTATTCAAATTTTCAAATGCTCCTACAAGGTGGGTAAAAGACGGTAAAAAGTTAAATAAAATTTTATATATCTAAACTTATTATAAAATGACTTCAATTAATCACATTGAATATATATAGGTATTATGTGTCTATTTTTACCTAAAATAATTTAAAATAAAATAACTTATTACTTAAATAAAAAGTTGGTTTAAAACAATAACGAAGTGTTTTTCACTATTCATCAAAAAATGAAAGTTTTCAGAAAAATACCAAAAACTTACCCTAAGCTAATTTTGATATTCCGAATTCAAAAATTAAGTATATTTTACCAAATTAAAAACATAGAAGTTTTATTTACTAATTTAAAATTAATTCTCATTGTTAAAACCAAAAGGCGGGTTTTTAAAAAAGTAAAAACTATCAAAAGATTGACATGTATTTATGTCAAATTTAAATGTGAAATTAATTATAATGACCAAAATTGTATTAAATGATAAAAATATAATATAATTATACTTCAAAACCATTCAAATGTATAATTTAACACTATAAACTATTTTGATTAAAAAGGTTGTTTTCAGTTAAAATTTAGTAATTTTCCATATTCACCCAAATATGAAAGTTATCAGAAAAACACAAAAAATTTAACAAAACTAAATTTCTATGTCACAATTCTAAAGAAGAAGTTTATTTTGTCAAATTTAATATATAAAAGTGTCAAATATTTGATTTATAAATGGTTCTCCATTAAAAGACGCTAAAATTTCATTTTTTGAAAAATACTTCTTTTTTTCGAAAAAAATGAATTTGTTCCTATATTATATCGAAGAAATACATAATATGGATTCTAAAATTATATAAAGTATATAAAATTCAAAATTTAATTAACACTATTCATAACCATTTTTTGAATGGCTAGTTTGGTAAGTTGTGGTGCGCTCAAACTCGGTGTTGCGTGTTGTGCAAGTTATTGAATTACTTTGAAGAGATAACATACTATGAAATTTTGGGGTGTTACATTGCATGTGTCTTAATTTTTCATATCGTCGATCCTTATACTTATATAATGATTACATAATAAAAATCATGATATACATATCATTTATATCTAGTATATTTATATTAAAATAATCTATAGCATAAATAAGTATGAAATGAAGTACATCGTTCATGGAGACGGTAAGACGTATGTACACATGAATGTTGTTTCCGTTTTAATTATCGTATTGAAAGAACATATGTAAATGACATATGTATATATATATATCATTATTAAAGTGGTATGATTATATAATATATATCATTTAGGTTCACTAAACGCATCCTTAATACATTCCATGTGGTGTGTGAACGAATCATATCGCTAAGAAGGGACGGTAGTCCGCACTTCCTCAAATGATATTATTGTATTAACACCAAATGGAAAGTAAAAAAGTAATGTGTTATAAAAAGTAATAAAAAGGATTATTTTCATAATTAATATTATATATAACATATATAGATAAATTTTCCATCATAATGGCCACCATGATTGGTGGTAATGGAAAAAAATGAACAATCATCATTTCGTGAGGCAATTGTTCGCCTTAAACAAAAATAATATGTTTGATATCCATTAAATGGAGGTGTGTGTAATTGTAGATATAAATATTATAATAAAAAATCATATTATATTTATGATATTGTTGTTGTCATAAAATAAGGGAATAAAGAGAGATTAGGGGGTAGAGAATGAAAATTAAGAAAGGATCTTGAGGGAAGATTTTACCTCTCAATCGGGTAACTCCTTTTGGTTTGTGCGAGAAGGATTCCTTGAGTTTCCTTATAACCAAGGGAAGGATTCTAGGAGTAATTGAGGTATGTTTTGAGAATAAATGGGTAGGGTTTGGATAATCCAAATGGCTTTAGAGGTGTGAATAAAAGAGAAGGATAGGTTCCCTTTTATAAGAGGGAGGAGGGTCACTTCAAGAAACTCCAAAACTATTAATTTACTATAAATTGATTTTCGATTTCAAATAGTTCCAAAGTGAGTTATTTATAAATTATATATGCGTATGGGTCCAAATATCCTCATCCAATTAATTTTGGATATGTTTAGGCCACAAAATGAACCTTATCATTTTTTAACACTTAGTTAAACAATTTAACTCTTACCGTGACAACTTTTCTTCTAACACTATAGGGTCAATATATTTACAACACAATGTCAAAAGAACCCCAATTTAATCATTCATGAAATCTTAAACACTATAAAAGTCATTTGGGGAAAATATAGATTTTTATGAATTTTTTATCATTTAATAAAATATTATTTTTTTAAATAACATTTATTTCAATTTTGACACTATTTATTAAATGTGTTTTTTATAAAATCCTAAAAACTTGATTCATTCAAAAAATATACATTAACTCATCCTTAACATGTCATAGTCATCCAAAAAAATCATGTATGGAATCAAATACCTCAAATGTTATTTCTTTTAATATTATTAATGCCATTTAATGGATTAATACATCTATAACTATATCATCATTGTGTCACAATTAAATTTATTTACTTAATTTATAAAAATTATAAATAAATTATCATGATGTAGATAAATTTCATGCATTTCTAATGAATATTTATAGTTTAATTTATCTTATGTATAACCCTATATTAAAAATTATTTATTTATTAAAATTTGAATATGGAACTTTTAACTCTTATTTAAATAAAATATAATAAATGTCATAATCTTACACAAGTGGCTTAAAAATGATCATATTTAAGACCTAAGATTGATTTGGGTCGAAAAAAATTATCCAATTAAATTAGGACAAGTGTTAGGGTAATTTTATATTATTATAATATTATTTTTACATTTAATTACCTTATTTAACTTTAACTGCGGTAAATAAAATTCAAAAGTTACTATTCACAAAAAAAATATTTTTTTCCTATTAGACCAAATTTTTCATACTGATTACAACCATTAATGTATGTTTTTTTAAAATCAATTCATGGAAGTAGTAAAATTATGTTTATTGTTAATCCTGTAAATGTGGCTAGAAGGCGGGTAAAAGAGACGTTCAAAATGTCAATAATTTTTTATATCTAATTATATTATAAAAATGATTAAAATTACTTACGTTGAATTAATATATTTATTAATTATCTATTGTGACTTTAAAATCAATTTAAGGTAAAATAATTATTTAAATGAAAAAGATGGGTTTTTTCCACTATGTAGTATTTTTCACTATTCATAAAAAATTGAAATTTTGCAGAAAAAATACCAAAACTTCACCATAATCTAATTTTTATATTGTGAATTCAAAAAAAAATTATTTTATCAAAATAAAAATCTATGAGTGTCTAAAATTAATTTCATTATTTTTCATAAAATGACATGAAAAACAATTCATTTTAGAAAATATTATTTTTAAACATATAAAGATTTTACCAAAAATTATATGTTTCATTATCAAAGACTTATAAGTAATATTTAAAACTTAGTTATTACTATTCATATTACAATTTTAATTTATAGGTTATAACTATCTCATTTAAATAATTATAATGGTAATTTGTTGTTTTACAGAAACTCGGTGTTTCGTGTAACACAAGCCAAGTCGGTGTTGCATGTAGTAAAAGATTCCCTTGATGTTTTGTATAACATATTCCAAACTTAGTTCTATTATATAATAAAAAAAACCAATACTCATTATTGTGTGAAGTGGCAATATCAAAAAAATCACAAAATATCAGGGTGTTGCAACAATGGTGAATATGCCATCAAAAATAAGGAACTGACCCCCCTCAATGGCTACGTCAGGGTGTTGATGGCATAATTCCCCTTTGATCCCATACTAAACTATGTTCCTCGATCACTGAATGCTCATGCTGACGCACAGGTTAATGCAGTCATCATCTTGGTCGACTCTAATCAGGAGGAAGCAACCTTATGTATTACACATCAAAGAATGGACTCATCGATTGTCATATGTGATATGGAAGAGACCAATCATGTCAACACTAACCTATAGTGTGATAAACTAGTGACCACCCCATGGTGGATGAAGCCTATAATCACCTTTCTTCAATATGGGACCCTCCCAAAAGATTGTGCCAGAAGGGAATAGATTGGACACCTAGTTGAAAACATCACCTATACAAACCTTGATTTGATGGAATTCTCCTCAGGTTCATATCATAAGAAGAATTTCTCACCATAATGAAGGAATCCCATGCAAGATCTTGCGAAACCCATCAATCTGGGACTAGTCTCTCCCACCAGATCAGGAGGTTGGGGTATTACTAGAAAACCATGATACAGTGCTACGTAGAATTCACCAGGAAATGACATACATGATTGATTTATGAAAAATTCATCCATCATCCCCCATAATTTCTACATATGGATAAATATTCCAGTCCATTCTCCATTTGGGGGATGGATGTTGTGGGTCCATATCCCCTGACCACAACCAAGTAGTTCAAGTACATCCTTACTAATACCGTCTTCTTTTAAAAATGGGTTTACCCAATACCCCTCAAGGAAGTTGGGACTAAGAACATCATAAACATCATAAAGTACCATATCATCAATAGGTTTGGAGTCCCTCACATAATATTGATGGAAAATGGCACAAACTTCTATTCCACATAGTTGAAGAAGCTATACCAGGAGTAAAAAGTTGAGTCTAATCACTCGTACTATTATCTTGCATCAGAAAATGGGCAGATATAGGCCTTCAATAAGACTCCACCGAACATACTCTAGAAGATGGTGAAAATGGATAAGAATTTTTGGCTAGATAAACTCCTCCATGATTTATGGGCCTACCGTACCACCACGTGTACTACTACACAAGAAACACCCTATTCACTAGTGTACGGAATTGAGGCAATGTTACCCATAGAGGTCCAGTTGTCCTCACTCCATATATCCATTTGTGGGAAGCTCTTAGATGATGAACAATTTCAAAAGCGGTTGGAGGAGTTGTAAAGACTCGATGAGAAACGGTTGTGCACTCTACACAATCTGGAGATCCCTCATAATCAGATAGAACGAACCTTCAATAAAAAGGTTCGCCTCCACTCATTCCTTCAAGGAGATCTGGTGTTGGCTCTCAAAACCCCAATGATACTAATAAGGAAGCCTAAGAAATGGGATCCCAAGTAGTAATTGCCATATGTAATACATAGGTTATATCATAATGGGGCATATTCATTAGCCACCATGGAAGGAGAGCATGTCACACTGCCCACCAATATGATATTTCTCAAGAAATACTTTGCGTAACTGTTAGCAAAAGGGTATCAACATTAGAGTAATCCCCATCAATCATACTAACCACGTGATGTTAAACTATATAGAGTTCTACTTATCATCAAGATGTTAAACTGCATGTATAACGTCCCGGTTCCAAAAAGCCACCCAGAGGTGCCCCGTACCCGGTTGGTCACATGGCCTCAAGCACATTTCCCTGAATTCCAGAGGCTACCGACTAGTAGTGAGGGCCTTGGATGTGATAGTGGGGAAACTATGCCCTCATTGCCAGAGTAACACAACGGAAGAGAAAAAAATATACAATAGCGAAAGTAGTAAATATCCAACAACATTAAAAAGCAGAAGACTGAAAAAAATAAACAACTGGAGAACATATATATAAAATGATGCATGATGCATATGTCTAGGAAAACAGCCAAAAAAATCACAATGCTGAATAAAAACAGTACTAAACCAAAGTAAAAAGAAATATATAAACAGATACTCAGCATCGCAAGCCTAATCTTAGTCTCATGCTCTCCAGCTCCACAGCAGGTCAAGTACCTGAAGTAGAAGGGCGATTTCCCTTATCTATACCTGCAGCAATATAATCTGTTTGGGCCCAAAAGCATGGTCCAAATAGGGTGTGAGACTAAATCTCAATAGGCAACCACCCAAAGATCTATTCCTAATAGTCAGTGAATATATGGAAGGTAAAAGTACATAATGTAGTAAACAAGAAAGTACTCAACAGGAAACAATCCACAGTTTCAATATCAAGAAACAGCTAAACAAGCAGCTAAACACAAAAAGGTAACCCTCTGAGAAAAACTCACAGCCCATCCCCATTGGTCCTACCTAACAAGTACAAGAAATCCTCCAGGCAGTACACTCAGTCTAACCCCTCTGGTTCTATCACCAGAATATATAAATAGACTCTCTGAGAAAGCACTCACAATCAATTCCCCTTATAGTCATAAGTAACACAAGACTCTTTTAGGACGCTCACACAGTCAATGCTTCTTATAGTCTAAGGTAATCAAGGACTCTATGAGGAAGCTCACATAGTCAATTCCCCTTATATCCCCAAGGTCAAGGACTCTCTGAGGATTCTCACTCAATCAATTTCCCTCATAGCCCAAAGTCGTTCAAGTAATTCAAAGATTCTCTGAGGAAGATCACACGGTCAATTCCCCTTATAGTCTAAATCAGTCAAGGACTCTATGAGGAAGCTCACTTGGTCAATTACCCTTATAGCCCCAAGTGGTCCTAGGCTCTCTGAGGAAGCTCACTTGGTCAATCCCCCTTATAGCCTAAAGTGCTCAAAGACTCTCTGAGGAAGCTCACTCGGTCAATTCCCCTTATATTCTACTACACCAGGTTCTCACGGCCCTGTGTAGATCAACGAGCATAGTAGTGAAATATGGCCAAAGTAAACCTACAGAACTACTTGTCTAACAAGTCTACAACACATAAAGCATGTAAGAATACAAACTCTCCACTCTATAACAACAATCATAGAAAACAGGCAAGGCGGACAAAAGGCTAAGCATACCAACGATCATAAACAAAACATGCATGGGAAACTCATACAAAGCATAGAAATCAACCCTATTCATATCTAATTAACCTCTACACATGCATAAAAGCATGCCAGGAAATCAAAAAGGGTAAAATGGTAAACACGCAATACCCCGTTCAAGGGTATTGGTCAAAATTGTACATAATACTCAAAGACTTTCAACAGAAAGGCACAATCCACCTACCTTGGTGTTGTGAGATCAATATACTCCTGGGTTGGACCTTGGATCGACCTAGAATGCGGTATATCTATAAAAACGTCTAAAAATTTCAATGAAGGATAACTTTAGGAAGAAGAGGAATCATGAAACAAAGCTCAAGAAGAAGAAAGAGCTTACCGAGGTGATCCCAATGCAATTGACGGTGGTCTAATTGGAGATCGAATAGAGGCTTGGGGGCTTGGAGAAGGATCGCGGTATTATGTGTTCTCTCGGACGAAGAAAACCTAGAAGAAGATGGTTCTGGAATTTAGATGCGACCCCGGTGCATTTAATGAAAAAAATAAAGTACACAGCGTGCAATTTTGAAGTATATGATGTGTAATCACCATTTCTGTAATCCACTTTAGGAGGCCTCCAAGTCACCCCCACACGGCCATGTGCATGGCCGCTACACAGCCAGCACCCAGATACCTGCGGTAACTGAGTACACGGCGTGTACTCATAAATTACACAACGTGTACTTTGAAAATTTCCAAAATTTGTTCTTTTTCTCAAAAATGACCAGAAAAGGAAAAACATACCTGAAAAGAAGATCCAGGTTCTTAAAAACTTCCCCCATTAAATAAATTTTTCCCCAAATTACCCTAGCACCACGTAGAAGAAGAAACCTTGAACAGTTCTGGCCACTGTGCTCGTACATCGGCCTCCCTCTCCCGAGTCTCATCTTGTACTTGTCTGTGCTGCCATAGCACTCGTACCAGAGGGATAGACCTCCCACGAAGAACCTTTGTACTGCGATCAACAATATAAATATGATGCTCCTCGAATGACGCATCCAGTTTGAGCTCAATCTCCTCGGGTTGAAAGACATGAGACGGGTCTGAAAAGTAATGTCGGAGATGAGAAAAATGAAAAATTTAGTGCGTAGCCCAGTACCTCTGGGGTAACTGCAACCGATAGGAAACCAGTACAACTCTCTTCACAACCTCGAACGGTCCAATATACCTCAGCGAAAGATTACCCAGTCTCATAATCCTTTTGTGTCCCAGCCTCGGTGTGACACACACGAAAACCTGATCCCCGACCTCAAACTCCAAAGGTCGTCTCCACTGATCAGCACAATACTTCTTTCGAGACTGCGCAGTAGCCATCCTCTTCTGAATAAACTCTACATTCTCTTTGGTCTCCTGAACAAGATGAGGTCCCAGCAAAGCTAACTCTCCAGCCTCCAGCCAACATAAGGGTGATCGGAATGACCTTCCGTACAAAGCCTCATAAGGTGCCATCTGAATAGTTTCTTGAAAACTATTATTTTAGGAAAACTCCACAAGAGGTATATGCTTCTCCCAAGAACCTCCAAAATCTAGGATGCATTCTCGGAGCATGTCCTCAAGCACCTGAATCGTATGCTAGGAATGACCATCTATCTGGGGGTGGTAAGCTGTAATCAAAAGTACCTTAGTACCCAAATCCTTGTGAAGCCCCTGCCAGACTCGAGAGATAAAACAGGCATCCCTGTTTGAAACAATGGAGTGTGGAACTCCATGCAGACGTACAATCTCACGGATGTACAACCACCACATCTCATGAACACTAAAGGTTTCCTTGATCGAAAATAAGTGATCAACCTTCATAAGCATGTCAATGACAACCCAAACTGCATCATTCCCTCGAGGCGACCTCGGTAACCCTATTACAAAATCCATCATGATGTCGTTTCACTTCCACTCAGGAATGGGTAACTACTGTAAAATACCTTCTGGCCGCTGATGCTCTATCTTCACTTGCTAATAGGTGGAACACATCATAACTAAACCAACAACATACCTCTTCATACCTGGTCACTAATACTAGTGGTGTAGATCATGATACATCTTGGTGACACCAGGATGAACTGCCCAAACTAAGGAATGAAAATCTTGCATTATCTCCTCACGTATATCTGCTGGCACCCATACGAACCCCTAGAAACGCAAGATATAGTCCTAACCTATGGTCCATCCAGTAATAGGGTCCTCTCCTAACACACTCTCCCACAAAACTAGGCCTTCTGAATCTGATAGCTGCCTTATTCACACTCAATCAAGAAGAGTAGAGGTAACAGCTACATAAGAAAGAAACGTTTTCTGATGACTGTCGTGAACCTCCAAATGAATCTAAGAGAATAGATCCATAAGATGCCACTCACTGCTAGCCTCCTGAACTTTATGTATCTTAGTCCTTTTACTCAACGCATCAGCCACTGCGTTGCCTTTCCCAGGCGTATAGGAAATCTCAAAGTCAAAGGACTGAAGGTACTCAACCCACCTTTTCTTTGTCAAATTCAGATCACACTGAGTGAAAATGTACTTTATACTTTTGTGGTTGGTGAAAACCACAAAATTCTCTCCCATAAGATAATGTATCCAACATAGCAAGGCATGAACAACTACCGCCAGCTAGAGATCGTGTGTCGGGTAATTCCTCTCGTGTGGCCGCGACTACTGAGACCCATATGCAACGAATTTATCTCCATGAATAATCACAACTCCCATAATAATACCTGATTCATCATAGTAAATAGTATAGCTCTTTCCTGGCTCTAGCAAGACTAGTATTAGTGCTGAAGTCATCCTTCTTTTCAGCTCCTGAAAGGCTGACTCATAAGAATTTGACCATAGGAACTTTGTACCCTTCTTAGTCAAACTTTTCAGTGGTGCTTCTAAGCGTGAAAAGTCTTGTATGAAATGTCTGTAGTATCCAGCCAGCCCTATAAAACTTTACACCTCAAATGCGTTCTTCAGCTACTCCATGGAAACTATTGCTCTCACTTTCTCTAGGTCCACTGATACTCCTGTCTCTGAGATAACATGACCCAATAAGTGAATCTTATCCAGCCAAAAGTGGCATTTTGAGAGCTTAGCATATAACTAATGCTCTCTCCATGTACTCAAAATGATCTCAAGATGGGTAGCATTTTCATGAAGAGTGTGAGATTACACCAAGATATCATCCACGAAGACCACCACAAAGGAATCCAAGTATGGATGGAAAACTCGGTTCATCAGTGCCATGAAAACTGTAGGTGCGTTCGTGAGACCGAATGACATAACCATATACTCGTATAGAACATACCTACTCTGGAAGGCTTTAATAGGTATATCTGATGGTCTAACGTGCAACTTATGGTAACTGGATCTCAGGTCAATCTTCTAGAACACCCGGGCTCCTCAAAGCTGATCAAAGAGATCATCAATCTTAGGCAAGGGATATCGGTTCTTGACCATCAACTGGTTCAGCTTCTGATGATATACACAAAGCCTGAGGGTACCATTTTCCTTCTTCATAAATAGGACAAGTGAACCCAAAGGAGAACTAATGGGTTAGATGAAACCCTTTTCATGCAACTCCACCAACTACTTCTTGAGCTCCTGCAACTCAGTTGTAGCCATACTATAAGGAGGAATGGACATCGGTGCCGCTCCTGGCACAAGTTCAATAGAAAATTCTACCTCACACTTCAGAGGCAAACCTGAAAAGTCATCTAGAAAGACATCTCTGAAATGATCCACCACTGGGGGAAATTCTAATTGTGATGTCCCCTGGTCATCCAGATAGAGACTAGAAATCTGGGCTGTAACTCCTCTCAACCCATGATGCTCGGGTCCCGCTCTGCTCACATGGAAATCCCATTCGCCCTTATAAAGAAAATATTCACCTTCTAGTGACATGAAACTCACCCTACAGCTATAACAGTCGAAGAATTCCTAGAATAGAACTAACCAGTCCATCCTGAGAATGACATCATAGAATGTCATCTCTAGAACATATAGTTCCCATAAAAAGTGACACCCACCAACCTGTAGAGGGAACTCCCTGCACTGATGTACACTATCCATTCTAGTCCCCAATGGGGTGTATAGCGTCAAGATATCAGTAGAGGAAAATATGAAGAGGCCAAGGCTCTCCACAACAGTAACAGATATAAAATTATGGGAAGCCTCTGTATCTAAAAGAGAAAAAGCTAAAAATGAGGCTACTAAGATCGTACCTCAAATATTAGAGGGTCTGGGATCCTACTCTTGTTGGGTCTGATCCATTACAAAACTCTAACCTATACCACGACCCTGTGACCCTGCCTGACCACTCTGAGATGATCCACCCTGATGTCACTAAAAACCGAGCGACTGGCTACCACGGCCACGACCTCCACCTCATCCTGAACGGTCGGAAGAACTCCAGTTCCCAGAATGGTGAGAAACTAGTGGTGTTTCCCCTGAACGCGGAGTCATAGAAGAACCCATATCACCAGCTTCTGGTGAAAAGAACTGATAGAATCACTGAAGGTGACCCATATTACCGTAAGATCGGCACTCCATCGGGTCCCTCGGGCAATGTGGCCTCGTATGCCCTCTCTTCCCGCACTGGTAGCACACCACCTGGCTACCAGAAGATGCATCCTACCTACTATGATCTCCTCGTGTAGTATCCCTATGGTGCTTCCTGCTATCAGTAGGAGGAATACTAACTCTAGATGCCGGACCACCCTAGCTCATAGCTCTAGAATCCCTCAGATTACGCTCTGTGATCAGGACCTGGTTTACGATAGAGGATATCGAAGTCAACCTGAAGATGTTCACCGGAGATCGGATGTCATTCCTCATACCATCCTCAAACTTCTATTCAAGGAACAACTCATCACCTCCTAGAATAGGTGTGAAATTCTGCAACTCTATGAAGTGAGCGGAATGCTCCATAGCAGTAAGAGTACCCTGCTCCAGACTCATGAACTCTTGGGCTCGATCGGCCATAAAGGTCTCCGGGTAGAAGTAATCATAGAAGATGTGCCGAAACTCATCCCAAGACATATTATACTGGTGTCACGCCTGTGAGATCACATACCACCACCTGTTGGTGGAGTCTCAAAGAATGTAGGTAGCGAGCTTTTCCCTCTTCTCTGAAGGTATCTCCATATGCTCGAAAATCGTTAGCCTAGCTTCTATCCATGACTATGCAGCTTGGGGTCTTCCATACCCTGAGAAAGTGGGAGGATGTCGTTGCTAAAAGACCCATGTCAAATCTTCCATCGAAGGGGTAGGAGGTGGTACTCCTTGGAAGTTGTGCATCATCCTCATAAATCCCTCTATGAACTGTGCATCACCACCTATGCCGGGTATAACGGCTGGTGCCAAGACTAGCATGACAGGAGGATCTGCAAGTAGTCCCTGATCAACCATGTCTGGTGTCTGATCACCACGTGGAAACTGGCGTACAACTGGAGGAAGTCTCAGTGGCATGACTCTGTAAGGTCAAAAAAACACCTTAAAAAAAGATTATCAAGGGCTAAAAACTAGAAGTGTAAGAGGGGAACATGAGAAAGAAAGAACTCAAGTTTTACAAAACAGGACTACACGGCGTGTAAAATTTCTACATGGAGTGTAAAATTCCTACACGACGTATACTTCTACCTAAACTATTTTTTTAACACCCCAAACACATGACGTGTTTCCCTAACACATGACGTGTAATTGAATCATCCTTCCTTGTCTAAGTCCTTCTACATGGTTAAGACACACGGCTATCCTAATACAAGAATACATGGTGTGTTCATGGTAGACATGGCATGTACTAGACAAACTTCACATGGCCCGTGTTGTTAGTGACATGGCCTGACACACGGATCACACTACATTGTGTGTTTAAGGCAGACACGACATGTACGTGAAAGGATAACACCAACCTGTGTTGTTAGTGACACGGCTGGGTACCTGGGTCAAACTACATGGCATGTTCAATCCTTACACAACATGTATAACTTATGGTTTATTCATCCATGTTGTTAGTTACACGGGTGGACATAGGGTCAACACTACATGGCGTGTTCAACGGGTACACAACATGTTTCTGCAAGAGATTCCTTATCATGTGTCTCTTCCCACACAACCAATGACAGGGTTAGAGACTACATGGCGTGTATATAGAGTACAAGGCATGTACTTAAGAAAAATATTTTCTTCCCGAGTAGAAGAACACATGGCGTGTACTTAACATTACACGACATGTATTCTAGGTTTTTCTAGACAGTATGCCTCAGAAACTACTCCAAAACCCAGAAAAACACTAAAACGATCATTAAAAGTGCCAAATTCCGATCTGTGAGGGCCCATACTCCCCACGAATCAAATTTTGGAATCTTATACATGTTATAACATGGAAAAAAAGGAAATGATGCACCAAATTCCAGTCCATGAGGGCCCATAACACCTCAAGAACCAAAGATTTACATTCATTCAAACAAAACCTTACAAAAAAATACCCTATCAAATAGCAGGTATTTTTATCAAGGAATATATCACAAAAGTATTAATATTCTACACAACATCTATCACAACAACATACAATCACTAATGAATCCTAGATGGCATTTCAAGAATTCATGACATGTGATTTCTAGCAAGTTCCTATATGATGCATGAGATGGAACACCTCATCTCATCGGGTTGCGATAGAAATAGAACCTCAATAACATTAATGGTAACAACACAAAACATGTGAATCACCCAATGGTGAAGATCAATCAACCGTAAAGTTGTAAAACCAAAAAAATCATTAAACGAGGCAGATTGGCTTTTTCCTGTACACAGGTTAGCTACTCCCAGGCACAGCTTATTACCAAGTATCTATTCTATCATATCCCTGGCTAAAGGCTCCAAACAGTAAGTCAAGAAGAAAACAATCCTCTGATACCACTTTTAATGTCCCGGTTCTGAAATCTACGCAGAGGTGCCCCATACCCAGTTGGTCACATGGCCTTAAGTGCATTTCCCCAAACGCCAGAGGCTGCCGAATAGCAGTGAGGGCCTTAGGTGTGATAGTGGGGAAACTATGCCCTCATTTGCAGAGTAACACAGCGGAAGAGAAATAAATATACAATAGAGGAAGTAGTAAATATCCAACAACAGTAAACTGCAAAAGACTAAAAAAATAAACAACTAGATCACATATATATAAAATGATACATGATGCATATGTCTAGGAAAACATCCAAACAAGTTACAATGCTGAATACAAACAGTACTAAACCAAATTACAAAGAAATAGATAAATAGATCCTCAACATCGCAAGCCTAAGCTTGGTCTCATGCTCTCCAGCTCCACAGTAAGTCACGTACCTGAAGTAGAAGGGTGCTTTCCCTTATCTATACCTACAACAATATAATTTTTTTGGGCCCAAAAGCATGTCCCAAATAGGGTGTGAGACTAAATCCCAGTAGGAAACACCCAAATATTTGTGTCTAACAATCAGTGAATATATGGTAGGTAAAGGTACAGAAAGTAGTAAATAGGAAAGTACTCAGCAATAAACAGTCCACAATTTCAATATCAAAAATAGTTAAACAAGAAGCTAAACACAAACAGGTAACCCTCTAGGAAAAACTCATAGCCCATCCCCTCTGGTCCTACCTAACAAGTACACGAAATACTTTGGGAATTACACTCAGTCTAACCCCTCTGGTTCTGTCACAAGAATATATAAATAGACTCTCTAAGGAAGCACTCACAGTCAATTCCCCTTATAGTCATAAGTAAAACAATACTCTTTGAGGAAGCTCACACTGTCAATTCCCCTTATAGTCTAAGTTAGTCAAGGACTCAATAAGGAAGATCACACGGTAAATTCCCCTTATATCCCCAAGGTCAAGGAATCTCTAAGGAAGCTAACTCGGTCAATTCCCCTCATATCTCAAAGTCGTTCAAGTAATTCAAAGACTCTCCGAGGAAGCACACACGGTCAATTCCCCTTATAGTCTAAATCAATCAAAGACTCTATGAGGAATATCACTCAGTCGATTCCCCTTCTAGCCCCAAGTGGTCCTAGGCTCTCTGAGGAAGCTCACTCGGTCAATCCCACTTATAGCCTAAAGTGCTCAAAGACTCTCTGAGGAATCTCACTCGATCAATTCCCCTTATAGTCTACTACACCAGGTTCTCACGGCCCTATGTAGGTCAATGAGAATATCAATGCAATATGGCCAAAGTAAACCTACATAACTACTTGGCTAACCATTCTACAACACATCAAGCATGTCAGAATAAAAACTCTCCACCCTACAGCAACAGGCATGGAAAACAGGCAAGGAGGCTAGAAGGATAAGTAGACCAATGGTCGTAAACAGAACATGCATGGGAAACAAATCCAAAGCATAGCGATCAACCCTATTCATATTCAATTAACCTCTACACAAGCATACAAGCATGGCAAGAAATCAACAGGGGTAAAATGGTAAACACGCAATACCCCGTTCAAGGGTATTGGTCAAAATTGTACATAATACTCAAATACTTTTAACGTAAATGCACAAACCACCTACCTCAGCATTGTGAGATCAATATACTCCGGTGTCGGCCCTTGGATTGACCTACAATGTGGTAGATCTACAAAAATGTCTGAAACGTTCAATGAAAGATAACTTGAGGAAGAAGAGGAATCATGAAACAAAGCTCAAGAAGAAGAGAGAGCTTACCGAGGTGATCCCGACGCAATCAACGTTAGTCGAATTGGATATTGGATGGAGGCTCGGGGGGCTCAGAGAACGATCATGGTCGTATGGGTTCTCTCGGATGAAGAAAACCTAGAAGAAGACAGTTCTGGAATTTTGACACGACTCCGGTGCATTTAATGAAAAAATAAAGTACACAGTGTGTACTTTTGAAGTACCCGACGCGTACTCGACGTTTCTATACTCCACTTTAGGCGGCCTCCAAGTCACCCCCACATGGCTGTGTGTAGGGACACTACACGGCCAGCACCTGGCTACATGCGGTAACCGAGTACACAATGTGTACTTTGAAAATTTCCAGAATTTCCTATTTTTCTCAAAAAAAACTAGAAAAGGAAAACCATACCTAAAAAGATGATTCCGGTTCTTACCACATGGAACCTTTTGTGCTATAAAGAAGACATTAAACTGCATGACACTCAATTTAATTATTACAATATGTTAAACTACACGGCACCTAATGTCCTTACTACAAGACATTAAACTACATGGAAAATGTCCTTACTGCAGGATGTTAAACTGCATGGATCCATAGTTCCCCTTCATGTCAGATAATCCATCATCCTCACCTCATGATGTTAAACTGCATGGTTGGAATCCTTGCGGCATGACGCTAAACTGCATGGTTGTCCAAGAACTACGTACGACTTGATTCTCATTTTTATGAGATGCATAGGTATCCCTCAATCCTATATCTTAGTCCAGACACTACATGATATAAAATTACTTTATTTTACCCTTTTATGTCTCTTTATTATAGGTAAACCCATGTCATTCCTTGTTTCTTACATCCATCATATCACATGTGATCTTAGGAATCACGGTAGGGACTCACCCTCACAAGCAAGGCCCATAGGTACACAAAAAGTCGATCATAGTCTTGAATGTAAGACCATAAAAGGAGTACCATTATTCCTCACTATATGATGTAAAATTTCAAGATCAATGTTCTTACTGCATGATATAAAAATGTGCAGATCCGTGATACTCATATCCATTCACATCAAGTCACCTACATCCTTACCGCATAACATTAAACTGCATGGATCTTCTAGAACCACATATGGATTGATTCTCATTTACAATGAGATATGTAGGGACACCTTGATCCTATATCTATGTCTATATGCTTCACGATGCACAATACCCATATAATACATGGGACCCTTATCATTCCTTGTCTCTCACATCGATCATAGCTCATGTGGGATTAGAAATCATGATAAAGGTTTCCCCATGTGAAAAAGGTGTATCGGCTATGGTAGGCTCCCATCCTTACCACATGATGTTAAACTGCACTATTTTCTAAGAACTAAGTGTGGTTTGATTATCATTTCATTATGAGATACTTAGTGACACCTGGGCTTCTATCCTTGGACCCAACTGTGATGTTCCCACCAATTCATGTCAGTCTACCTTTGTCCTCGCTGCATGATAATAAACTATATGGAAATTCAAGAACTACTTGTAGCTGGATTACTAACATCTCATGATCTATAGTGATACCTAGATCTCGAACCCCTGGCCCAGCGGTAACAGTCAATGGAAATAATTCCCACCTCTACATATGGGTCAGACCTGTGTGAAGTATTTCCTCTTCAAGAACTACTTTTGGCTTGATTATCATCCTCATGAGATACGTAGTGATGCCTAAGTCCCTATCTTTGGGCCCAACCACAACACCCTCCCACATTCACATCAGTTATCCCACATCATTACCACATGACATCAAACTACATATAAGTACATCCTTAACTCATGATGTTAAATGACATAGAAATACGTCCTTACTGCATGATGTTAAACTACGTGGAGGTACATCCTTACCACACGACATTAAACTACATGAAAGTACATTCTTACCAAATTAAATTAAAATTAATGGATTTTAATTCGTGAAACATGATGGTAAGCTTAGGAAACCATCATTAATCACCCCCCCCCCTTATCAAAGGAAGACAAGAGCCTTACCCTAGAAAAGTTGTGAAAAGAGTGATCCCACCATCATCTAAATCACCCCCAACCCATGAGCCACACTGCATGCCTGGGGTGTCTCGGATCACCATAATCTTCCATGGACCTTGGAAAGGATATTCATCTTCATG
The DNA here is from genome assembly GCA_963277665.1 of Viscum album. Lineage (NCBI taxonomy): Eukaryota > Viridiplantae > Streptophyta > Magnoliopsida > Santalales > Viscaceae > Viscum > Viscum album. The sequence goes on along the minus strand of OY728135.1, from coordinate 1,136,703,273 downwards.
TATCCTTTTCTTGACTATGAATACGTACCCATGGCTCATGCATATGCACCTATGACTGTCAAGAAAATGAGCCACTATGAAAAAAGGATATTCCAATTATCATGATCCCCGACACCATCACAGCAGTACTCAACACTTTAGTGTGTTTGAACCATTCCTTGTATGGTTTTCCCATATCATTACTCATAACCTGATACACTCAATCCATGATTGACAATTTTTTTGTCCCATGCTTGGGAGGATGGTGGAGTACTCTGAACCCTGGGTATCCTAATTATGCTCTTGTATATCATCCTCCATATTAGGTCCATGTCAGTCATGAATTTAAGCTACCTAAATTTTGGTCAAATCTATAAGACCTTAAATTCTAGAGAATGATGGTCCAAATTGAAAGACTATAAATAGCTAGTGAAAGAGACACAAAACTTTTCTGGTTGAAATCCCGCAAAGGGAAGGCTGAGAAAAAGTCAAGTCTCCACCCGTTAAACTCATCATATCCAAATTTTAGGACAAAATTAGGGCATAAATAAATAAGGTATAAACCTCATAGGGTTCATATAGTAACCCTAGTAAAAGTAAAACTATGCTCGCTGGACCACTTGGTCCAGGAAAAAATTAGAGCAATGTTTTTTCACATATCCTCACCGCATGAACATGTTCATTAGGTGATGGTACAACTTTTCAAGTACTTGAACCCACCGTGGATTTTATACTCTCCATAGATCAAACTTCATGATATGAAGAATATCAAATCACGATAACCTTCTATGGACCTTGGAAAATATATCCAGATTCAAGGACCCTTTTATTTAATATGCATTCATTCCTATGACTCTTGTATATGCACCTACAACCATAAACCAAATGCAAAACTCTGAGGAAATACATTCTAATTATCATGAGCCCCGACATCATTGCGGAATCACTCAACACCTCAGTGCATTTGAACTACTCTATATGACTTTTCCACATCATCCCCCTGACTCAAGAACTCTGGGTCGTGATAAAAAATACCCATACCAAACTACCCAAGCAGATTAGATATCCTTGAAATTATGTCACTGTGTTTTTTTACATTTTCTCAAATCTGGAATGTGGCACTCCATTATTGAACCTTTGGTATCCCACACCTTGTGATTCAAAACCATAGGGCATAGGCCTCTAACTTTATGATGTAAGATCTAATTTCTTGGGTGCTAGAACCCTTCCTGGATAGCCTTCTTCCCATACCCAACTTCATCATTTGGACATTAGAGTCTTCACAAATCTTCCATATCCCTCATAAATAAGTAAATATCATATTTATCTAGGAATGTTACTGACACATAAGGGCCTTAGCCTACCAACCAAAGGCATATTCTCTTTACCAGAAAGGAACTTCAATCCTTGTGAGCCCTGGAAACACCATGGTGGAACTTGGAATCTTAGAATTTCATGGGACATACCCAAAATGTCAACACCATCTCACATTCATGGAAACAAGATTTTAGGTTATGATTTAAATTATCCATACCCTAACTATCCAGGAGGACCTAGTATCCCTAGTACTTCATCTCCACCAATATTACCTCCATAAATCTTCCATAGCCCTTAGAAAAGATACTAGGCTACAAGGAACCTTTTCTTGACTATTCATACATTCCCATGGATCCTACATACATGCATATGTCTGTCAACCAAATGTGTCTCTCTGGAAAAAGGAGAATTCTGATCCTCACAAGCCTAAGAAACACCAAAGTAGTGCCTAGAACCTCAAAGTGTTTTAGACTATTCCTAGACTATCTGTGCCATATGCTATGATCATATATAAGGTCCGATATAAAATATCATAAACTAAAGAAATTTAAGGTCTGAGTTAAAATTCCCTAAACTAAATTAATATTAGGTCCGATCTAAAAGACCTTATACTATATCAATATTAGGTCTGAGCTAAAAGACCTCAAACAAAAGTGATATCAGGTCCGAGCTAAAAGACCCTAAACTAAAGCACACAAATAGTCTAGCTTGTGGAATCTTGTAACAGTCTTCATATGGACTTAGAAAAATAAATATATTAACTTCAGAAATGATAGAGTTCTCTCCTTTTAGGAAATATATTCTTCCCATTTATCCCTTTGATATTTGGAATATATTACCAACATAGAATCTCTTGTGGGTGGGAATTAAAGATCATCTCTAAAAGAAAATCTGTTATAATTTCAACATTCAATTCCAGGAAGTCAATTTCATTAAATATAAATAAATTGATGGGTATCATTGTCTATTCTCATAATATAGGATCAATAATAAGAAACTGGATAATTTCATGTAATGTTCAGAAAACACATTCAATGATACCATATAAAAGAAGGGATCTCCACAATCTGAAGCCTCTCCTATAAATGTATAATCCAAAATGTGTTTGAAAAATTCTATCATAATCAGAGAATCTACTCAGATGATTCTTTAAGATCATCATGTCTTCATTCCACTAAGTCCATAGATTGGAACAATTGATCAATGGGTTTGATATTTGCCTCCTTAGCATGTTTCATATCCTTCACTTTGGAAATGGCATCAAGTATAGCTTTATCTACCATGTCAAGGAGTCCTTGTTGCTCCAGCATGGTCTTCTCCAGTATCTAGAGAACATACTAAAACTGGGATAGTTATATCTAAACACATTCAATTTTATACTAGAGATGATTATTCTGAGCTTTCCCATCATTAATTACATCATGGTGAGAAGTATATTCCATCACACATTTGGTAGAATCATTCACAGCTTCACTCCAATTATTCTTTTCCAAAGAGGCTGCCTCAACAATTTATACCCTTGATTCTAGGGACCTCTTTTATTATCATATAGATATTACCTTTTTTCCTGAGAATGAAGGGTAGAGTAGTCAAAACCTTCATAGCTGAGGGTGGGGAACATGAATCGAAGATGAACTAATCAATCTTTCAGCTCTTCTAATGAGGTTTCTGATACTAAAATCCATATCTCCCTCTACATATATCTCCGCATTGATTGATAGAGAACTGCAGAACCAAGACCATGGTCTAGGTTTATCTTAGGGATGTGAACATACACTGGAACAAGATCGCTCAAAGATAGGTTTGTGCCTGCAGTCATCAATGATGAGGGGAGATAACCAGCCTCTATGTTGGTAGACCCAATCGGAGGAACTCCCAAGGGATCAGGCACCATAGTCTCTAAAAATCGGGGTGAATATGCTATAATAAGAGGTGTAGGGGTATGTAGGTCATAGGATGAATCATGTGGTATTGCTAAATGTAAGCAGTTGTGACTAAAGTTAGAAACATTATTTTTTTAGTTGTATCACTAAAATCATATGTTGCCTAGAATCCATCTACAATGGAAGATGAACCTTCTTTTTGTGATGAGTGGTTTCACTGTACCTACGGTGCCTTCTTTGTAGAATTAATTTACTCACCACCTTTAATGACTATAGAAATAGAAGATGATATTAGGAGTTATGACACAAGTAAGAAAAAGGGTTCAGATAAGAAAAGGTGTTTACCATCATCAAAACTTTCTCCACACTATCCAATGTCGTGGAATAATAGATACCTATATGAATACCCTCCAAAAATTCTTCCATCTATACTAGTTTGGATGGAACACTCACTAAAGCGTATGCATTAGGAAAAAAATGTGATTGAATGGGAACCTCATCCATATCAGTTTCTTGATGAATCGGGTCCAATATTGGCATATCTGATGGAGCCACTAAACACTCATCCACATACTTAGTAAAAGATATGTGTTCTTTTAAGAAATCATGGCGGGGATCTGCGTGTTCTTAGAAAATTGTGAATTTTTTGTTAAAATAATCTAAGATAAATAGGGGAATCAAACACCCTTATTTCTTGGGAGTCCTGAAGGAGAAGAATCTGATAATGTAGATTTCTTCCTTTTATTTTTCTTTCTCCTTTCTGAAGAGGGGACTCTAGAGGGTGTCAAAGCTAGATTCGTCTCCTCATAAGAAGCAATCGCTTCCCTAATATAAGCATATCGATCTGGGGACCCTTCATTATCATCTACCTTATCACCATCAAACTCCTCTCCTATAGCTATACCACATGAAGTATATTTAGGTGACAGAAAGGCCGGATGATCTTCAATAGCCTCCTCCTATGATCATACATATAAATGGTGTTAATAACATTGCAGAGGAACTATGATTCCTTAAGAGCCATAGTGGACCCGGACTCACCACTTCTTCAGTTATATGGTAACCTTGTTCATCCACAACAATATGAAGCATTCCTAGAATGTCCATTTGATGAACTCATGGAGAATAAAATATCTGGCCCTAGGGACTAGCCAAAACTGCATCAATTCTACCAAGGAGGGCCCTCACTTCCTCCAATTTTCCTTCAAAAGTAATATTGTGAGGTGAGAATATATAATAAAAACTCTCCAAAAGCACCTCTTAGAATTCTAGTATACCCTAGATAATAGATTTGGAATGCTTCTCCTTTAAAATCATCTATTATTGAGAAGCGATTGGAAACATCAGGTCATGAACAACCCTTGTAGTTGTGGCAGTAGATACCTCTTTCGGAAGTGGTAAATGCTTGACTTCCTTGTGAGGTTCTACTAGAGCTTCAAACCTTTTAGAAGACAATTGATTCTTGGACCTCAGATTGTATTTGGTAATCAGGGTTCGTCAAGCCTCACTTACCATATTGGATAATTTCCCACTAGGATATGAGTGAATACAAACACCCATACAGCCTTGGGATATGATGATTACTGCATCATGAGGAGGAAGTTGTATTTCTTCACCAGTTTCTTCCCTTTGAAAACATGAGACAAAATTAGAGAGCCCCTATCGAGTGTCCCTTAACCCTGATATGGAAAGATCTAGGACACCTTTATTGGATGAACAAAAATTGGTGGCTAAACCCACATGGTGTGTACCACTCAAAAATGATTTCCCTGTTAATATGGGTAGAAAGAACTCCCTCATGAAGCGACATCATATAAGAACGTTTTTCATGGCTAGCCTCACCATTGTCAAAAAATATTCTTATTGGAATAAGTCCATATGTCCTTAAGGATAAACATTCTTGATGTTTCACAAAATCTCTAATTTCCCAATCCTTCAATATGGTGGGTCTCACCTCATTAAGGAATTTCAGGTACTGTACGAAAATAATATCAGGTATTACTTGACGGTTTAAGTACTCAAAACCACCAAGGTGATCCCCCATCCAACTCCATATCCCTTTTAAAGGGCCCAATATTATGTAAGGGTATTCTCCCTTATAAAAATTTTATAGGAGGTGATAGATCTTTTCTAACATAGGGAACACCAGTCCGATGCGCTCCTACCCATCCATCATAGTTTCTATTCTAAAAGTGGAGACTTTGACTCCCCCTTATCTTTCATTAGAAGTACCCACTTAGGTAAATTGAAAGGAAACTATACAGATGGACCAATCGGTAAATGCCAGGGACAACCTCCCATCCAGAATCTCTAAACCTCTTACCATCAACTATGGAGAAATAATCTCTCGGTGCACTATAGGAATCCTTCGTGAGCCAGGAATTTGGATTTCTGGCCACTGGCTTGGATCTGGTATGCTTGACGAAATACTCTTCACATGTTTTGTAAGGGATGTTAGCCCCAAGAAACACCCCCTCTGAATGGGTCTTCTCATCTAGATTAATCCAATCTCAGGTTAAAGGAGGAGTCTTGGTCACATCATCCCAAGCGGATTGAGGAGGAAAAAATTCATCATACATGCTACCGAGTACATGCACACCACAAATCTATTCCACTTCCCAAAGACAGATTCCAACCTCACCATGCGTAAGATGAAAGGTGTTCATATCTGGGCACAAATGACTAAGAAACTTCATCATCAACTTCTTGTTGTAATAAGTTAATGTTTTTGATATCCATACATCCTCATACATTCCTATTTTCTTCAAATCCCCAAGAAATTCAGATATAATATATTGAACCCAAAAGGGTCATCCCTGGTCTAGTCCATAGCTTCCCCTGATCAAAAATCCCATGTGGAAGTCCATCCATATGTTTGATTGGAGGCGGACTGCCATATTATTGAGCAATACATATGGACGTCCTTGTTAGATACAGGATCATCCACATCAAAGTTTTTTGGAATAAATTTCAATAGATGACTATCCTCATGGTCCCCTTTAAATATGAAGTGTCCCCCCTGGAGAAGTGTTCACTCAGGGAATGTTCTAGGCCCTCAAAAACCAGGAAGAGGGTATGAATAATGACTTTTGAAGAGGGATGAAAACATCATTGGTAAGACAAAACCCATAAATGGGTAATAAGTATGATAGGGGATAGTTTGAGAACATTTATCCCGTCAACTTTAGCAGACTCTGATTATATGACCTGGCTAAAAAACAAAAATATGTATCCACACTCACCACCATAGTTTCAGGGTGGGAAATTACTGCTCTTGACTCCCTTTTAAAAACCATGTCAGTGGTATGGTTGCAACTAGAATCAATCAGAAAATAAGTAGGTGGAACATGTTAGGTGAATAAAATAAACATCATCAGAACATGGTATGAAACCAACAACATCAGGTGTATCACACGATCCAATAACGATTTCATGGATCTCTTGATCTCTAGAGGAAATGTGGGGAACATAATCCCCACAAGGAATTAGGAGAACCATGTGACCCCTCTCCCTAGGGAATCATGATCATGTGAACAGAACATGGTCACGCGAACCACAAACGGTCAAATGATCAGGACAACGGATCTTGTGAAGTCTCCAAGACAACCATATCCTTCATAGCTGAAGTCTGAAAGGATAACCAAATCAAGTTAGTGTTTGAGGTAGGAAAACACCTGAGTAGAAAGAAACTTTGTAGAAAATATTTAGCATAATGGACTCGCAGTGATGGCTTGCGGGAAGGGTTCATGATCAGGGTTCACGACAAGGTCCTGCGATGGGAGAAAAAAAACAGAAGCACACTCAAGAGAGTATGAGGTTTGTGGAATTAATCTTCTTACGCTCCCACTATATTTATTGAATTTCAAGGAATACCAAATTTCACCTAGTAGACCAAACATCACCTGAATCATTGGTTCACAACACCATCAAGGATTTTGGCAAGCATTATTTTACATCAAAATCAAGTCCTTGTCCCCTAGGATATCACTCATGAGGGGGGAATTTGTTGACGTCCACTAAATAAACATCATCAAAATTATAAGGGAATAAATACCTGAATATGGGTATTATTTTCCATACAAAATAAAAGGAATAAGACTATAGATGAGACCCACGAATCTCATGAGTCTCTAAAGGTATCATGATTGTGTGACCATTTTAACGCCACACGAAGTCTCCACACAAAGAACATAACTTGAAACATGTCCTATGGATCCCCCTTGAATGACTCCTTCTACCCATGAGAAGGATCATTATACAACCAGTGCCTCATGATAACAACCAAATGATCTCCCCCATTCTGCATGATTTGTCATTGGAAACTTCATGAAAACCCTCAAAAATACTTTAAAAATAATGATAAAGACATTCCAAATATTGAGACCCCTGGTGGCCGCAAATCTCTTATTCTAAATCATCATTGGGAAGAATAAAATCCCTTGTTGATATTTAGGAAAACTCACATGACATCTGAAACACTGTGAAATAAAACAAAGGATATAAAGAGGGGGATGATAAAGGTTTTCAGAGTTTCTAAAGGGCATATGACGCACCCTGCAAGACACCGTGAGTATTTGGAGATACATGCACCTCATCTCTCAAAATCCCCTTAACTTTTCAGTTTCACCGCTTGGAAGTCCTCGGGCATGTCCAAAAAACCCCTTCGGTTCTTGGAGGGCAGTCAAATAGACATATCCACTACATGCTTATACACACCCCATATGTCCCATATTGATCAAGAGATATATCATCGAAAAATTGAGTAAAAATACTAGAGTTGACTCATACAAACTCGCATAAACCCAAAAATTTGTAAAATAAAACAAAGAGGATAGAAAGGGAGGTGTTGAGAAGGATTCATGGTCACTAAATGACATGTGATGTGCCCCTGGCGATCCATGAGACATCACGAGAACTCGGAGACATGTACACCTCATCTTGCAAAATCCCCTTGGCTTGTTAACCTCACCGTATGGAAGTCCTCAGGTGTGTCTAGGAAACTCTGTGATTCTATATGGTCAAGAAGATATATTTTTCCATGAAACACTTGTGCACCCCCATAGGTCCCATATTGGTCGTGCGACGCATCGCTGAAATATAGAAAAAATATACTCATCAACACTCATTAAATCCTATATAACCCGAACCTTTGTCACATAAAACAAATGGGATTAAAAGGGAGGAGGAGAGAGGTGTTCATGATCATTGAAAGGCATGTGATGTGCCAAACGCACCTATGACATAGTCCTGCAAGACCCCAAGACAAGTCACCCAAGATCTCTCAAGTATCTTCTAACATCAATCTAAATAGTGAAAAGGTTCCACAGCATGTCAATGTGACAACATGTAAGTCCTTCAACATGTTCTCATGATTAAAAAAGTGTTTGATAATCAAAAATAATCTGATAAAGTAAGAATTGATGGGGAATACTCACAATTTCTTAAAATCATTTAGTGCACCCAAAATGATCCATTCCAGAGACTTGTGAAACCAAGTGGTGCCAGACCCCTTTTCTGACTCTGGCTTGGACTCATGCCTGATATGCTTCAAAAACCAGTGAGTATCAGTGGTGGGGATGGATATAAATTCTCCACCACAACATAAAAAACACACAGAATACTACATTAAGGTAACTATTGATCAAAAAACTACCAAGCATCGAAGATGTTTTCTTAGAGAAACTAATCACGTGACCATCAAACCTTCCATCAGTTAATACATCAGTGAGCAGCTAGAGTTTTCATGCACTAGGAATAAATCAATTTGCATGATCATTTATAGATCATGTGAAGGGTCTATGGTAGGTTATGATAGGAACATCCCACAAGATATTAGATCATGCAAGACTCAAGAAAAAATTGACACTGAAAAAAACCAAGGAATTCACAATACAAGGGGTAGAACCAAGATCAATGTCAAAAGGCTTAAGCGAAGGACATCATCACTGCCCCTCATGTGATTCACGTGTGTTATTCAAAGACACACAGCAACATTGGGACACATCACCCAAATATTATTACAATCCTTAGACATTTCATCTGGATCATGTGAAATAATCCAGACACGTCAGAACAAGTCACATGGTTACCTTGTGGATTCCACTCAGCTCTTGTCAACCCTCTGGGTCCATCACCCCAAACTTATGATGTCCTCCATACATATCAGCTGACGCATATAATAGTGTTCAATCATGTTAACCGAACCTTGAGAAAACCTCTAGGCATGACAACCAGACTCTCACGATACCCTTTGGAAAATCCATATGAGACCCACGATGCTCTTTGGGAATATTAGATAGGGATCGTGATGCCTCCCATGGGTGTTCTATAAGAAATGTGATTTTCCTCAAGTCATTTCATACTGACTCTTACAACACACTCTATATGTGTCATGCCAACTCTTACAAGTGACACTAAGGCATGTCATCCAGAACATGTGATGGCCTCTGGAGAAAACCATCTAGATCATGCGACGTCTCTCAAGGAAAGTCAATTGGGTCATGTGATACCCTCCAAATAATAATTTCATATCAATAGGGAATTGAATGTCTTGATAATGTCATTTTTTCTCAATGTGTAAGCCCTGATTAATAAGGAACCATTAGAGTGTAAGACCCAACAAAAATGGAAATACAACAACTCTGATTCCTACCATATTCAGGGTACGTAATCCACCTCTCCTCGAGGTTTGATCTCCATATTGATCATCCATGGAGGGACCAATATATGAGACCCTTTTTCAAATAAATGATATTGATTACTTTCTATCACATGTTTATCGTAAATGATAATGAATCACTTGGGATTAGTGAGTTTCAATGGTCATATCATCGCCCTATAAACCCCTAAAATGTTATAGGGTAGTCTAAACGTGTAAGACCCAATCAACCAAAAAACTATGACTCTGGTTCCTACCTTACACAGGATATTTAGGACACATTTTTATGTCCCAAAATTCATACCAAACACCCAAGGACTGTCCTAGTACATAATTACCATACATACATGCCATGAGGCTGATCATATACTCCCCTTATTTCTCACACTGATCATATCTCACACAGGCTTAGGGATATGTGAATGATCACTTAATTAGGCATCATGAAGGAATAAACCTCATATAAGGGCATATACCTTGGGTATAGTCCCAAGATATTCAATAAACTTTCTGGGTTTTGAATCCTGTAATATCCAAGATACATATAATGCCTCATAATGGCTCAATCCCCTCCTCAGAATATTAATCGTCTCCTCGCATGGAATCACATTCCAAAGTATTTAGTCATACAGTTATGTTCTATAAAGAATTTATTATTTACTAAAAAATGGATGAAGAACCTCACATACATACAGATCAGACCATTAATGAGACTCCCTTTCCTCATCTACTAAGAGAATTAACTGATAAACCATTTTGTAGAGAAAACCAGTCATGTATCGAGATTCGGAAGAGATCCACAAACATATCTTAAATTTACAATAGAGTCTCAGAGTATGCAATAATTACCCCCAGAGGGTGCGATGAGACCGACCTCCCATCTTCTCGACTAATAAAATTCCCCAAGATTCATTGGGCCTGAAATCCAAGATGACCGCCAGCCTTTGGAAATAAAATTTGTATCCATCTACAAATGGGGGAATCATTGGGAGTTTCTATGAAAAGCTACAATTGTATCCCAATGAGTAAAACCATTTCACACCATAAAATCCCAATGAAAAAGTAACTTTGGTGTTGATATTTCCCTTATCCTTTTAACATTGTCTTTCAGGTTGTTCTCCATAAGAAAAAAATATTAATCTTTCTTTAATGTTCTTAATACTTGGTGAACCTTACTCAAAAGGTAATGAATCGTTTTCTCTATACTGTTCATTTTCTAATCGTTAACTAAATACGAGTAAATGGGTGAAAATTATATGAGAAAGAAATCCATTTAATGATTATAATCTATCTTATAATTTACACATATCTAGTGTAAACATCACCTATTCATATCTTTACTTTTATTTCTCTTTGAAATCTTCTTGGATATGATAACACTTGTGAAATCATGCATGTAATGATGTTGTATCCACAAATCACATCAGAAATTGATGGTAGAATTATGAAAAACTATAATATTCATCATACATGAGTTTCTTGTAAGAATTTTTAACACCCTCTCTTTCTAAGGTGGATTAACAGGTATTGGGGATCCAACTTCTTAAATTTCCTATATCGTATTATTGTGAACAAGAGTTTGTGATACTATTTTGAAATTAATGCTAGATAGTACACTAACATTTTATAATGATTATATCAGTGTGTCTTGTGGTATTTAATTGCCAATTTTTACAAAATTAAAATCTATAAGAATGTACTTTTATCTTGATTACTAACTAAGACATTACTGATTTAATCATTAAATTTCTCCCACTATTATATCAAATTATAGGAACCCTCTATACTAGAATCAGAATACTCTATTACTTGATTATTTTAGTGGTATGGTTCCTTGAAACCTCCCCTCGTAGTCCACAAGCTTTGGATACTCCACTACTAAGAGAGTCCAAGGTAGGCAGTAATCTGGACAACCACATTAACTAACAACTCCTTGATTTATTGATTGGAGTCCAATATACTACAAAGAATTAATTTTCATTGCTCAACTATTTGCCTCTAAAGTTGAGACAAGATATATTTGGATACCCCTTTTCTCCCAAATTTATTTAAGTAGACCCACCACTCTCATAAGAACTCCCTGATAGTAGGAATCACTCTCAACTTTGGCTGACTAAGCCCCTCGTACACCCGGTTTTGTTCAAATTCAAATTATAGAAGGAATTTTTGAATTAATATTTTATTTGAGGGATTTGGTAAGATAATCTTGGTGAATGAAATAATTTTCTATTTAACATGATCATTCTATTTTATCTCACTCACAACAAAACCATGATTTTAAATAGAAAACATTCACCGCACATTCTCATTTTATCTTTTCATGTCTATTTATTATCATACTAGTGATCGTGCATAATAAATACACATTAAAAAAAATAAACTATTAACATTATAAAATAAATAAACAATGACATGATCATGAGAAGTTAACTATTGGTTGATCCATCGAGCGAATAATGGATTAACTGATACCCAAGGGAAATACCTTAAGTCAATACCTAACTTGAATTGTGGCACCCACAACTCCCATAAATTCCACTTGTTTGGTCTATGAAATCTCTTAACTCAAACCACATCACCATGAAATCCTCTAATCTTTAAAATTTATAATCACATGTAGGTGAGGGGAACTCGGGGTGCGAAATTATATTTTATCACTTAAATTTGAACACGCATGCCCTTATAGAAATTAAAGATGGAGAGATGATGCACATATCATCAAAATAAAATAATTATTTCATTTCATAAAACATAAATAAAATATTTAAAATAAATAAATAATAAAACAAAAATGGACAGGTTAGTCTCAGATCATGATCACTTAACATGAAATTATATTTCATATGAAAAATTAAATTTTCTAAAATTCAACCCAGGGGTATTTTTAATGTGTTAACTTGCATTAAAATAATTTTAATTAATTATGAATAAATCCCACAACACCCAAAATAATTTTATTAAATCCCATACAATTAAATTTAATTTCTATAATTTTATATTTTTGGGTCTATTTGGACCTAAAGCAGATCCCCAAAAATTAGTATAAGACTAGTGACGGGTTAAATGGGTCAGGCCAGTCGGACCCAGACTGAATTAGTCTAGCCCAATATGGGGTAACAATTTAAATGATATATTTATATATATAATATAAAATTTTGAGAATATTCCAATTGAATATTTTTTCCTTATTTATATATATTTTAAACAAGATTCTATGGGAATATTTGAATAAGCTACCAAGCGAATCTTTGTATATTTAATTAAACGAGATTCCAAGAGAATATTTAAAATAGATTCTATGAGAAGCTTAATATTTTTAATCAAATAGGCTTCCATGATAAGATTTAAACAGGATTCCATTGGAATATTTATCCTTTTAATTAAATAATCTTCCATGAGAAGCTTTAAACTATCTCGCATGGGAAGCTTTAACCATTTAATTAAATAAGATTCCATGGGATGCTTTAAACTAGTTTCCATGGAAAGATTTATCCATTTAATTAAATAAGATTATATGGAAATATTTAAAATTTTAATTAAAAAATATTTCATGACAGTCTTTAAACTTTTAATTAAATAATCTTCCATGAGAAACTTTAACCTTTTAATTAGACAAGCTTCCATGAGAACCTTTAAACTTGATTCTAAGGAAAGATTTATCCATTGAATTAAATAATATTCCAAGGAAAGATTGTATTGAAAATGGACTAATATAACTAGATTATGGTAAATACGGATAACAAACAATGTAATTACATCATGTTCTGGTTGAAAGCCATCACATTATTATCCATTAGAATGAAGAAAAAAATTAAAACATTAATTTTCATAGTAACTTTTTCACAAAACTTATGAATCTTAGATCGACCATATATTGGTGATACAAACTCATATCAATGTAGTATTAGTTTATTTGGGACCATATTGAAACCATTTTTTTGAATAATAAAAAATTTAACTGAAATTTCAAAGTTATGAATGTAAATAATTACATGTTATCTATGATACCAATTGAAGGAACTCGAGGCATAGTGTAAGCGTAAAGATGCACAATTTATTATTTTGGGTATGGATTCATGTTAAAAAATATAATTCACTTAACCCCTTTCCAAGATTTCTAAAAATATCAAATCTAATTCAATTTAATCATGAAAAATAAAATCAAATGAAAGTTTAGACAATACCTCATTCGTTTGAAGTTACAGTTTGATTCAATCATTATCGATGTTTCATGGATTATACAAACCAAAATAGAAGTCCTATAGATATTCCACACATGATACAAAATTCTAGGATCATTGATCCATGTTTCTCAGGTGCTATCATGGTAAATCAAAAAGATTTACGATGTCACTTAGATTTCTAAAAGAATACAGGCTCGGTCGAGAAAGAGGGATTGATCCGACTTTGTTCTTCCTTAGGAATCTCTCTATAGGAACATGAGAGGGTAGGGGAAGATAACTTATCTCAATAAATTCATTAAAATGGTGGATATATGAATTCAAGAGGATAAAATGATCTTTTATACTAAGGTTACACTTTCTAAAATTTTACATTGGTCCCTAGAAATTAATAACCATCGTTTTAGACCATTGCGTACATGTATGCCTTAATAAACTTGTCATAAATTTCAAAAATATTTTATCACCCACTTGTAAAACTATAAAATGTTACATGGTAAAATATAAACCATTAAATCGGGTCTTAATCTCTCCAAATAATTTAACGAACATTTAACATCCAATGTTCATTCAAAAAATTATATTTTTCTATTATTCACATTTATGATCAAACAACTTGTAAATAACTTTAGAAATAAATTCAATCCTTATTATTATAAACATAAATAATATAATTGAATTAGTTTTATTTAGAATCTATCCTACTCATATGATCACCATCCCCCACACGTAGGACCCACTTCATCCTAAACTACTATTCATTAGAATAGGTTGAACATGTGTATAAAAATAGTGGGTAACCCTTATGGTGCTTATCTTAATAGAAGTGAGTCCAACCCATATACGAAGAGTAGAGTCTTGAAACCCCTTATGGCCCCAAAGAAGATAAGAAATTTTTTATTTATGAATTCCTCTTATAAATACTTACTGTGTAACATAATATCTTTTTCTCATGATATCTCATAAAAAAGGATTCACATGTGTGTCATCATCCTTTTTTTATTTATATATTTCATAAAAATACTAGATATACTTACATTCATGTACCATGGCCATGGATTTATCAAGGTACTACCATCCTAGCCAACCTATTCCCACGAGATATTTCTTCCTCAACTCATAAGAGACAAATTATATCTTGATCATTCAACCAATATCACACCATCAATGACACACCCAACACATATTACCTCACTAAGATTTCATTATCATGGTTTTTTTCATTGAATCAAAGTACATGATAAAATGGAACACACTGATAATGATCTCAACTCCGGAGACCAATACACATGTTTCTAGATAAGAAAAACCAGTGACACCTAAAACATGTGGTGTTTTAATTGTAGGGTTTTTTCCTATTATCTCACAACTAGAGATCACCAAGTACAAACTTAATCAAAATAAGTCTCAGTGCTTATGATCCCCCAGTAACTGATAGTCAGACATCACATGAGTCCTGTCAATATGATATATCTAGACCATAGGACATATATATTTAATATTACTATCATAGTATCTCAAGGATATCATTATAGATGGGAACTACAATAACCTTTTGATACAACACATAATCTAAGGACATTACCATGTAAATATTGTATTCATAAATATTAACACTATTATAGTAATAATTAACACATGTATATATCAAACTGCATACATGTAATGGTAATAAAAAGTATTATTCATTTTGGGTTTATTCCACCCACTTTTACAACAGATCAAACCCACAAGTTGATTCCCCAGCTCTTATCCTAGCCAAATTTGACTCGTATACCTCGATCATAGAATGACTGAGATGATTCCCTGAAAGGTCTGGATGCTTCTCTCGCAGAGCCTTCCCAAGACGATTTGGTCATTCATGTGTCCCAAAAAATATTTATTTCCCCTATCACCCCTGATGAAGAAGACTAGTTGGTGAACTAATTATCCACTGGCACTTCAGTAACAAGGCCCTCAAACTCCCTAGTAGTTGAAGAATCACCTGATTGGATGAATCCCTTTGTTGATTATCTCTATCATGATACCCTCCCACTAGAAGGAGACGAGCAAGAGATAATCCATTGAAGTGTGGTAAAATATACCCTCAGGTATGGCCTCAACCTTGATAATACCCTCTACATGCATGGTTTTTATGGAATCCTTCTCCATTGAATCCAAGGGGATTAGATTATTTAGGTTTTGCAAGAATTCCATGTCGGGTCATGTGGGGCCTATCAAGTGGGATTGAAGATCTGCCACCAGATCCAAAGGTCGGTGTACTTTTGGCCCACCTTGGTCCGTAACTACCTCAAATTCACCAAGAGTTTCCATGAATTCCAAATCCATGCTAACTTCATGCATTAACTACTGGAGCTTTTCCATACCATCAAGTACTTCTATCCCTCCACCGTATGGGGGCTTGATGTTGTGGGCCCCTACCCACCAACAATGACTCGACAATGCAGGTTCATTCGGACCACCGTATACTTCTTATAAATGTTGGTGGAAGCTAGCCCCCTTACAGAGGTCATGACCTAATTTTTGGTAAAATTCATAAATTCCCACATTATCCACTAATTTGGGATTCACCACATCATTATCAAAGACAACGACACCAACTTTTGAGTTGGCGAACTAAATAATCTTCACTCTAAGTACATCATATTTTCCAATAACACTTCCCACAACCACTCGTAGGCTAATGGTAATATTGAGGACTTCAACATAACCCTCTATAATATCTTGTAGAAGATGGTAGAAAAGAATAAGAATATTCAGCTTGATAATCTGACCAACAAATTCTATATGTTTTATATGACAACTCAGAATTGCACCCAGGTGACCCTATACTCCCTGGTGTATGAAATATAGGTGGTTTTTCTAATAGAGGTTTAGTTACCAACACTTCTTATATTATTTTATGATCATCAGACACTGAAACAGAAATCTGAGTTCTGTTTGGATGAGTTGGAAGCCCTCAAAAAAATTAGCCTTCAAGTGTTTCATAACCTGGAAAGCCATCAAAACTAGGAGGCGTGAGCCTTAAACAAGAAATGTCACTATCATTACTCCCTTCAGGGTAACATGGCATAGTATTTATGGACACTGAAGATGCCCATGAAGAAGCCTCTAAAACTAGAACCTAAATGGGAAGGACCTTACATTATTCATAAGTTTTACTCTAATGGTGCATACTCATTGATCACCATGGACAGGGATCATGTCAACTTACCACCAATGTCAGGTGCCTCAAGCAGTGCTTCGTATGACCCCCTTAGTCTGAGCTATATGTGTAACATCCCAGGTAAATGAAGAATAAGATATTTTCATATTTATTAATATTTTTAAATTTAATATTAATTTTACTTTAAAAGGGTTTCTATGGTCGATAGCGTACCTGATACGCAACAACGGGTTTCTTTGAAATCTTACATTGCACACTAATAATATAATATTATTATTTTAAATGGTAGTTAACTCCTAGTTGTTGTATTGGTGGGAATGAAAAAAATAACTACAATATGATTATACAAGTTTTTTAAATGTATTTACAATTATCCAATAAAAGTTAGAGGCTTAAAATGTGAATGAATCTAATTTTAAGCATAATTTACATTAAAAAGGTCGATTTATGACCTTTTAATGGAGAAACATCTTTAAATATAGTTTTGTTCACTTTAATAAATACTATTTTAACAAATAAAATCCTTCTTTATAATGGGGACATCAAAATTTACTTTGTGTAAATTTTTGGAAATTTTCTGATAAAGTACATTTTTAATGAATAGTGAAAAATATTGTATTTTAATTCAAAACTGCATTTTAATCTAATCTATTTATATGGTTAGATTATCTTTTTAATTCGTTTTAAAGTGTAATTAGAATATATTTTTACCATTTAATCCAATTTTGGTCATTGGAATTAATTTCACTTTGAAAGTGGACATAAACAAGTGTCAATCTTTTGATAGGTATTGTTTCTTAATAACACGCTATTTGTTTTGACAACGGGAATTAATTTTAAATTAATTAATGAAAATTATATGTTTTGAAGTTGGAAAAATAGACATCATTTTTTAATTTGGAATTTCAAATAAATATTAGGCTGAATTTTTGGTATTTTTCTGAAAAACATCAAATTTTGATGAATAGTGAAACCACTTAGTAGTAGTTAAAAAACTGACTTTTTCATTTCAATGAAATTTTACCACTTCTATGAATTGAATTTTGAAAATCTGACATACATGGTTGTTATTAGTAAGTAAAATTTTGTTCAATAAGATGAAAATAATATTTGGTGAATAGTAACTTTTGACTTTTATTTACCGCAGTTAAAGATAAATAGGGTAATTCAAGGTAAAGAGAATATTATAATAATTCAAAATTACCTTAACACTTGTTATAACCTTATTTGATTAGTAATGGATGACCATGGGAATCTATGGGTCAATTTTGGTACCCCATGGAGCCACTTATGAATGATAATGACACTTTAGATTAATTAATATAAAGTAAAGGCAAAATGACAAAAACAAAAATATTTTAGTAAATTAATTTTTATATAGTGTTATATAAGTAATAATTTTGACTATAAATATTAATTGGAAATCTAAAAATATTTATTACATCATTTTATTTTTTTATAATTTTTATACATCGAATAAATTAAATTATTTATGACACAATAATTATACAATATTTACCTCATTAATAAATGATTTAAATAAATAAGATTATAATGATTAAATTATTATCCAAAACCTGTCCAATTCCTATTGGATGATTTTATTTTTACCATGAGTCATCTTATCTTCGAATCTAATTATTTTTGGACCTTTAAAAACCGAATATCATTATATAATAAAATAATAGTTTCACACTTTCATAAAGAGCCCCTCCTCTCCCTTATAAAAGGAGACCACTTCTAACCAATCCCTCACACCTATCATGCCTTTAGGGTCATCCTAAATATGCCCAATTAAGCTCCCTATATCCCTCTCCTCCTCCTAGAAGCCTTAACTTAGGCATAAAGCACTTCAAGAACTCCTTTTGGTTCAAACCAAAGGAAGTTACCCAAATTAAAGGTAATGGTTTCTCTTATATTATTTTCTTTTATTTTACTTCTCCAACCCCTAAAATATTTTTATTACTTTATTTTATAGAAAAAACAATATACTCAATATACTAATATTTTTTTATGAGAAGTACTAGAAGTACACTTACACACACCTCCATCTAATGTGTGAAAAAAATATTGTTTCTGTGGATGGAAAACTAATGCCTCATGAGACGATGATTGTTCGATTATCTCCTACCGCCTATCATGGTGTCCATTAAGATGAAATTGTATTAATATATGACATTTGTTATGTTTATTTTTTCTTTAGGCTTCTGTATTTTCCATTTATATCATACCTTTATGGTTTCCATTATGGGTAAACGCGATAATTTCATTTGAGGAAGTGCGGACTACCGCCCCCTCAAAGTGATATGACTCGTTAATGACATATGTGGGACGTATAAAGGATAGAGTTAATGATATTATTTATGATATTATAGTAGAATTATAATATAACTGTGCATCATTATGTTTTAATTCCATTAAAATAATAAATAGAAATGAAAGTAGTGTTCATGCGTATGTACGGCTTACCGTCTCCATGAACGGTGCATTTCATTTCTTACCTTCAAATGTTATGTACTATTATAAATACATGAATATTTTGGATATATATGATAAATATGATATCTAAATCATTAATATCATTCTGAATATAATATACTATTGACCACATGGACAACTTGTAAATATAAGGTGTTCATTTTTGACTCATGTACCAAATATCTACAAAACGACCATTATTAACTTGAATGATTACATAATGTTTATAAAATGATATTAAGTGATATAAAAGGAAGAATAAACTTGAAAAAGGTTCTTAAGAAATTATAAATTAAATTTAGTTTATTATTTAATAGATTAAATAACGATCGAGTCAAGTCGGACACGAGGTAAGGGACTTTGTCTCAATCTCCTTTCATTGAGGTATATTATGTTTTAATACACGACTTTCTTTTATACGCTGTATAAACACCCTTAACTTTTTGAAGGTAATATTTTTCTCCAATGCATTTTATTAAATGACAAAAAGGAATGTTTCTTTTGATGTAAGTGGTGATAATGACCTTTCCACCACCGTGAGTATTATTTGTTCTTTGGCTTCCTTAACAAGCCGTAATGTTTTTTTCAAGGAAAATAAATACCATATACTCTTTTATGTGTTTTGGAATTGAAAATGGTTTTGATATTGGATTTTTTATGTCAATATATTTTAGTGATATATGGTGATTGAAATGTGGAAATGTTTTCTTTCCTTTATATTTGTTTTATGTGTTATGATTTTATAATGGTACATGGAAATTTTATGGGTGGATATGTGATAAACCAAATGACGGGTGGTGTCGTGATAAACTAGGACAGGTTGTTACATTATAACCTCTAATGCATTGGGTATGGAATTTGGCCATATGGATATTCCATTTAGTGATATGTGTGGAATTCGACCATATGGTTATTCCATTTAAGTATGTATATGTCCCAAGTTACCTATATTTTTTATGTGTTCTCTATATGGGTTTTATGGTAATATTTTGGTTACAAAAGGGTAATTAATGATCTTTTATTCAGTGAATAGTATTTAATACTTCATAAAGGTGAAAAGTATTACTTATGTTAAAGTATTCATGGTTTACTTGTTGTTTTTTAAAAAATAGTTTTGCTTCTTTGTGTATCTCTTACTGAGCTTTTATGCTCATACCAAGTTTTTGAAATGTTTTTCAGAGGACATAATGTGGAATAGGGTCAAGGATGGGATCAAGGAAAATTCATGTTTTCTTAAACATGGAACTAGACATGACTCTTTTTTTCAAGAGTTCTTGTTTTATGAAAAAAATGGAAACTGAGTAGAAGTGTATACTTTGTAATCTTTTGAGATGTAATAGTTATGTCCTAATTCTCTAAAACTCTAAACTTTAAAAGATCCTCAATGTGAATTATTCGTTTAATTCAATATTATGTAATGTTTTAAGGCTGGGTCCTTATAGTTGGTATCAGAGGTCGGTTTAGATAACTTTAGGAGATTAGGGTATTGTTAAATTAATGACCCTAAATTAATTTATGGTAATATTGAAATGATATACCATTTACAGATTACCATGTTTCTTTGCCTAAGATATTTCTGTGTTCAGAATGGTTTTCCGTAGAGGAAACAGGGAAGCTATGTTGGGATGACATTAGGAGGAAAACAACCTTCCAAATCAACAACCTAAGATGGTCGAAATAGGAACTGAATAGTTTGTTGCAATGATGGAATAGTTGACTCAAGCTATAAATGTTGGTGGTATCCAAGTACGAGATCAGCCAAATCAACTACAGAGGAACATGTCAGTATTGGAGCATTTCATGAGGCAACATCCCCCATCATTCAGAGGATCATCTGTCCTGGTGCTAGTAGAAGGGTGGATTAAATCACTGGAAAAGATTTTCGATGTCATGGGCTGTTCAGAACATCAAAAGGTTAGTCTCGATATTTACTATTTTGAAGGTGATGTTGATCAGTGGTGGTCGATGGTGAAAAATATTAGGGATAGTGACGAGATTGATTCTCTTTATTGGGATGAATTCAAAGGTATGTTTCTAGAGAAATATTTTTCTAAGGTGGTTTGTCTTAAAATGGAAAAACAATTCCTAGAATTGAGGCAGGAGGATGACTCAGTGGCTGCTTATGAAGAAAAGTTCACTCGACTAGCAAGGTATGGACCAAATTTCATCCGATATCTTGATAGTAATATAAATCGATTCTACTTAGGACTGAAGCCACAATATCGAAGATCATTAGCCTCTAGTGAGTTTAAAAGTTATGAAAAACTTGTTCGATGTGAGAAGAAGGTGGAAATGGAGTTTGTCGATGATCAGGTGTTTGTTGACAAACAGCATAATAAGAGGTCTAGTTGGCAGGCAAAGGGAAAGAATTCATCAAAGAAGCCTGTAGGTATGAAAATTAAATATCCAACTTGTGATAAGTGTAGTAAAAAGAATCCTAGAGAATTTTTATCAAAATATAGAAAGTTCTTCTAGTGTGGTAAGTCTGGTCATATTGCTCATAATTGTAAAGAAGATGATCAATCAGGTAATGAAAATCCATCGGTAAGATGTTTTAATTGTAATTTAATGGTTCATTATGAAAATGAGTGCCCAGAAAAGAACTCAACTGACAGAAAGAAGCCAGAATACAAGCAAAAGGGGGTGGTGAAATCCTTTTCAACTACTTCAGTAGATGTTGGGTCATCAAACAAAGTAGTATCAGGTACACTATTTGTTTGTTCAGATTATGCCAATGTGTTGTTTGATTCAGGGTCTAAACACTCTTTCATTTATGATAAGTTTTCTAATAAATTTGGAATTCCGTCTCAATATATGAATATGGAACTTATGGTAAAAACACCTAGAGGAAATGTTGAGATAAAAAGAAAACATAAGAACCTTCATGTCCTTGTGTGCGGGAACAATCTACCTGCAAACCTTATTGTTTTTCCTCTAGTAGAGTTTGATGTTATTTTGGGCATGGATTGGTTGTCTGTTTATCATTCTAGTATTGACTACAGATCTAAAGAGGTTTCATTTCAGAAATATTTAAAGTTTTTGTATAAGAATGAACCCTTGATTTTGATAACATATCAGGAAGCTGATAAACTAGTAAAAGATGGAAATGAATTTTACCTTGCTCATATTGTTGAAAATAAAGAAATTGTTGAGATTAATGTTGTTCCAGTGGTAAATGAGGATCCTGATGTTTTTCTTGATGAGTTTCCTGGTATTATACCTGATCTAGAAGTTAAATTTACTATTTACTTAGTTCCTAATGCTAATCCAATTTCAAAACCCCCTTATCGAATGGCTCAAATTGAACTTTTAGAGTTAAAGAAGCAATTTAAGGAGTTATTAGATAATGGTTTCATTTGACCTAGCACATAACAATGGGGTTCTCTTGTATTATTTGTTAAAAAGAAAGATGGTTCAATGAGACTTTTCATTGATTATAGATCATTGAATAACATCACTATTAAAAACAAGTATCTTTTGCCTCGTATCGATGATTTGTTTGATCATCTCCAGGGAGATCAATATTTTTCGAAGATTGATTTGAGATCGGGGTACCATCAGTTGAAAGTAAAGGAAGAATACATTCTGAAGACCACATTTTGTACTAGATATGGCCATTATGAATTTTTAATTTTGCCTTTTGGTTTAAATAATGCACCTGTTGTATTCATGAATCTAATGAATAGACTTTTTTGTGAGTTCTTGGATAAGTTTGTGGCTGTGTTCATTGATGATATTTTTGTGTATTACAAAAGTAAAGAGGAACCTGAAATTTATTTAAGTTTTGTCTTTCAAACCTTAAAAGAAAAGAAATTGTATGGGAAATTCAGAAAGTGTGATTTTTGGTTGCAACAAATTTCTTTCCTTGGTCACATTGTTTCAAAAAATGGCATAACAGTTGATCCTTCTAAAACAAAAGTTGTTGAAGAATGGCCAAGACCCACAAATATAACCAAGATCCGTAGTTTTCATGGGTTTGTGGGTTATTACCAGAGGTTTGTTGAGAATTTTTCACGGTTATCTAGTCCAATGACTAAGTTAACTCGAAAAGGTGTTAAGTTCATCTGGAAAAAAATAATGTGATTATTTTATTCGGGAATTGAAAAGAAGATTGGTGAATGCTCCAGTTTTGGCACTGCCTTCTAGAAATGGTGAGTTTGTTATTTACAGTGATTCTTCATTGAAAGGAATTGGATGTGTCCTTATGCAGAATGATCAGGTAATTTATTATGCTTCATGGCAGTTGAAACCTCATGGGTTAAATTACCCTACACATGATTTGGAATTAGCTACTGTTTCTTTTGATTTAAAAATTTGGAGGCATCATTTGTATAGAGTAAAATGTGAAATATATACTGACCACAAAAGATTAAAGTATATATTCACTAAGAAATAATTGAACATGAGACAGAGGAAATGGCTGTAATTAATCAAGGATTAAGATTACACAATCCATTACCGTTCGGGAAAAGAAAATAAAGTGGATGATGCTTTGAGTCAAAAAAGTAATGCTCTATTAACCATGTTATGTTTGGAACAAGATCCTTTGGTTCTTGATTTGATGAAATTTGGCATAGAAGTTGTTGGTGTAGTAAATTCTTCTGTTTTGTTTTAGGTTTCAGTGAAATCATCTCTATCAGACAAAATAAAGCAAGCACAGAAAGAAGACAGTGAGTTGCAGAAAAAGGTAGAGTTGGTTCAGAAGGGTAAGTTGCCTGCTTTTAACGTTGATAATGATTGTGTTTTGAGGTTTGGGAAGAGATTATGTGTGCCTTGTGATTCACAGTTGAAGAATGAGTTTGTATGTAAAGCTCATAATTCTCCGTTTTCAGTTCATCCTAGTAGTACTAAGATGCACATAGATCTTTGGGAGTATTACTGGTGGGATGGAATGAAAATAGATATTTATGATTTTACTGTGAAGTGTTTGACTTGTCAGCAGGTTAAAGTAGAGCGGCAGTTACTAAAAGGGATTCTTCAGTCTTTACCGGTGCCAGAGTGGAAGTGGGAAAATATATCCACGGACTTTGTTGTGGGATTACCGAAGACATATCGAGGTAATAATGCAATCTGGTTTATAGTTGATCGATTGACTAAATCTGATCATTTCCATCCTATTAGAGATACTTTGTCTCTAGATCAACTTGTTCAATTGTATGTTAAAGAGATAGTTAGGTTGCATGGTGTTCCCCTCTCCATTGTATCTGATCGTGATCCCAGGTTTACTTATAACTTTTGGAAAGGCCTTAAAAAGGCGTTGGGTACTAAATTAAATTTTAGTACAGATTTTCATCCACAATCAGATGGATAGTCAGAACGAACAATTCAGACCTTAGAGGATATGCTACATGCTTGTTCAATGGATTACCAGGGAAGTTGGGACCAAAATATTTCTTTGGTTGAATTTTCTTATAATAACAGTTTTCATTCCAGTATACAGATGGCTCTATTTAAGGAATTATATGGAAAGCATTGTCGAACTCTAGATTTTTGGGATGAAGTAGGTGAAAGGAAGCTGATGAGACCAGAATTTGTAGAAGAGATGGCAGAGAAAGTTCAATTGAATCAGAAGCACAAGAGGACAGCTCAGAGCAGATAGAAAAGTTATGTGGATAACTGGAGGAAGGATATTTCTTTTGAGGTATGTGATCATGTCTTTCTCCAATTTTCTCCATGGAAAGGTGTGATGCGTTTTGGTATAAAGGGAAATTTGAGTCCAAGTCTCATTGGACCATATAAAATCCTGGAGAAAGTTGGATCAGTTGCATACAGAGTGGATTTACCTCCAAGTTTATCCCAGGTACAGAATGTTTTTCATGTTTTTATGTTGAGAAAGTATATGCCATATCCATCTCATGTTTTGAGTCCAGAGGTAGTTCAGTTGGAAGAGAATCTATATTATGAAGAACAATCAGTCCATATTTTTGACTGAAGAGAGAAAGGGTTTCGGAATAAGGTAATTTACCAGGTAAAGGTTTTTTGAAAAGACCATAATGTTAAAGAGGAAATGTGGGAATCTGAAAATTCTATGAGGGATAAATACCCCCACTTATTTTGATAAGTGAATAAAAATTATGGGGACACAATTTCCAAAAGGGGGAAAGGATGTAACATCCCAGGTAAATGAAGAATAAGAGATTTTAATATTTATTAATATTTATGAATTAAATAAAAATTTTACTTTAAAAGGGTTTCTATGTTCAATAGCGTACCTGATACGCAACAACGGGTTTCTTTGAAATCTTAGGTTAGACACTAATAATATAATATTAATATTTTAGATGGTAGTTAACTCCTAGACGTTGTATTGGCGGGAATGAACAAAAATAACTATAATATGATTATACATGTTTGTTAAATGTATTTACATTTATCCAATAAACTTTAGAGGCTTAAAATGTGAATGAATCTAATTTTAAGAATAATTTACATTAAAAGGTCAATTTACCGCCTTTTAATGGTGAACTCTCTTTAAATATAGTTTTGGTCACTTCAATAAACCCTATTTGAACAAATAAAATCCTTTTTTAGAATGGGGACATCAAAATTTACTTTGTGTAAATTTTTGGAAATTTTCTGATAAAGTTCATTTTTTAATGAATAGTGAAAAATATTATATTTTAATTAAAAACTGTGTTTTAATCTAATTTATTTATATGATTATATTATATTTTTAATTGTTTTTAAAGTTTAATTAGAATATATTTTTACCATTTAATCCAATTTTGTTCATTGGAATTAATTTTACTTTGAAAGTGGACATAAACAAGTGTCAATCTTTTTATAGTTATTGTTTCTTAAAAACATGCTATTTGTTTTGACAACGGGAATTAATTTTAAATTAATTAATTAAAATTCTATGTTTTAAATTTTTAAAAATAGAAATCATTTTTTAATTTGGAATACCAAATAAATCTTAGTCTGAATTTTTGGTATTTTTCTGAAAAACTTCAATTTTTGGTGAATAGTGAAACCACTTAATAGTAGTTAAAAAACTGACTTTTTCATTTAAATAAAATTTTACCACTTTTGTGAATTGAATTTTGAAAATAAGACATAAATGGTTGTTATTAGTAAGTAAAATTTGGTTCAATAAGATGAAAATAATTTTTGGTTAATCATAAATTTTGACTTTTATTTACCACAGTTAAAGGTAAATAGGGTAATTCATGGTAAAAAGAATATTATAATAATTCAAATTACCATAACACCTATCCTAACCTTATTTTATGAGTAATTTCAGACCATGGTCATCCTTGGGTTGATTTTGGGACCCCATGGATCCACTTATGAATGATAATGACACTTTAGATTAATTAATTTAAAGTAAAGGCAAAAATGAAAAAAACAAAAATCTTTTAGTAAATTAATTTTTATATGGTGTTATATAAGTAATATTTTTTACTATAAATATTCATTGTAAATATAAAATTATTTCCTACATCATGATATTTTTTTATAATTTTTATACATCTAAAAAATTAAATTATTTATGACACAATAATGATGCAGTATTTACCTCATTAATAAATAATTTAAATAAATAAGATTATAATGATTAAAATATTATCCAAAACCTATCCAAATCTTATTTGATGATTTTATTTCGACCATTAGTCATCTTATCTTTGATTGTAATGATTTTTTGACCTTTAGAAACTGAATATCATTATATAATAAAATAATAGTTTCACACTTTCCTAAAGAGCCCCTCCTCTCCCTTATAAAAGGAGACCACTTCTAACCAATTCCTCACACATCTCAAGCCTTTAGGCTCATCCAAAATCTACCCAATTAATCTCCCTACATCTCTATACTCCTCCTATAAGCCTTACCTTAAGCATAAGGTACTTTAAGAAGTCTTTTTTGTTCAAACCAAAGGAAGTTACCCAAATTAAAGGTAATGGTTTCTCTTAACTTCTTTTCTTTTATTTTACTTCTCCAACCCTTAAACTCTTTTTATTCCTTTATTTTATAGAAACACAAGTATCCTAAATATACTATGATTTTTTATGAGAAGTATTCGAACTACACTTACACACACCTCCATCTAATGGGTGAAGAGCATGTTGTTTCTGTGGATGGAAAACTAACACCTCATGAGACAATGATTGTTCGATTATCTCCTACCGCCTATCATGGTGGCCATTATGATGACACTTTATTTATATATGATATGTTATGTTTATTTTTTCTTTATGCTTCTTTATTTTCCATTTATAGCATACCTTTATGGTTTCCATTATGGGTAAATGCGATAATTTCATTTGAGGAAGTGCGGACTATCGCTCCCTCAAAGTGATATGACTCGTTAATGCCATATGTGGGACATATAAAGGATATATTTAATAATAGTATATGTGATATTATACTGGAATTAAAATATACCTGTGTATCATTATGTTTTAATTCCATTAAAATAAGAAATAGAAATGAAAGTAGCATTCATGCGTACGTACGACTTACAGTCTCCATGAACGGTGCATTTCATTTCTTATATTCAAATGTTATGTATGATTATAAATACATTAATACACTAGATATATATGATATCTAAATCATGAATATCATTCTGGATATAATGGACTATTGACCACATGGACAACTTGTAAATATAAGGTGTTCATTTTTGACTCATGTACCAAATATCTACAAAACGACCATTATTAACTTGAATGATTACATAATGTTTATAACATGATATTAAGTGATATAAAAGAAATAATAAACTTGAAAAATGTTCTTAAGAAAGTAGAAATTAACTTTTGTTTATTATTCAGGAGATTAAATAACGATCGAGTCAAGTTGGACACGAGGTAAGGGACTTCGTCTCAATCTCCTTTCATTGAGGCATATTATGTTTTAATACAGGACTTTCTTTTATACTCTATATAAAAACCCTTGACATTTCAAAGGGAATATTTTTCTATGAAGCATTTTACTAAATGAAAAAAAGGAATGTTTCTTTTCACGTAAGGGGTGACAACGACCTTTCCGCCCTTGCGAGTATTATTTGTTATTTGGCTTCCTTAACAAGTTGTAATGTTTCTTTTTTCAAGGAAAAAAACACTATATATTATTTTATGTATTTTGGTATTGAAAATGGTTTTTATAATTGATTTGTTATGTCAATATATTTAAGTGATATATGGTGATTGAAATGTGGAAATGTTTTCTTTCCTTTATATTTTTTTATGTGTTATGATTTTATAATTGTACTTGGACATTTGACGGGTGGTTACGTGATAAACCAAATGACAGGTGGTGTCATGAAAAACCAGGATGGGTGGTTACATTATAACCTCCAATGCATTGGGTATGGAAGTTGGCCGCATGGATATTCCATTTAGTGATATGTGTTGAAGTCTACTGTATGGTTATTCCATTAAAGTATGTATATGTCCCAAGTTACCATTATTTATTATGTGTTCTCTATATGGGTTTTATGGTAATATTTTGGTTACAAAAGGGTAAGTAATGATATTTTATTCAGTGAAGAGTATTTACTACTTCATAAAGGTGAAAAGTATTACTAATGTTAAAGTATTCTTGGTTTACTTGTTGTTTTGAAAAACTAACAGTTTTCCTTCTTTGTGTATCCCTTACTGAAAATTTTATGCTCATCCCAAGTTTTTGAAGTATTTTTCACAGGAGATAATGTGGAATAGGGTCAATGATGGGATCAAGGAAAAGTCATGTTGTCTTAAACATGGAACTAGACATGACTATTTTTTCAAGAGTTCTTGTTTTATGAAAAAAATGGAAACTGAGTAGAAGTGTATACTTTGTAATCTTTTGAGATATAATAGTTATGTCCTAATTCTCTAAAACTCTAAACTTGAAAAGATCCTAAATGTGAATTATTCTTATGTAATGTTTTAAGGTCGGGTCCTTATAATATTATTTTAAACTAAAAAAGCAAACATCCTAGTCTTATGAAGTTAATTTATATTACAACATCCTCAATACATGATGTTAAACTGTCACCTTATCATGTGTGATAAACATGGGATGACTCATATGATAAATATGAGATGATCCTTAGTCTGATCTATATGAATTTTACCCATAAATGAAACATCCTAGTTATACGATGCTAAACTATATGACAACATGCTCAAAGAATGATGTTAAACTATAGACTTAGCATGTGTGATAAACATAGGATACATCATATGATAAATGTGATACAATCATTGTTAGAACTACTTATGGATTGATTCTCAACCCCATCGTATATGTTGTGAAACCCAAACTTCTTGTCTTTGGGCCCAAATACAAATTCAATTCACCCTATGTGATAATTATATGATTCCTCCTATGAAATAAATCACATGCCTTCTGCATCATGCATAGTATGCCTCATGAGATGATAATGAGATGATGCCAAACAATCATTATTGGTCTCCTCATTAGGTGCAAGCCCCAATCATATTTCTTGATCCACCAGGGGGTTGAAAAGCCCCCTTATATGTCCCTGCCAATCACAATCACACCCCCATGGGATTTAAATTATAATCACATCCCCTTGTCTTATCAGTGGGTTTAGATCCCTCAAATCTCAACATGAGGAAGTCGGAATGGGAATATCAATACATAAGCCTCATTCCCAACATCCTAAGAACATGATGTTAAACTATATCCTTTTATTGTGTCATATACATGGTATTCCTTGTATGATTAATATGATATGAACCTTAGTCGAAGATATATGACTTCCAACTATGAATCTGACATTCTAGTCACATGACATAAAACTGAAAGGGAATATATTATTTGCATGATGTGAAACTGCACGACATCTTGGTCAAACATATATGAAATTAAATTGCACCAACCCCATTATTATTGTATGATGTCAAACTATATGTCCAATTTACTCTCCATGTGAAATTAAACTACATGGTTTACATCCCCATTGCATGATATAAAACTTCATAACATCCTTATCCCTCACCATTGAAGGAACTCCACTCCCATCATTGGTCACCTATAACATCATGTTTGAGAACTATGTGTGGCTTGATTCTCATTCTCATGGGATAATAGGAATGATCGAACATCACATATTATTCCCAAAAAAACTATTGATAAATTTTTGGTCTATTTATCATAGGTATTATTTACAACACTTAATAACTGATGCAACTACTCAGTGCGTTCAAACACACAACAACATAGCTTTAGGAGTTCTCAATAACCCTCTAAACAACTCATCATCACCACCTTCAAACTTCATATCTTAGTTGTTTAGATCCTCAACATCCTTAAAATATGTATGGGCCCCCATAATTGATGGTGCATGTCCCAAATAGGTCCTCCTAATACCTAGGTACATTCCCTAAAGGATCCATGGAAATATATAATGGTTCCCATGTTTTGAACATGGTTAATGGTCAATCCCATATCTTCTTTCACCATCCAAAATTGATGTGGTTGTGAGGAATGTGTTTCAAACATGGTTCTTATTCATTCCTTATTATTGAACACCCATATTTCAAGGTTTGAATTTAGTAATTCTCAATTTACCTCACTTAGACCTTCCTTGGTTTGGGTGATGTTTTGATAACCCCAATGAAATCCCTATGTGCACTTGAACACATTAAGCATATAAGTTGGAATCATTGGGAGCCTCTTGATCTAGATTATTTCACCCCTTTCACACACTATAATGATAGAAGGTTGATACCTTTTCATTCCATGTTACTCGCATCAGACATGTCTCAAGAAAGAGTAGGAATCCTGGTAGGATCTCCCCTCTCATGGTTGAGGAACCTAAACACCTCTAAGTTGGATTTTTTTCCACACTAATGTCTAAGAATAATGAGCTTAAACTATGTGAAACCTGTCTCATATGATTTGTGTAGTGCTAGGCCCCCATAACCCCCTTTTCATGTCGGTCACTACTATTTCATTCCATACTAACAATTCTGGAATGAAACCCCCTTTAATCCAAGAATCATAACCTTAAACTGTGTGAATCCTCACTCCATATTTCATATGGGGTAAGGGACACTATGGATGATGAAGTCACATTACCCTCACCATAGGTCCTAGTTGCATGCACTTAAAAGGCACACTCCATATCTGAGGCACATGAACTTAAACTATAACAGTCACTTCAGTCCAAGCATCATGACCTTAAACTAAAATAAGCTCATCCTAACCATAAGACATTAAACTACGTGTCCATCATTTTCCCTCATGATAAAACTACATGGTTCCCATCCCCATTACATGACGTAAAACTACATAATATCTTTATCCTTCACCCGAGAGGGATTCCTCTTCTTGATCCAGGTTACCTACCACACCACGTTGAAGAACTATATAAGGCTTGATTCCTATTTCATTTCATGGGATGCATAGAGGTTCTTGTATCCTATATCCTAGGAAATGCCCGACCACTGACCTACCTTAGCACCACCATCCCTGAGAATCTGTTCAAATCTCTCTTACTGATGCACCCACTCGGTGTGATCAGGTGGCGTAAAACCAAGGGTGTTGAACTCCAACTTTAATAATTCACCAACACATATTCATACTTTAATCATACCTCAATCTAGATCCTCACCATCCTCTAAATCTAGATGAGTCCCCCTAATGACAATGGTGTCTGGAAAATATGAATGAGTTGTCATCTTGGGCTCCATGCCCTGGAGGATTCCTCATGTAAAGAAGCATATCTTATGGTTAGAACATGGTCAATGGTTGATGTCATCTATGTTCACCCTATTCATAGTTGTTGTAGTTGTGAGAGCTTTCTTTGAAACATGTTCAATAGTCTTCTGAACCCATTGGTCACCCCTCCCATGATTCAAATCACGGGAAGTCTCAATTTACCACATTTCCACCTTCCTTTGTTTTAGTGGAAGTTTTTCACCCCTCGTTCATTCATGCACATTGATTAATAAATTTGGAGTTGTTAGGACACTCTCAGCATCCCCTCTTTTCCCTTGTGGTTCGCTCACATGTGACTAGGAAAGCTCATCACCATCCCTTGTTTCCCACGCCGAGCATGGATCATGTCGGCTTAGGAACCTTGGTAGGAATTCCCCAACGTTGTCAAGATACAACTCCTTTAGTCCAAGATCGGTGAACTTAAACTAGGAGTCTCAGTCCAAGTAGGATGCCCTTAAAACTCAGGACACTATGGCCCATAATCTATGGCATCAAACTGGGGATCTCGGTCCAAGATATATGACCTTAAAAGGAACAATACATGTTCAAACCTATATGACCTTAATCTAAGTAACCATAGAAACCCTTGGTCTCATTTCTGTGACCTAATAAATCACTTCTCATGCACTCTTCACCTAGATGTTGTTCGCGTTCACCCCTTCGGTTTGCACGGTTTCCATATTTTCAATAGACTCTCATCCATATACTTGACACATGATAAATAGTAATAATTAGTAATAAATAGTAATAAATAGTGATAATTAGAAATAATTAGTAATAAATAGTAATAAATAGAAATAATTAGTAATAAATAGTAATAAATAATCATAAATAGTAATAATTAGTAAAAAAGAGTAATAATTAGTAATAATCAGTAATAATTAGTAGTAAATAGTAATATATAATATTAGTTAGTGATAAATAGTAATACCTTGCGGTAATTTGGAATAATTTTTGGTAATTAGAAATAATTTAGAAATAATTAGTGGTAATTAGTGATAATTAGTAAAAATTAGAAATAATTAGCTGTAATTAGTGGTAATTATTAAAAATAGAGATAATTATCTTTAATTAGTAATAAATAATAATGAATAATAATATAAGTTATAAAAGAAATAAATAGTAATAAATAGTAATAATTAATAATAATTAGTAATAAATAGTGATAATTAGTAATAAATGGTCATAAATAGTAATAAATATTAATAAATAGTAATAAATAGTAGTAAATAGTATTAATTAGTAATAAATAGTAATAATTTGTAATTAATAGTAATACATAGTAGTAATTACTATAAATTAGGAATAATTAGCCGTAATTAATGGTAGTTAGTAAAAATTAAGAATAATTAGCGGTAATTCGCAGTAATTAGTGGTAATTAGTAAAAATTAGCAGGGATTAGCAGTAATTAGTAATAAATAGTAATAAATAGTAATAATATTAATAATTAGTAATAATTTGTAATAACTAGTAATAAATAGTAACAAATAGTAACAAATAGTAATAAATAGTAAATAGTAATAATTAGTAACAAATAGTAATAATTAGTAATAATTAGTAATAAATAGTAATAATTAGTAATAATTAGTAATAATTAGTAATAAATATGAATAAATAGAGGTAATTAGTAATAAACAATAAAAATTAGTAATAATTAGTAATAATTAGCCTTAAAGAGTAATAATTAGTGATAATTTGTGATAAATAGTAGTAAATAGTAATAATTAGTAATAAATAGTAATAATTAGTAATAAATATTAATACATAGTAATAAATAGTAATAATTATTAATTATTAGTAATAATTAGTAATAATTAATAATAATTAATAATAATTATTAATAATTAGTAATAATTAGCAATAATTAAAAATAATCAGAAATAATTAGTAATAAATAGGAATAATTAGTAATAATTAATAATAATTAGCATTAATTAGAAATAAGTAGAAATAATTAGTATTAAATAGTAATAAATTGTATTAGATAATATTAATTAGTAATAATTAGTAATAATTAGTAATAATTAGTAATAATTAGAAATAATTAGTAACAATTAGTAATAATTAGTAATAATAAGCAATAACTTGTAACAATTTACCTCCTTGTATATTGATGAATGAGCCATATATCTTTTCGACCTTATTAATTCCAGGTCATCTAAAAAATAATCTCGATGTTTATTTGAAGTCATTGATTGATGAGTTAAATTTATTATACAGTATTGGTGTCAGTAGATATGATATTATTGCAAAATAGAATGTCCTACTAAAAGCTGCATTAATTTGGACAATTAGTGACTTCCTAGCATATGGCATGTTATCTGGTTGGAGTACACATGGTCCAAAATCATATCCTTGTTGTATGAGAGACATAAAAGCATTTATGCTTGTTAATAGAATAAAAACTTATTTATTCGACTATCGTCGAAGATTTATTCTTAATGATCATATTTTTTAAAGGAATAGATATCATTTAAAAAGAGGGACAATTGATAGAGATATAAATCCAACAACGATCTTAGGTATTGAGTTAAAATTCATTGTCTCTTCATTACCTCTCATTACATTTGGACCAACTATAAACCAATATAAAATTGATGGCTTTGGGAAAGAACACAATTGGATAAAAGAGGTCATTTTTTGGGATCTGTCAAATTGGTTTGATTAGATAGTTCATCACATATTGGATGTCATGCATATTGAGAAAAACAATTTTGATAATATATTTTATACATTTTTGGACACACCATGTAAGACCAAAGATAATATAAAGGTGTGCTAGATCTTGCCCAAATTTGTAGGCGACAAGAACTTAGACTCTTTGAAAATTACATATCACAAAACTTAATTAATCCAAAAGCGTCTTATGCAATTTCTAAATAAATTATTTTATTATTTTGTTAGTGGATTGAATATTTGAAGCTTCTATATGGTTATGTTCCCAAATTGGCTAGATGTGTCAGAAATGGTCAAATTACCTGATTAAAAATTCATGACTGTCATGTTATAATGGAAATATTTCTACCAATTGGATTTAGAGGTTTGTTGAATTCTATTATTTGGGATGTTCTAACAGAAATATCATATTTTTTTGAGACATTTTTATGTTGACAATAGAATATGATGCACTAAGTAGACTGCAAGAATATGTTGTGTTAATTTTATGTAGACTAAAAAATATATATTTCTGTTATATTTATTTGATTCAATGGAACATTTGATATTATATTTTCCACATGAAAAAAGTGCAGAGGTCTGGTATAGTTTCGATGGATGTATCTATTCAAGAGATGCATGCAGAAATTAAAGAAAAATGTATATAAAAAATCATCAGTTGAAAGATCAATTGTAAAAGATTATTTGTAGGAGGAAATTTCATTTTTCTCCTCTCATTATTTTCAATTTTAATATCCCTTAAAACATGCCTGTATGGGCCATAATGAGGGAAATGTTGATGATAAAATGAAAAATCAATTGTAAATTTTTAATCAACTCAAACTTGGATTTGGTGGATTCCATGAACGATGAATTTGAGATAATGAACATCACATGGCTCATACATATGTTGTGCTCAACTGTAAATAAATGACATCATCTATACTATGAGTGCTCATATCACTTATTCTATAATTTTTTTACAATAAATTAATATTAATATATCTATAAATTATATGATAATCATATCATAAAACAATTTTCACAAATTATAGCAGTTTCTCTCGAAGAAAGTCGAAAAAATAATTATTCCTAATGGTTTCAAAAACTAGTAAAATAAATTGTTTATGGTTTTACATATAAAATCAATTTATTACTTTTTAAATTGATAATTGTTTTTCAAAATTTCAGGTGTCTCAATATGCTGATAAAATTGATAATCGATTTTGTGTATTGAGTAACCCACCATCCAAAATGTTTAAATATTATAATGCATATGTGGCGAATGGTTTTTGATTTCATAGATGTGCATATGGGGAATAAAAAAAATGAATAGTGGTGTTTTCTTGAGAGGATATCATCATAGATAAAGTGAATTTGACTTTTATGGCATACTAGAAGAAATAATTAAACTATGTTATTTGGGATAGAATAACTTAAAGATGTTTAAATGTCATTGGTTAGATACTGAGAGAGGATTCCTTGTTCGTCCATGCCATGGAATCATTGATATTAAATATAACATCCTTATTACAGTAAATGAACCACTTTTGTTGGATAATCAGGAACATAAAATTTATTATGCAAATTATCGTGCTACATCTAGAGAGTTAAGTGATTGGTGGAGCATAATAAAAAGAAAATATCAAGAAAAGAAGTTTATCCAAAGTGAATATGATTCTTATGAAGTGAAAGGAATTGACAATTTTCAAGAAACTACTCTAAATCTATCTTTTTTGTGAAGAGACATGAATCTTAATGATGATACCCCATAGTTATGGTTGATGGTGACAATGATGTTTTGATGTAATAAATGAATTTGAAATGGAAAGAGATGATGAAACTGAAACTTATATGGAAATTGATGATACTTAGGAGGAATATGAAGATATTGACACCATAATATCTAAAGATGAGGATGGAAATGAATATGGACACAATTAAATGATGGATATAATCATATAATATATATATATAATACTTGTTTTCAACTATTTTCTAACAAAAATAATTCCATGTTTCAGATCGACTCTGATATGTTTCGTGAGTTGGAGGACGCTGATCTACCTAGTGACAAGCATGATGTTGCATCATCTGGCCTTCAGACTATTAGTGGTTTAGTGATGACTTAGAGGGGTTGTTGTCTTTTTAGATTGATGATTCTTGAACGTATCCTTGAGCAATGTCCACATCTTAACTTTGATTCATGCATGTGTAGGTATGTTTAGTATTGTATTTTAGTTGGTTTTCATTAATTTATTTATATACTATTTTTTTGATTATTTGTTCTCTTTTTTCACATATTTTCGTATATAGCAGTTGGATAAGGAAGTGCTATATTGCAGAATTATTTTTCTGCAGCATAGGTTACATGGGATCATATTCACATTAATTTTTAGCACTACATATTTGATAATTGTATGATATATAAATAAATAATAGTTATTTAGAAATTTATTTGATTAATAACATGATATTATTAATTTTTTTGTAGGGTTTACAATATCCCATTGATGATAGCATGCAAGAATATATTTGGGAGTCATGGGAGGGCTATATGTGTCACCGTCTCCATCAATTTTTGTTCAATATGAGGAGGAATGCAATGTAGAAAGCAGGAGTCATAGATTTTGATCATTCTTGCTACAACCACCAACCAGATTATATCGCATCTTATGTTTGGGATGGATTATGTTCATATTGAATGAGAACTATTTTTAGAGGAGAGCATCATTAGGTCGATAGAACCAGGAAAAACAAGAGGTGACTTATCAAGATGATATTCATACATTCAGTACGCATCGAAAACATTTGGTAAGTACTTTTTTTAAAAAAAGTTATACAACTTTAAATGTAAACTATTTATTTTATACTCATATAAAAAGTTCAAAAACTTAATATTATGGAGTTCGATGTTTATAGGAGGATGTAAAATAATCTTGTCACTAGAGATATTAGAGGCGATCGCCAGCATAATATCATAGTCAGTAACATTTTTTTGCATATTAGAATTAAATGAAAATAACATGTTAAATATTTTAATTGTAAATTACAATTGAATGAGTCATATGAGGTTGTGATGTCTCAGACACATGTTGAGAGTCAGTTGGCGACCGAGGATCAGACCTCTAGTACAATAGGATTTGATGATTCAGCATGGATGCAGAGGAATCAGTATGCCTTTGAGAAAGGCCGAGTTATTAGTATCAGCTCTCAATTGACATTTGTCAATTATTATGGTACAACTGTGATGTTGAAATGAAACTCAAGAGGAGCTCAAGGAGAGTCATCATCATTTGTTGCACAGTATCAGGAGAACTTGTGGGATCAGGGTGATCTTATAGAGACCATGTGTAGGGAGCAGGAAGAGCTCTGTTGACAGCAGCAGTAGTAACTGTAGGAGGAGATGCGTTGATGGCAGCAACAGCAACACAAGTAGACGATGGAGTACATGTGACATCTGACTCATGATTTAGGTATGGATTTCCCTCAACCAACCGTTCCAACTCCTCTAAATGACCCTCCCCCTTAGTGATTTATATACTTTTTCTCATAAACATTTTAATGTGAATTTTTTTGTAATATTTTTATTAATCCATATATTTATATTTCTATATAGTACACTTTTTATATAGTTGCGAATTTTTTGTTTTTTATTATTATTTTATTTTTTTATTTTATTTTTTTATTTTTTTATTTTATTTTTTTATTTTTTTTATTTTTTTTATTTTTTTATTATTTTATTATAATTTTTATTTTCTAATATTATTGAGAATATTGTGTTTTTTTTATTTTATAATTTTTTTATTTCTTTTTTTATTTTATAATTTTAATTATATTTTTATTAGTTTTTATTTTTAAATTTTTTTACTATTTTATTATTTTATTATTATTATTATTATTTTACTAAATTTTAATAATTTTAATTTTATTATTATTATTATTTTAAGTTTTTTTTGGTGGGTAGTTAATCCCATCGCAAAAAGGGTTTTATAAAAAAACCCTATGAAACTATTTGAGACAGGACAACTTCCCATCGTAAATAGTTTTTTTACGATGCCATTTTCTGTAATTTTTCATTTTCAATGAGTTCTCTTCACAAATGACCTTTTTCTACGGTGTCCCATCCCAATTAATCCTTCTTCCTGTAGTGATCTTAATCCAGGTCAACATCCACTTCACGTATCCAAAAAGACCCCCATGGTGGTGGTGTACGACCAAAAAAGGTTCTCCTCCCACCTAGGTACATGCCTTAAAGGATTCAATCCCATCATCTTTGAAAGGACCACCCCATAGTGATATTACATAGTCAAAATAGGCTCACCTCCCACATGGGCACATGTCCCAGGGGATAAACCTTTGAAGGAATGATTACAGAACCCATGTTTTGAATATGGTCAATGGTTATCCTCAACACAACCACCTAAACTCTTCAATCCAGACCATTTAGGTTGTGATTTTCACCTCTCCACTTTTTCTCACTCAAGTGGAACTGTAACACCCCTAGTATTATACTTTCATACACCCTATGCAACAATGAGGTGTATCATAGCCCGATGAAACTTTCTATCCCCAACCCTCCATTACTCGAATGGAAATCTCATATGAATGATTATTCATCTATATGCCTCTTATTTATCATATCGAGTATAACTCATGTGGGATTAGAGACTTATAGTCAGTTGTCTTATTAATGATATTGAGATGTATAAGTTAAGTATGGTAAAACAAAACTATTATTTCTTGGTGGTGGGTTATAAATTATGAGTGTCATTTGTAGACCAGAACCTATCCATTATTACAATGAGATAAGAGGGAAATCCCCCTAAAGCTTGACCCCTACAATCGAGTGCTCTAACTTGTCCAGAATTTGACAAGAAGCTTCAAGGGTCAGTTGATTCCTAACTAGCTCCACTATGTCCTCCTAATCTATAGGGAGAACCTTGTTAGCTCAAATATGCACTTGTCCTTGCTCAACCCTGCAATTCACCACTTGGGAAATTTCTTCTTCCACTTTAACCTTAGCCATGTCTATCTGCACTCTTTGAAGGTTGATCATTTCTACCATGGAAATAATGATTACCTCATGTCACTGAGCCTCCCATTCTAACTAATCAAGCTTCTGTTTGGATACCGAGAGGATCTTGGTACCTTCATATTTATCCTTGTACAGATCAATGTTTAACTCTCACCACTATGTATGAGACTGATCAATGAGAAAGTCTCAATCCAGGTTGTGGAGATCCTGGGAGTCCACTCCACCGATCCCCATATTTACTTACCAGTGGGGGAGGGACCCCACTTGACATGGTAGATCTTCCAATGGGATATAGGTAATGAAGACCTGAATTATCTTGCACACCTTATGCCAAAAAACACAAATCCCCTCATCCACATTAGAGATAAATTCCTTTAATTCATCAAGCGGCACAAGATCATACACGAGGAAGACCAATAGTAGGTTAAACTCATTATTTTCATTCAAAATGTGTTTTAATGGGATGGGATACAAGGCCATAATAAACTAATCTTCATCCAAATTCTCTCCCACTTCTTATGGAAACTCTAGATCAGGCTCGACCACCATAACCTCCTTGGTCACCACCATTGGGATAGCAGCTCCAACCACCATTTCTTAGAGCACATCCAAGGAAGACTCAATTTCCATAACCTCCTCATACCCCTCCATCAAGGGAACAACCCCTACTATTTCCTTTGAGCCAATATATTCATCCTCTACCACCATGGTCACCTTTAGGACATGCTTAAACACCGTAGTCTCCTCAACCACCTATGGAGAGGGTACAATGTCAGCTATTACCACCTTAGTTGCAGACTCTTCTAGTTTAAGTATTTATATTAGTATCTAAACTACCAAAATTTTTTGTACTTCCATTAATAATATGAGGTTAGTTTGGAAGGAAAATAAAAAATAAAAAATAAAAAAGGGAGGAATTTGAATGGGTTAAAGATTTTAAGAATCATAGAGATCACCTAGTAGGTTAGTGATGTTTACCAGAAGTTCTTTTAAAGAAAACATATATGTAGTGACCAATGCCTCAACCATCAGAAGATACTCCTTATCCAGATGTGTTGGATCTATTTAAATAATTAAAAACTTCAACACAAACATTATGATGCAAATCCTTAAATAAAATATGGAAGTAGAAAATTGGAGATTAATGAGTGATTCTTAGGCTAATTTATCCTCTGCATTAGTCATAGCTAGAAAATCAATTGTAGCTATCTGGATGGCTATGAACACAATCTTTGGGTAATATTTCATACCCAACCCTTCAAAGTTCAAGTCATATTCATCCTCCTTAGAATATTCATTACAACTCTTCCCTCCTATGTTATGGACAATTCATACACAAGCCAAAAAAGAGATGAGATAACAACTCTAAATAGAATAGAATTTGACCTTAATTCATGAGGCTTGGTAAATTACCTTATTAGTATCAATATCTCCTCTCTAAGGGGTCTCTGGATATGTATCACTCCCTGAGAATTCCTCCTCAACTAACCCCTCTAAGTTGGCCAGTCCTAAAACCAATTGGATCTAGAGGTGTTATGGGGTTAGGGAATATCTATTAGAACCCTCACTTGCTCCATCAGAGAGCATGAAACACCATGAGAGTGGATCATTCCTTTTAGAAAAATAAGTTATTACGCTGATTACTAACATAGTGACTAGATGTCTTCCTTGACATGGTGCAACCCAAAGAAGTAAATCCATTCTTCCCAAATATGTATCCATTTTTTATGGAGATACTTGATCTATGGAAGCATCTAAAATATATTACAATCATTGGTGAATAAAGCCTCATTTAAAATATCTTTGTTACATATCTGCTTCCTCAGAACCATGACATGAACCCTCAAAACTACTCTGAAGGGTTCTAATTCTTCTCTAGGTCACTTCTCTAGTAACCTTAGGCCTTCCAATGAACCTCCACCCATAGATGTAGTTTCCACCCTTATGACTCAGTTGATTCTTCCACCTCAGTGTGCACCTATTGTTTAAACACACCCTTGAACCCCATGGTGATGGGATCCCTTCAACAAAGTTCACTCAGGTGTATCATCACCTTAGAAAATTACTAGGTTATGTGCTCTCTAGTCTCATAGGGTACTCTTGGAAGATCCTGTATGGATATTTGGTTGGTGGTAGCTCATTCTTTCCACTTCTATCTTCACATGGAAAGATGCACTATATTTTATGAAGAACTTAATGGTGGAACTATTATGGAACCTTGGAGTAGAATTTTAGGGTTACCCTTAGGGAATAGAAAATTTTACTTTCAAATCAGTATGTGGCATATGGTTTTCATACCACCTTGTAGTCTACCATCACCTTGAGTACCCTATCTCAAAAGGCCAAGAGGTATGACTTCTACTCAACCATCCATATGTAGTCATCCATTGTTGTCCCTATTGGGAGAGGTAATGAGTGGAAAATTAAAAATTAAGCTATATGATCCTCATAATCACCCCTACTAGATTCATTTTAAGAGTTTGAATCCTAGTGATGTTCAGAATTAATAGTCATAAGTTGGTTTCAGGAGGCTTGATGGGGTTTATGTACTCATATCCACCATTTGTGTGGAAACCTATCCATACATAAAGTAGAAGGGGAAACACATTTGGAGAGATATTTTTATTTAGTTAATGTTCCATAAAACCTTATAAAACATTTCCAATACTAGTACAACCACTTTGATGCACTGCCCCATTACCAGCATGTCTAAAATAATGAGCATTATTGACCTCACCTCTATGTGTGCATTGTGAACCGAGAGCATCCATCCATAGATCAATTTTGTGGTGAACCTCCCCCCACCCAACCTAACAATGAGAGTGATAAGTATCATGATATACCCCCATATGTGCCACTATCTCACCTACAAAATCCTCCAGTATGAATGCTCCTTCCCTCACCATGACAATTTTGAGCACTACTGAGGCCTCCTTAGTATCCATTCCACGGACTCATTCTGAAATATGTTGAACCACTTCTTAAAATAGAAATCCTTTATCCCAGTATTGTGATAATAATCCTCTTGTAAAAGACACATTAAATCCCTTTCTATTTCCAACATTTTCTTTGGGTTATCCCAAATTTATTCATAAGGGAGGAAATCATCATACATATCCCACTGAACAAGGATCCACATGATCTAGGGGACTTTCCAAAGGATAATGATAACCTCCCTATGATGCAAATGGAATGTATTGGTCATCAGTGACCACTTTATTAAAAACTTTGAAATGATATCTCGGTTGTGTTAGATGTGTAATTGTGAAGTCCACACCACTTTTTATAACCCCAGACTCTTCAATTACTATTTAAATTCATCATAGGACTAGAATACCTAGTATTTTCAGGCCCACTCATTATTAAAATTACTACCATAGCATAAATCCCACTCCTCTACTATCCTTGGAGACTTCACTTAGTTTATTTCTTGAAGATTACTTTTTATTGAGGAGTGGATGTCTTTGCAACAAGATCTAACCATTTTATGTTTTTATATGGTTACACAATGAATGAAGTATGGGAGATGAGTGATCCTTCACACAATGACCTACTACATCCCTATTCTTCTGGTATAGCCCAAGCGAGCTCCTGAACCAATAAGAAGGGGTGTCTCTGTCAGCACTAGGGATGAAGACATCATCTTTAAGACCAAAACCATATAATGGAATAATTTTTAAGATAGAATATTCATGTTGTTCCTCTATCATAAATTTGATGAGTGTGTCATGATCTGATTTACTCTAGAAGATCTCCATGATTATAATATTTCTATCAATTTCCCTCCATCGATCATCCATAGCTTCTACACCTTTAGTGACCATCTTTGGGGCTTAAGAAATTTTAAAATCTTAGTTTTTAAAATTAAGGTTCACAAAGGTCTAGTTCTTGAAAGTATCTTATCTCATTAAATACTATTCATTAAATAACTAGTCGTGGAATTGATAAAGTTTCATGAGTAGTAAGG
This sequence comes from Viscum album, assembly GCA_963277665.1. Classification (NCBI taxonomy): domain Eukaryota; kingdom Viridiplantae; phylum Streptophyta; class Magnoliopsida; order Santalales; family Viscaceae; genus Viscum; species Viscum album. The sequence goes on along the minus strand of OY728135.1, from coordinate 1,136,659,269 downwards.
ATTCAAATCACAAAAATCTCATAAAGGTTCTGAGTTTCTAAAGAAATAGGAATTTTTTATTTTTCATGAAAGGAATGTGGTCCCCTATATCCACCTCCCCCTATTTATAGTCTAATTTTTTTTATTCATGTTGGATTAATAGGTCACTTAGATCATTGGTTTTTGATGTTTTCACCTTAAAATCTGACCCTCCTCACCATTTTTAGCTCCCATTTTTTTTGTGTGGGGGGGGGGGTGGAGCATTTGTTAACACTGAAAAAACTCACTATGATATACATAGATGAATTCATGGGAATATCAAAGAAAGTTTCGGTCAAAAATAAGATTAAAATACAAAAAAGTAAATGGATTCATGAAGGTCTAGAGTATCATGAACAACAAGAGATTCATGATGGTTTTCCTAGCACTACAAAAGAACTCACATGAATAACAATAACCATTGTGCAATGTATTTCTGCTCATGGAGGTCTCTATCTTTCATGAAACATACCTCATAGGTCATAACATTCATGAAAAGGTCCTTCCTAACACCATAGTTCTTGTAAATACCTCCCTTCACCCCTCAATTAAGGGGATGTGACTTAAAATTCCACCATAATCTCAGAATTAGAAAAACTTCATCCTTCATGAGAAACAAAAGAGATATGGATTCCTACATGTATCCATATTTCAAAAATATATGCTCATGAGAACTTCAATACCAAATACCATGGTGGAGATTAATTTTGTGAAGGTTTATGACCTTCACGATAGAGGAAATACCCTTAAAATTCTTAGGTATTTGTGAGAAAATTATCCTTTGTGAAACAAACTCCATGGGAACCAAGAATTTACCCCGAGGTAGGGTCACCGCATTTTGTGAATCTTTCCCTTTCATGAACTCCATGATATTTATGAAAACCATACCTTTTAAAAACATACTTAAAGGATCCCTTTATGTTTCCTCCTTTTAGTGTACATACCTTCATAAAAGTTGAGTGCCTGATGAACTTATATCAACTTGAACCAGGGTCACTCATGGAACAATCTTCTGCACAACTGGTACTATCAACACTCATACTTGGACTCTTTGATTCAAGTACAACTGAGATAGGTGCCTCACCCTGACAAATATGAATAGGTACCCTAATTCCTCTTTCTCCTAATCATATGAACTATAACATTAGTATCCCCGTTTTCCAGTTCACCATGGTATTTTTTATTCTTTGTGCAACCTAGAGGTGCTTACGCATTAGACACATAATCCTTGAAGTAGGAATCATCAAGGGAAACTTCCCACCTTTCCTAGTTCAGTGGATTAGTACTGGATACCCCTATCCTACCTAGAAATTTTCTACCTTGTTTTAGGCCTATCCCACATTTGAGTTTCAAGATTTTAAAATATATATTCAATCGTCATAGTTTCACTATGTTAAAATGCATGCCAACTTCCTTAGCACATGATGTTAAACTGTATCCCTACCCTATTCAAAGAACATAGGATCCCCTATATATGACTGGCATGGAATGAAACCCTCACACATCCATGGGATGAAACCATAACTACAAGTATAAAATCCCAAAATTAGGATGTCTCATATACATATTCCCCACACCTATATGAGATAAAACACCCAAACCATGAATGAAAACCCAACACTAGGGAATCGCATATTCTTAAGACCCACACCTTCATGGGATAAAACCCTTAAACACAATGTCAAATCTACACATAAGCCTCACACCTTTTCTTGTTGTCACAACTTATGTGACACAAGTATCCTTACTGTACTATGTTAAATTTCATGGACCGGTCCTTCTAAAAGACCATAAACTATGCACTCAAACTAAGTGGGTTTTGATCTCTGTCTTATAAATGGGTACATGAGATTTTTACCTAAGGTTAAATCCAAAATAATCTTTTATACCTCCCTAAGATTCAATACCATGATAACTGATATACCCCCCAAAGTCCCAATCATGATCCCCAAACACCATTATTAAATCTTTATATCTTCCACTTAGAGGGAGGTAACTCTGAAGTGTGACAATTTCCCTATTGAGGCATAGTTAAGACCACCCACATATCCCCACAAGATATTAAACATTTGACCCACTTATGAACATAGTATGTTAAACCTATGACCAACCCTTCTCTATAGTATATTAAACCTGTGACCCAAATATCCCAACAAGACATTAAACCTATGACCAACACCACCATGTATATAATAACCCCAACCTCATGCGACATACATGGGATGGCGGAGGTATCAAGACTTGGATTCCTTATGTTAATGACATAATTTTACCCATATATAGTATGATATACCTCAATATCTCCATCAAAGATTCATCATACATGATATTCTCTCATCTTTAAATGAGGAATAATTTTATAGATGTCCAACATGACCATGATTCCCTACCATCATCAGTTCCAAAATGAAGGTAGAATCACTATTGTGTCAATAAGAAGAGTAATTAACAATTTTCTACCTTGAGATAGTGCTAATAATGATATTCACAAAAATGTCTTGGATCTGTGAGGGAGACATGGACTAGGTGAGGAATCCATGGAAGTAAAAGATAGCATCCCATCAACCTGTTCCAATTAAGTAGATAATGACATCATCTGTGGTGATAGAGGATTCCCTCCTTTGTAAATTGGTAATATAGTGAATCACATCCCGAAGGGATCCATAACTATTAAAAGGAAACATATCACTATGTAAGAGGAGAGGAAAGTACGCCACTGTACTGATTCGTGGCCCTGACGTGAAATTTTCAAAAAATAGGGTGTTTATCAAACATGTTCTGGAATATGAACTTGTTTAAGAATGTGAAGTACCATGTGGATGTAAGGGTTCAATTTAATAATTAAGGATCTCTAAATATTAAGGGTATCAGAAAAAAGGATTGATGGATATGAGTTAAAAAACAAAGAATCACTTTATAATGATGGGATTTGAAATAATATTTTAATAATAGGTTAACTTTGCAACATTAGGCTGAAAGTAACATTCAATAAGAATGTACTTTTACTAAAAGGAAATACTAAAAATTATTTTATGTAAGTTCAGATGATTAGAAATAATATTTACTGAGAGGATAGTAATCTTATAGAATCAATATATTATCCACATTTATCAAACAATCATAAAAAATATCTTAAAGATAAGAGTTTTTATATATACTCTAAATATAAAATGATTTAGGAAAAAATGTGATTCTTGAATAATAGAGAAGATGGTAAAAAATTTATATAGAAAAAAAAGAATAAATAATCTTTACAATTTGTTTATTTGGTTCACATTGATATGTTAGGTCCTATGATATATCACAAAACATGTGGAGAAAAGTGTTTTATATTGTTTTTGGATAACTACAATATGATGGGTTGCATTATTTTTGTTTCAACCAAAAATAAAGTTGTAGAATAAATCAAAAGGTACCAAAGGGAAGTTTATAATGAAATAAATAGATCAATTATGTTCTTATGATCAAATAATATAATATATTACACTCCCATTTAGGTTATAAATTATTTTTTAGAAATATAGAATAAACCATGGGGTAACATTGGTACAAACTTTATAATAAAATGGAGTTGTTTAATGGTGAAATAGAATGGTGAACATCATGTTAAAACAATATTAATTGAGAGTAATATGTCAATGTATTATTTCAAAGTGATAGTTTACACTCAAAAATATGATTAATTAAGTCCCAAAAAGAAGGTAACACTATAAGATATATGGCTTGGAAAGAAGAAGAATTTAAATCATTTTATGTTTTTAGTAAAAAAGTTATTTTTTGTAATAAATAAGGCACTCGAAGAAAATATATTGATGTGAATAATAAAGGAGTTTTTCTTAGGAATTCAACCAATAGAAAATATTATAAATGTTTCAATAAATGGTTAGGAAAAATGGTTCAAATAAATGATTTTGAAGTGATTGGATAAAAATATATATGTAAATGTGTAATCATAGACATGGAATAAATCTATGAAGAATAAGGTGATCCTGATTCAAATTTAGAAGAAATGTAAACTTTTACACATGAGTAAGATATAGAAGCTGAATAAAGAGAGAAAGAAAGTTTTGAAGTGAGTCAACCACTGAATTAAATGAGGATAATATGAGTTTAAATTAATTAATCAAATATTATTGGTGATAATATATATACAAAAAAAACTCTTCGGATGAGAAGTGTTGATCACACTACTCCACTATCAAAACTGGATTTGACATCAATTAAATAAGTGTAAAATTATTATTTATGGGTTAAGGAATTGATGTTTGAGTTGGAAAAAATAGAAACTAATCAAGCTTGGGAGAATTTTAAGAGGCATAATGGTCACAACTCCATTGAAGTAAAGTGGATGTTCAAGAATCAATATGAAAAATAATACAATGATATTAAAAATAAATAAATTTGTATGGAAAATATTATTTTAAAATTTAAGGATTAAATATATAAGGAACATTTTCACCAATTAATAGACTTGATTCAATATGAATTTTTTTGGTAATCATGATTCAAAAAGGATTTAAGTTATATCAAACTGATGTGAACAAAAACTTATTGAATGGAGTTATTAAATTAGATGTTTATATTGAAAAACAAGTGGGAATTAAAAGTTTTAATTATAAATTAAAGTTATGTCATTTAAATATTTAATGATTTATAGTAACAATTAAAATATGGTATAATAATTTGGATTCTCATTTTAAGAATTTGGAATTAAAAAAATGTAGTATTTATTAGGAAATTAATGTAAATTCATCAAAGGAATAACATTTCGTGGTACATGTCTATGTTGATGATATAATTTTTAGTTGAATCAAGATATTGTTTTTAGAAAATTTTGAAAAAATGACATGATTAGAGTTTTAAATGTAAATGATATGTGGAATAAATTATGTTCATTTTCTAAAACTAAATCAAAAGGTTATGTATACCTTTATTTCTCAAGAAAATTATATAAATGATTTTTTTGAGATAGTTTGACATCTATAATTGAAAACTAATTTCAACACTAATCATGATTGGAATAAAATTCTAGGAATCATGAGGATATAAAAGTCTTAAATAAGACTTTATATCAAAGTAATTTTAGAAACTTATTGTACTTGATAGAAACAATGAAACATATATTTTATTTAATATTATCAGTTGTAAAGTTTTAATGAAATGAAAATGAATAACATATCACTGTAATAAAATGAGTATTTAGGTATGTTTAAGGCACCCTTGATTATGGAAAGGTTTTTTTATATAACAAATGTCAGTGAATTGATGAGGTATTTGGTTATGGATTAGGTTGTATATGTCATGGAATGAAAATCTATAAGTGGAGTAAAATTATTTATTGGATATAAATATATTTGTTGAATTGAGAGAAAATCAAGAGAGTACATCACTTAGCATATCTTAAGTAGAGTATATTTCAGAAATGAAAGTTGATACCCAATTGATATGGATGAAACAATAATATGAAAATCTTGGAGAAGAGGTGAATGTTTTTTTTAGAGGTTGGGGATGAAGCCTCATTTATTAAGGAGAAGAGGTGAATGTTTCTACAGTGATATATTAAGGACCAAAAGTTTTTATTCAAATCATAAATAATATAATACAAATGTCACATATGAATCACATTTAAATATGGTACCACTTTATCAAAGAGGAGGTGGAACATGAAGGTGTTAATATGGAGCACATCAATAAGTATTACATTTTATTTAATGAATTATTTTTCATATTGAAATTTTAAAAACATAATATAACTCTTACTTTTTCAACCAAAAATAAAAGATTAAGGAGTTCTGGCATATCGCATATTCCCATATGAAGTTATTAGTTAACTTATAAATTCATTATTAGAGTGTAATTTACACTTGGGGTTTATTATTTAAAGGGGCGAATTATGTGAAATTAGAATTAAAAAATTCATAGGTAGTGATTAATAGTGAAAAATATTAAAAAGTGGAAACCTATAATAAGTGTTAAAAACTCTTTGAAAATTATTATAATTTAAATCTAGGAACACAATTCTCTCTTGAACTATTTATTCTACACCAATTATTTCCCATATATAAATAGATTCATAGATTAGTTTTCCTATTATAATTTGGACTTTCTGTAGTATAAAGAGTCTTTAATTACACTTAATATTTCCAAAAAACCAAAAAGGGGAGAATATTAGAACTTTTATTACTAAATAATAAATTGATGAATCAAATGAGGAGTTTGGTGAAGCATGATAAAAATGGGTTTCACTTTTTAGATTTAAATTATAATGGATTAATTATATCTATGATGACGATTGGATGAATATTGGTAAATTTTAAAGGAGTTTTGGAGAAAATTATTTATTAAATGCATAAATCACACCCCAATATTATTAGTTTTTTCCATGAAACTTTTTGAGGAATTTAAATTCTCTGGTATCTATAAGGACTTACAATTTTAATTTAATTTCTTGATAATATAGTTTTTAATAGGTTTGAGAGGGAACTCTTATATGGACCAAAATCTACAGATTACATATATTTAAGTATCAAAGGAAAAAATTCCTATTATATGGATCAAATTCCCAATGTCCTAAGGCCCCATGCTATAAGAGCCCCTTATGAATTTTTTTTCATCACTTTACTCCAGCTCATTGTCCTGATGTTTAGTTTATGTCCTTTCATCACTAACTACTAGATTAAGGCCTCAACATGGTGCATTATATCCAATACATGAATGACCCTCTATGTTCAATTGATCACCAGATAATTCCTTCTCACCTTCATAATATCCACTTATCAGGAACTACTCCGGCCCAAAGAATAAAGCCACGCCATTAATAGCCCAGAGACCCAATGGACCAAAGTTCTAATTATATGGGATGAAATCCCAATTCATGTGAATTTTACTTCTTCTAAAGAAATTTTTACAATACCCACATTGCTACAATGATATGATATTTCTACAAGATCACATAAATATACCCCCACTAGATTTTATACCCAGGTTTGATATAGGATTATTTGAGGGATTACCTCTCATTAAAGCCCCCAACTATTGGAATTTCAATTTATAATTTAATAAACACTAATATGTTAAGAGATAAAATAATTCTATGATAATTTTGAAGGATCAAAAGTGTTACAACTTTGAAAATTATAGTTGAAGTATTATGATAAAGTTGAATAAAACAACAAATTTGATATTTTAGCCAAGAAAAAATAACTCCATAATTCTTGTGGATTATGGTGTGTCTATTAGAGATCTATGTAGGTTGTGAAAGGATGGTTTTTATACCTTGATACATTTTCCTTAAGGAAAGGTTGTATGGAAGGATATTTTATTACTATTGGTAATAACACCATAATGTGTCCCAATAAATTATTATAGATGAGGATTTAAAGATGAAATGTTTGGGGATGTGGCTTAGGGATTAGGAGAAATTAAATAACTAGAGGTTATATATTGGTGAGGAGTGCATTATTACACCATAATGGTGGTCATTTCACTATAATTCATGGGCCAAAAAAATATATGAGATATTGGACACCATGATTTTCAATGTTCATAAGATATATAAAAACACATTTTCTAGGAGGATCTAATAACTGAAGGGAATTTTTCTATAACGGTTCTTATAAAACCATAATATAGTAGATTATAGAAAAATCTTGTAGTTTGAGTATTTTTAAAATGTCGGTTTTCATAGATAATAGATAATTAAAGTTGAAAAAATGATGTCTTTAAAGGTCAATTATATGGTGATAAGTTTTATATGATGAATATAATTTTTGGAAGAATATATTAGAGATATTAAGAAGTGATATTTAAGGAATTTTGGATACATGACACAATAAATTAAGATTGATAAATTTTCACATATAGGGTTCTTAAAGAATGTTTATATGAGAGAACTGAAGCATCAGTAAAGGTTTAGATATTATCAAGAGGGTAAAGTTTAATAGAAACACTCCTATTTATATAATGTTTCGAATATTCATTTGAAATTTATTTAACGTAACTCACATGTCAATTTATTATAGAAAATGTATCTATAAGAAGCGAGTGAATAGGAATAAAGAAGGAGTGACCCTTGGTTTTAGTATTAATATAAACTAAAACATTTTAATCATGACGATGCATAGTTACTTCTTTTATACATCAATACATCATCAGTATATTCTCATTATATGTAGCCATTTTTGGATAAACTAGGTAAAATACTCATTTCATCACATTTAGTTTCCAAATATTGATGTTTTAAATACATTATTGGTATTTAATGGTTTCATTTGTTCTTATTAATGAAAGGAAAAGATAAATTTGATGAGAAAATTTTGAAACTCCAATTCAGCTCCACTTAGGGGGCTTTTGGTCTTATGGTTGTAACATCTTCCTATTTATAGGTTTGTGTAATAACTTTCCCTTTTATATAAATGCCTATGTATATGGTTTTGAATCATTATAACTATTTTGTAACATAAAACATTGATAAAAATAGATATCAGGTAATGAGTTCTCATTAGCTTCTCTTATTCTCTCCTCAATAAATGTATAACCCTTAATACCAATTGAAAACTTAAAACAAATACAAAGTAATTACATCTTAAAATTGAGATTACATTTTAAGTAATATTTAATTATTAACATGTGGTATATGAAAAAAGATAATTTTGGAAGAAAATATTGGAGAGTTTAAGAAGGAAGATTTGAATTATTTTGGATACATAACATGACACATTAAGAGATAGAAATTTACACATCTAGAGTTCTTATAGGAAGTTTCTTTGAAAGAACCAAAGCATCATTAAAGATTTAGATTTTATAAATAGGTTGAAACTAAATAAAAACCCCTTATTGTATTTATCATTTCCACATAAGAGTTAAATATCACATAGTGTGTGACTTAATTACACATACTTTGTCCCGTATTCAGTTTGCAGATAGGGTTTTTATTGAGTGTTAATTATGACATGGTGTGAACTTTCAATACAAAAATTATTTATGGATTGAAAACTCAAACTAGGGTGTACTAGAGTATATGACTGTCTATCCACCCAGCCACACACACTATGTATGTAGAGTAACACACCGTGTTTAGAGGTGACATGAATTTTGGACTTCGTGATATATTCCAAACTAACCAATGAATCACATAGACCATTTGAATCTTGATGGAATTCCATGTAGGTTGACTCCAAATGAAAAATTGATAACAATATAAACTTTAACTCAATTCCAAGGATCAGAAACAATGTTTTGAAGAGTATATTCCATGTACCATGTATGTTTGGGTGTTTTTCATATATTCTCACTTGAGTGTTAGAACTGGAAAAAACAGCCCATTCCTAGTGTCTTTCCATATAGGACATGATGGTGTGATACTTTTTCTCATATAAGACATTTTAAAAGTAAATTTTGGAAGTTTTAGGATCATAACTTCATAGAGACAACATTAGCATTTAGGAAAGATATTTTAGATCAAGCATAGAACTTATAAACCCTTGATGAATTACTTATATCAGATCATAGGTCCCCTACAAATTTTATTGGAGTCAACACAAACTTGTGGATTTATGACTTGGGTCCTCTATATTAGGCACATTGGGAATGGGTTAAATATTCCCTTCATTCTGAAAAGGTTTAGGTCACCTATAATGATAATATAGAAAGTAAACCCCTATTTGAGGGGTAAGGATCCTCAATATATGGAGTAGGTAACCCCCTAATATGATTCAATTTTCCCTTAATGAGGTGTGGGTTATCCATAGGGTTCAGTTACCCCCTAAACTTACATACATAACTCAGAGAGGTGTGGGCCCCCACTACACTTTTGGAGAGATGATGTGTGTAGAGACCATATTTGTTTTTGTTTAAATGCTTAAGATATTTTAAATTATATTTTATGGATGGTTCACTAAGTAATTTTTGGAAAATAAGTATTCTAAAGCCTTGATAAAAATTTATTAAATATAATATATTATTTTTATCCTTCCTATAAAAAATCATGATAAAATTTCATTTTCTCATAATTAAGAACTCAAATAATAAATATGACACTATGGTTGTGTCTAGGGCATGGGTTTACCCATAAGATTAGTATAATATTCATTTCCACCAGGGTCCTCGGGATTTTCCATCATAAGTTAAATTAATTAATTAAATTAATTGAATCAATCAATTTATTAATTAATTATTATATCACTAGACCTAAATTATTCTATTTAATCATCCTCAACCTCTCTCTCTAGGGTTCTTTTATAAAAACCCCATCTTGATGTATGGATATACTAGAGGATATCATTGGGAGAATCAGGATCAAGAGATGCAACAAACAGCTTCATCAAGGGATCTCCAATAGATCTTGAAGAAGATATGTACCTTTTCAATGAATTATCTGATCATGTGGTAGGGCTTTTTTATTTATGTATTTCTAAATTATTTATGATTTTGAGCATGTATATCTATTCATGATTTTTCCAAAAATGCATAGACCTTCAAATTTATCTTCTTTCAACTTTGGCATGGAATTCCTAATTTTGTGTTAGTTTCCTTTTATTATTCATTATCAGTGGATCTGGTATAGTTTAATGGTTCCTAGACTTATTCATTGGAAGAAAGCTATATTATTTTATAATATTATTCACCGTTTCCACTATCTTCTTTATTTTTTCAACACCATCCATCATTATGGATGTAGGTTCTACTAATCATACCCATATTGATGATTTATTTAAATCTAGGTCTTACAATTGATGGATTTGGGTATGGAGGCAATGATTGGTTTTTTATAATTGAAGATTCATGATGGTGGATCACTATAAGTCACAATGATATAGGATCTCAAGTCTATCATCCTGAAAAACATTAGGGTTGATTGAAAACCTATTTTAGATCATTTTTTCAGAGATGAATGGATGGAAATCGATATTTATTGGAATTCTAGAGATGAAAGATTCATTTAGAAGAATTTGGGGTCTAATTTTATGTATTAGTAATTAAATCATGGGTAATTTTGGGAATCTCTCTAGTTATAGGTTTGAAGATGTGATCATAAGATATGAGACCCATAGCCACAAATTATTTACCATCCAGGAAGTGCCAATTTAGTTTTCAAAGTAGTTAAGGATCACATTGAATTTGAACTTAGGAAACATATTTTTTCTTTTAAGATGAAAAAAATGGTGTGTATAGGGAGTAAATTACTTATTGGTCATTTTACCATAGACAATATATGGCCCCAGACCACACATTGTGTATCCACTGTGGTATATGAATTGGACTCCTTGATAAGACACACCAAGTGAATTGACTTAGTCCTTACACTATGTACCCTTCCTATGAAATGCCATGTAGGTAGACCCTCACAACCCATGTAATGGGGAAGTACATGGTCATACTTCCCTATAGGTGATATAATTCATGTACCCCTATAGTACATGTTGTATAATTTTCCAACCATAGGTAATTTTCATATCTCCTTTCATGGGATTTAGATTTGGGTGTGTAAGTAGTCCATCCTGAGTGTTTATCCATATAGAACACGATGATGAAATTATATTCATAATAAAAGGTGATACATGAGGTGATATGTTTAAATTATCCTTCTTAGTGAAAAGGAACCCCATGGATCAGTGAAGAATCGCTAGGGGTAAATTAGTGATTTAGTTATTTTTAAGTTTCCTTTTGAACAAAAACCTTGTTGTTGATTAAAGTGAATATTGATCACTATACAACACACACACAGGCACAAAGGGAAATAAAGATTTACCAGGTTCACCTCTCAATATAAGAATGCTAGTATATGGAATTATCCATATTTTACTCAGATCCCACTACCCATTAGTTTCAACATATAGGTACAACGTGAAGGTTTTATACTTATACTCATGTTACAAAAAGTCTCATAACTGTGATAGTTATTCCCACACTTTTATAATGATAAATAACTTGATATCAACAAGAATAAATCCTTCTAGGCATATCATTAATTTGTCGATGCATTTCTCCACCCGTCCTCTTCTTTAACCTATAGAAACTCATGTAGAATCTATTTATACTATTCCAATTTACACAACCACTACTTATTCTTCTTAACTTATTCTTTATCTATTCTTCCACTTCACACATATCACACTATTCTTAAGCTTCACATATACTTCCAAAAATCATATCCACAAAAAATACAATTAATATGATCTAATTGAAAATTTTCAAATTCAAATTCAAACGTTTAACTTTCACCAACCAAATCAACTAATACCACTTCATTATGAGCCTTTAGATCTTGTTGGATCGATTAGACATCATTGATACATCCAAAAAAACATCACTGATCAATTTAGTGTGATATTAGACCATATAAGAAACCACATTATAAAAACTAATTAAAATAAAAAAACTCCCAATATTGCTTGCACCATGTCCCAGTGAAAAATATTGTGTTTTTTTGACTCAAAACATTGATCATCATGAGAATGGTCCTCCTCTTTTTATAATATTTGTCATAAAACTCCACCTATTGACCACGAATTCCTATATTGTGATCATGGGATCTTTACTCTTCCCATTTTTGATTACTACTCGACTTGTTGAACATTTCCTAATTTGAAATCACCATGAATATAGTGTCTTACCCATTTTAAAAAAGTACAATGGAAGTTCATCATAGGTATCACCACATGTGTGTTCCCTTTCCATTTTTCTATTTTGGTCATAAACCTCATCAACACCATGTTCTATGGGTGTGTCCCTATCTGGCCTTATTCTCTATATTCATTATGATCACCTATAGTTGTGTACATTCCCATGTTAGGAAATATTCACATCAATATACCCTCAACTATGGGCTTGGTTTTTTGGTATTGACCCTCATTTTTCTCAGGAGCCTTCATTATTTCAAGAACCTTCTATCAACCATAAAATATCTTTTTAGCTTTATAAAAGGCTTGAATCGTAATCAAACAATAATGATATTTATAACCCTAAAGATCATTTCACATGGAATCATCTGATTTGACAAATAATATTATTTTTGTATTGATAATAAAAGGTAACACAATCAATCATACTCTCTTCATCAATTATTCAACCTCACTAATCACAAAAACCATATCAACACCTATTAGGATAAAAAATATTTACCTTTGAATTTTTCTATCAACCAAGGAACATAAATCACTATGAAACTCTAAAATCTTATAAAAGGATCACTGTTGAATAATTCTAATCCAATTTGAGTGAACTCAGTATGATAATTAATAATAATAATAAAAAAAAAATACCATGTTTTCCATAGGATATTGATTTATATATAGATTACTTACCAATAACCTCATGATATTTAATTAAAACTTCATCATCACATCATAAACATTTAAAACATGAAAAATTATATAACCTCAAATAATAAACCATTAAAATAGTTCACACATTCTAAAATCACAACTTACCCCATTTAATAACTCTATATAATTATATTCTTCTTTTTAAGATAAAGGTAACACATGTCAATGGATACTCCCACTATATTACATACTCCCCTATGAAAAAATATTAGGAATATAAAGATAAAATAAATATTTATGTTTTCATTTTTCACCCCATTTGAAAACAATATCCAAATACATGATGATATAGGGTACTTCTACACCATACCTTATCCCTATAATGAATGTGGTTAAACACCAAATTTCAATATCAGATTCTAAAATGCTTCTTTTGACAATAGTTTAGTGAAAAAATATTCAATCTACTTGTTTAAAGGAAAAATTATATTTTCAACTAATTATTCTCCACTAAATTCTTGTTGAATTGATATTTAATATCAATGTTCTTGGATCTATTATGATAAATTGTTTCAAAATATAAAACATTAACTTTTTGCGGAAATGGTAAGAAAAATTTGAATTGTGTAAAGCCTTAAAACTAGTGTAAATGTCTCCTCATAGATAACTCCTTCAACCTGTGAATATAATTTACACAACAATAATTCATTATTTCTCACCACTTATCCTTTTTTCATTCATCTTGTTTCGAAACACCCATTTTTTTAAATTTTTCTTATTTTTGGGCTTGGTTACTAAATCCCATGTCTCATTATTTTATATCTAATCTAACTATTAATTCATAACATCAATAAACTATTTATTTTTCATTTATTCTTACACATTTCATGGTTCAAATTAAGGGATCAATGAGATATGAGAGGCTAAAATCAAATTTATTCTAGTTTTAATATGTTTTTCAATGATTTACAATGATATTTTGAACATGAAATTTACTTATTATCCTTGGATGAAGTAAAAAAAGATTGTTATTCATGACTTAAATTTAATGAATCAGCTTTTTAAACTTGAACTTATTCAAAATTCTCACTATTTTATGAAACATAAACTTTTCATTTTAGAAAAATAGATTCATAGTTATCACTTCTATAACTTTCTTCTTTATAGTAGTTCACTTTATTTATATCCTCCATCACATTCACTTAAAAAAATCCACAACCTTCCCTATCTATTTTTTAAAACAACGGTATCCTCTTTAGTTTGGTGGATAACCTAGGAAGATACCATCAACACCTCTTATCTCATATTTTCCTAGAATTTAACTTTAAACTTTGATAATTCAAGGTATTTAAAGCACTATTTGATACTTAAAAATTTCATAACTCTTATAGTACATCTCATATGATGATATATCATAAGATACCCTAAAAATTAAATTGTTTTTAATTTGAACCAATTCTTTAATAGCTTCTCTTCAGAAATAATAAAATGTGCCATGCTATAATAACATATTTTGATCCATCTTCATAAGAATTATATTCCTTTTCTCAGACACACCATTTTTTAAGGTGTGTATGGTGCACCAAGTTCATGAAATATACCATGTTTTTCATCACATGCTTCAAATCTTCCAATGGTATAATAAAAATTATTATATGGTCAAATATTCTTCAAAGAGTAACCATACTCTTTCTCAGAACTTCTCCTGAAACTCTTAATCCTTTTTTGAGACTTTGATTTATATTTCATAAACATAATACCTGTAATTTAATTTAATTCATCAATAAATAAAATAAAATACTTATCTCCAGTTTTTGATTACTTCCTCATGGGCTGGAAAATGTTAGAGTGAGTTAACTCTAAAGGATTAGTAGATTATATTTCAACATTATTATGTGGATTAAAAACAATCATTCCTTTTTTAAAAGTGAAAAAAATCCAATTAATTTCTCATTTAAACTTTTTAATATCATGAAAATTATCTCGATGAATAGTATAACTCATATTATTTTGGTCAAGATGACCAAGTCTTCGATGAAACAATTGATTTCCTTCTTTTATGCTCAAATTAAAAAAAATTAAACATTACCAATTATAATAAACTTTCCTATTTTCTATTTTCATCTTGTAAAGATACATCCATAATTAAATATCTTCACAAAAAACCCATATTTATGAAGGATCACTTGATTTCCTTCATCACATAACTAGTACACACTAAGAATATTATGTTTCAATCATTTAACATACAATGTTATCTTGGATTTAAAATGATATTTTCTAATTAATTTTAATCCAAAAATTTCATTTTGAGTGTCCCATTATTAAAAAAGGTCATAGATCCTTCTTTAAAATTTTCAACTTATTTAGTGAGATTTAAATATCTCATCACATGTGATTAATAATCACTTTGCAAAATTTATGGATATTATACTTTGGATGATTTATAGGAAAATTCGCAAACCAAATCATTATTTGTTTTCTCATTTCTCTTCTGACTGACTAAAATTTACTTTTTATAAATTCAATTGAAAGAATGGAGTAAAAAAATCATCTAAATAGGAAACCCTCAGGGGGGTCAAAAATGATGCATCCCAAGGGTATCACCTACAATAAAGGAATTTCACTCTAAAGGAAGTGAACCCAAACTAGCATAAATTGAAACCTCCTCTCCTAGTCTCCCAATATTTGAAAGTGCATCTGCAATGAAGTTGGTCTCCCTCCAGCTTTGATGAATGATCTTCCCTTGATTAGTCTCCAAATCACACCTTTTTATAGGATAAAAATAAATCCTTTTAAAATATAATCAAGTTTCTCACATTGTTCACAAACATATTCTAATAGTTAAAATCTTTTTTTTTTCAATTTTCAATCCAGATTTCTCAAATAGTCTCTGAAATATTTTCCTTTCAATGTGATGAATCCCCTTAAATTTTTATCTTCCAAACCATCTAAACTCATCATTTTATTGGTAATTAAAATAACACATCATATTTATGTTCCTGAAATGTTTATAGTTCAAAAAATAACCATAAAAAATATTTTCCTTAAAACCATCATGCTATCCATAATGGTGAACATGTCTTTCAACATTATTGTCACTATGAATCTCAAATTATTATTATAAACAAATAATTTAGGGAAATAAAGACTCTTTCTTATTCACATCCAACTTCTTTGTAGTGTTTTCCCTTCACCATATAGGTATTTTTTCCATTATTTTAGATTCACATAGAATTTACCAAATCTAGGAAACACTTTATTTTTATAGAGACTTGGAATTATTTATTTGATTCTTTTTAACAAGTATAACACAAGTTCTATAAGTGTTTTTATCTTAATTTTTTATTGATTCTTTCTTATGTGCATGATCCTCATGTTTTCTTGAGCTTCACCAAATTTCATGAATATATTTCAAGAAATTAAACATAAAATTTTCATGTTTTTTCTATACTAACAAATATTTGTTTTAAATTCTAGATCACCTTATATTTATCCTTCATTAATTATTACATTTTTTTAATGAACTGTTCTGATCAATTTTTTATTCAATTCAAAAAATTCTTTCTGCAACATTGACTTCTATTAAAACCAACCAGTTGTAATTTCCAAAAAATCATAACTAATAGATAATAGATATAAAAACATCATGTATTTCCATATTTGATAGATTTTTCAATAAAATATAGTAATACCCCTGTCATTAATTGAATTAGGATTTCCCATGAAATACACCAAAAATTTATAGATAAAAACTTAAAAATAGATAAAAATATTATTAAACATTGAACAAGAAATAACTAATGAGGGGAACCTTCCCTTTGATACCACTTGAAAATAAGACTTCTAGATCAATGAAGAGTCACTAAGATGGGAACTGAATTAGTGATTCAATTATATTTATGTTTCCTTGGTGAAACATCCCCCATCACTAGTTAAAGTGAATATTGATCATTTTCCAACACGCAAACAAAAAAGAGAAAGAATATTTGAAAGGTTTAACTCTCAAAATTATAAGGATGGTCATTGTCCTGATTTGGATTTCATAGAGATCACACTATCTAGTAGTTTCAATATGTTCATACAACAAGTAGGGATTATATTTATACTCATGTTTTAACAAGTCTATTAACTATGATAATGCTTCCCACACTGTTATAATGATAGTGAACTTGATATCAATAAGAATAAATACTTCCTAAAATTTATTTCATTTATTTATGTAGTGTGCCTCCTCTTATTTTATAACCTTTATAAACTTAGGTATAATATCTTCACTATGTGCCAATTTACACAACCATTACCTTTTCCTCTTCACTTCTTCTTTCTCTCTTCTTCCACTTTACACAAACTAAAATATTCTTACACTTCACATACACTTCTTTAAGTCCTTTAAACTATAGAAATTTAAAAAAATATCAGCCTAGTCAGAATTTTTAAATTCAAATTCAAACATTTAACTTCTATCAATTGACTCAACTATTCTTGATTATTTTTGAGTTTTTAGATCTTATTACATTGATTTAACATCATTTATAATTCCAAAAATACATCAATGAATGATTTAGTGATCTGTAAAATCCTCCATTAATACAAATTATCAAAAATAATCTAAATAGAAGAAAACCAACCAATACAGATTACACCATGGCCTAGTGAAAAATATTTGGATGTTTTTCTCAAAATTCTGAGAACCACATGTGTGGCCTCCTACTTTTAGTTTTTTGGGAATTAAAATCTACATGTTGACCATGGATTCATCTACCATGGTTTTGGTATCCAACATATTTCCATTTTGTTTTTTCTACTACACCTATCAACCATGACCTTACTTAACACCACCACGGGTGTAGAGGCTTGACCATTTCATATAGGTATACTAGAAGTATACCATGGGGATCACCATGGGTGTGGCCACTTTCCATTTTCATATTTTTGGCATACTTTTCTTCAACACACCATGTGATGTGGGTGTGTCTACATTTGGTGTTTTACAATAACTTCACCCACACAACCTCTAGGTCGTGGACTTGCCTATATTAGGAAATCTCTACATCAACACACCCTCCTCCACGATCATGGTATTAATAGATTATTCATCCTTTATCCCAATAGATGTCATTAATTTATGAACCATTTATCAACCATATAATCTCTTTACTACTTCATAAAATTCCTGAATCATGATCAACCAATCATGATATTTATAACCTTGAAGATAATTTCACATTGAATATTCTAATATAACTTAAAATATGATTTATATATTGAAAATAAAATCCAACAGACTCAATCATATACTATTCACCAATTCTTCAACCACATTAATCAAAAAAACCATCTCAACACCTCTTGGGTTCAACACTTTTCTCTATCGGGCTGATGATGGGGATCAAACACAGCAATCAAAAGTCCCCTAAAAACATGTTTATAAAAGTTCAATGTCCTGCCAAATTAATGAAAGGGTTAAGTGATCTAACACACACTTGGGTAATGGGTTTGTTATCTATAGATTTAGGTACTCACCCATTTTTAATCTTAGATAAGGAACATGTCCTCTACTGGGGTTGGTTTCTCCCTCAAAAGATACTTACCCTTTTTCATGTCATGGTTCTCCTACTACTATTCTATAAAGGTGATGTGGGTTTCTAAGTTGGTTAGTTAAGGTTTAGGGGTTTACTTCTTGATTTTCATTTAATTGGGCTATATATAATGATAGTGTCCCCTATGTCTCGAGTTCTCTAACCTAAAAAATATATTGGTTATTATTTCCTTATTTCCTTTTTTTGAGGTGATCAATCCTCTTATTAATACTTTATATTTTTTGATGTGTCTTATTGGGTATGTATTTACTCATCCCTAATGAAATTCTTCTCACATACGTGTTAGGTGTTATGTAGATGATGGATAGTTTCGTAGAGAACTTAGGGGGCATGGTATTTTTGGATATTAGTGGTGACTAGTGGAGCCCAAAATTGAGAGTAACATGTGATGTTCATGTTTGGAGATGGTTTTTAATGGGGATCTATTCAACTCATTTATTTAGGTTGTTTTTTTATTCATTTGGGTGTGTATCTTAACCCATTTTAATTTTGGTTTTTACTAGTTAATCCTTTATAAATATTAGTGGTTTTGACATTAATTATATATCAATGTTAGTTTAATTTGTTAATTATAAATTATTATGTCATTTATGGTGATGTGAATTGTTTATAAATTCATTTGGATCAAGATTCACATCTTGTGTGATATTCCTACTTAGTGGTAGTCACCAACACCTGACCAATTAGAGTCATGCTTGGGGTGGAACACTTATCTTACCACCACCCAAGGGGGGTTTTAGTGGCTTGGGTCATGTTAGAGTGGTATCAAATCATGTTTATCTTAAGGTTGAACTTCATAGTTACATGTTTGGTGAAAAATGGTTAGGTAATTTAGTGAAATAATGTTAAAGGTTCTTGAGTTTATCTCTTAATCTGGGTAACCCAATGTTGGTGTGGTGGCCAATGTATCCATACACTAGGAATATTATAACCTTCTTGTAAACTTGGTAAATTGAATCACAATTATAGGGAACAAATAAATGATACAAGCATCATGTTTGAGTTATTTATTTATTTCCATTTACTTATTGAGTGAGTTCTCTAGATATTATTTTATGAACATAGTCTATATTTTTAAATTTAAGGATTCCTCCATATAGATAACTAAATAGGATCCTGATTTAGTGTTGTGACATTCCCATTACAACAATTTATCCCCTAGTAATAGATCAACTATGTGAAGAGTATTCTATATAGGGAAAATATTATGAGGTGATTCCACCAAGTATACGGGGTGTAGTACCTCTACCCATTGTGTAATGAATAGAACTACCTATCATATTGTAAGTGTAAATTATACCACCCATGAAGTGACCAATTATTCTAGTGGGACAAGATTATGATACCAGTAGGGTGAGTTTTCTACATGAGTTATAGTGACATAAACAACTGAGGTTTTGAGGAAAGCATATCACTTAAGCAGCCGATGAATGGATTAATATATTTTTTTGAGTATTCAAGTATTTTTGGAAACCTATTGATCATATGGTATTGTTTTCATATGATCTTCTCTATTGTGTGGTTATTCATTGGGGGACCTTGATCATATAGTCCCTCAATAAGGTAACTCTTCCGTGGATAAAGTTTTAGAACGTTTTCCAAGAAGAGTACTACTCGGTGATGTCGGGGTCCATATGTATCTAAGAGATGTTACAATTTCATAGGGGTAGAATACCTATTTTTGAGTATGAATTAAGATTCACTAATATCTGGATGTACTACCTTCACATGATTCATGGTGTATTATTTCAAGGATGGAAGTGTTAGCACGACCTCCATAGATATATTCAAGATGATGTTATTCCCCTATGTTTTCCTACCTATTTCGGGGTTCTAATGGGATATTTGGTGATGGAGAGATTATCAAGGGAGAAAAAACATGTAAAATGTTCTAGTGGAAATCATCCATGAATATATTCATCATATGTAATAGGTTGGTGATAGGTATCAGGTTCATGATGTAGGAGGCATTCAAATGTGTAGTATTAAACCCAAGTATTAGTATCTTAGAAGTTGTTTAGAGAATCCATTCATCCAGGGGATAGAATTTACTACTACTCAATGGGAAACAATTATATGGCATATGAATTCTAGAACTATCATGAAATAAAGGGGATCTAAGAAGTAGGTGGACCTCTCCATCAAAGGTAGTTCCATGATTAGGGACCTCCAAGAGGTAGATAAGGAGGTCCTTAGTGAGGTTATTTTTGCAGTGGAGATAGAGATTCATTAAGATGGGGATCTAGAAGAGGACATCAATATGATATACTTCGACCACTATGACCCCCAGGAAGTATAATTCATGATTAGAGGACTGTAATCTAGGGATATGACTAGATATAGGTGATGGAGGGTTTGGACAGGACATCTCCTGACATGGTTTGAAGTTTGATCTATATCTACTCTACTCAGTCACATGTACTTGTAGATACCACTTTGATTCATTAATTTATTATTTAATCTATATTTCTTTATTTAGATATCTTTATGAATCCCCATTCCTAACCCATGTGTCTAGGGACTCATATTGGAAGAGATCATACACTCACCCATATTTTTTGGTGAGGTGAGTTTTTACTTAGTGGAGAGAGGATTTCATGGGACCTCATAGTGTCTATGATTAGGCCCTATGTCATCATCCTGGATAAATACTAGATATCCTCAGTTATTTCTCACATAGACTACTACCATCAAATAGTGACGTGATTTTGATCTGATAGATCAATATTCTCCTTCATGAGAGAGTGAGACATTCAATCGAGATAAATAGAGATTGTGCATGGTAATTTTCAACTGATCACCCATAATCTTTAGAGTTTGACTCTATGTGTGGAATATGACTTGGAAAACTATCCTCTTATAGTTTTGTAAGATTATGTAGATTTACTCCTTAAGGATGTACTAGGGTTACCCACTTGCTGATATGTTGAATTCTACATCAATTTGTACCCAAAGAAAACTCTAATATCTTCTATAGCTTATCATATGGACCTATCAAATCTCAAGTAGATGAAGGTGAATTTATAGGACCTTATAGACAAAGGTTTCATCAGACCTAGTGTGTCCCTTGGTCATCTATAGTATTAATTTTATAATAAATTATTTGCTAGTTTGAGTTTTTTTATCAACCATCACCACCTAAATTAGGTTAAAGTTAGGGAAAAATACACTCTTCCACGTATCAATGAAATATTAAACCAAATAAAATAATTAAAGTGTTTATCATAGGTCAATATTAGGTCTTACTATCACTAGATTTGGGTTCCTATGGATATTATTTTGAAGATGTATTTTTTATGCTTCTACAAGCATTATGTGGTTCTACTGATTCCCTCTAGCATAATGAATGCTTGAGTTGTGTTCATGGGATTTATAAACAAAATATTTTATCATTTCTTGGACTAATTCAAAGTTTTATTAATTGATAATATCCTAATCCATTTATTAATAGAGTATGATCATGTTGTTTATCTGAAAATTTTCATGGACTTACTTTGGGAGAACCATCTCTATAACATGCTCTCAAAATATCATTTTTGAATTCAATGGGTCCAGTTCCTAGTACTTTTCATTTAAAAGGGTGGGTAGTTTTAGACCCAACAAAGATCAAGGAAGTGCTAACTTAGGATCCACCCAAGAGTGTGTTATATGTAAAAACAAATTGGGTTGTAAGGGTATTGTTGGATATTCATGGAAAAATTATACCTGATTTTGACCCACATGACCAACCTCGCTCAAAATGGTAATCCATTTTTTTGTCCGAATGATGCTATATATATTTTGAGGAGATGAAGAAAAGGTTAATGAGTTATCCGGTTTTTAGTTTAGAATATGAGGTATTTGAGTACATCATACTATGTAATGAATTTAAAGCTAGGCTTGGTTATGAATTAATGCATAGGTAAGTATTAATTACTTATGGGTATCGATAGTTAAAACACCATGAGCATAACTTTATGAACCATCATTTGGAGTTCCCTTCGTTATTTTTCACTTTGAAGACTTTGATGCACTACCTTCTTGGAAAGTAGTTCATAGTCTATATATACCATAATAGTCTTAGGTACAACTTTACATAGTGGGATCTTAACATATGGTAGAGGCATTGAGTTCTTACATGACTGTGACTTTGAGATTGTCTACACTCTAGTAAAGGAAAACATGGTGGCTAATTCCCTTTGTAGGAAGTATTATTCTTAGATATTAGGGGAGTCTTATGAGTAGTTTACTTATTATAGATATCTATAGCTGATGAAAGAGAGGTGTATTATCTTTGATTTATGGTGTTAGCCCCTACTATTTTTTATCATGTGAAGGAGGCACATTTGGGTGACATTGATTGTGAGGTTTTATGAAACTAGATATCCTTAAGAAATAAAATGAATGAATATTCTGAAGGTGGGGTGCATATCATCTTCTTCTGAGGATGAATAGTTTTTCAATCATGTTATGATTGGATTTTTGAGGGATTTTCATGCATCACCCTTAGTGGTTCATCTTGGAGTGATGAATATATATGAATACCTCAGGCATCAATTTTTTAGGTAGGTATGAAATAAAGGGTAGTAAATTTTATCATGTGATTCATCACTGTTAATAGGTGAAGGAATGGATCTAGGTCCTAGTGGGGTTGGGCCAATCCCTTGAGGTTTTGAAGTGGAAGTGGGATGGAGTATCAATGGAGTATTAATGGAATTAATGATAGGTCTCTTACAATTAGTTCTAGGTGAAGATGTTATCTTGGAGATCATTGACCTACTGGTAAATTTATCTGGATTCCTTTATATTTTAGAGAAGATTTTGGTAGATATATTATGATAATTGTATGTGGAGTAAGTCATTCAGCTATATGGGATACCCTCAATGATTATTTTTGACCCAAATTATCAATTTAAATAAAATTATTGAGGGGTATATAGGTGGAATTGAGTTAAATAACAACTACCACTCCGCCATTAGTAAAATAAATTTTGAGGCCCTATATAGGAGATCATGTAGGTCACCCCTATTCTAGACAAAGGTAGGAGATTCATCCCTAATCGGGATGAAGTTAGTATGGGTGATGATAGTGATGGTAAAATAAGTTAGGGATTAAAGTATAATTCTTAGAGTATTTAGAATTTCTACAAAAATTGGTGATTAAGGCATTTAGAGTTAGATTATGGTGATCATGTATTCTTGAAGGTATTTCCATGAAACAATTTACAGAGGTTTGTTCTGAGAGGTGATATATCCCTGAGGTTCATCATTTCATTAAATATCCCTTGTGGGGTGGGTGAGTTTGATCACTATCTAGAATCCCCCTACACCCATAGTTGAATCAGGTGAAAAAAATCTTCTGCATGTCATAGTTAAGGATATACATTCATGACACATCACACGTTATTGATTGGGGTGAACTAGAAATTAAGTATGGTTGTGCCTTCTCCGAGTACCTAGTGGAGATTGAGGACTAACATAAAATAACTATTTATAGATGATCTATTCTATTGGTTCATATTCATTAGTAGTATAGGAACCTCTATGAGAGTTCATGGGAATGTGAGAGTCAAATGTTGTCTTGGTACCCTCATCTTTTTTATAAGGTTGTGTTTTTAGGATGAAAATTATTGAAGGAGGGGAGGATGTAGAAACCACTATTTTTGTTGTTTGAACCCTTGGGATATTTTTATGATATTTTATAGATTTTTCACTGATCTATTTTTGGTAGATCATAATTGTAGAGCCTTGATAATAATTTATTGAATATAATCTATTTTTTAGTTCATGTGCAAGTGATATTGCATAAAAAAATTCATTTTCTCTTAATTTAAGACTCATTTGGGAAATTTTACACCATGATTGTGTTCAAAATGGGAGCTTAACCATTGTATTGATATAATTTTTGTTCACATTGTCTTCCTCAGGATTAGAACAACACAAGTGTAATTAATTAATTAATTAATTTTTATATCTACAGTCCTAAAATCCTTTATTTTATCATCCATAACCTCTATCTCTTAGGTTAGTTTCTATAACCTTAGTTTGACATAGGAATAGATATGATTAGATTTCTTGAAGAATCAATACCTGGTGATCTGGAAAACTCATTCATCAAGGAATCTCCACTACTTATCTAAGTGTACATGAACCTATTCAATGACTGATCCGATCAAGAGGTTAGGATTTGATATTTTTTAATAATATTTTCTTCATTATTTTGAGCATGGAAATCCATTTATGATTTTTTTAAATGGAATGGATGTATAAATCTATCATCTTTCTACATTGTAATTAAATTAAACCTTTTATGTTTTATTTATAATGAATATCTTCCTATTAGAAAATATTTAGACCTATGAACCAAACACTTACAATATCATTCTGGAATATTATTCATTATTTCCTCCTATATCATTTTTATTTTTTTCATCAACCATAATTTTGGCCAGTGGTTTGATGAATCAGACCTAGATCTATGTGTGATTGAAATTCATGTCTTGAGATCGATTAATTTGATCATTGAGATAAGGATTATTGAATGAGGAATTAATGATGGGAGATGGTGGACTACTATAAGGTTCAACGATGTGAGAAATTTGGACAAGAAACATGTGAAGTCATCATGATTGTGTGAAAACCCAATCTAGATCATTTTTAGGAGTGTCTTAGTTGGAAATTAACCATTAGAGTCACGACATCAATGAAAATGTATTTTGGACGTTTTTTTGGGTCCAATAAAAGTTAGGAACAATGATAATGTGTTGATTCTGGGAATTTTTTAGTTTTTAGGCTTAAGGATGGGATCACACAACATGTGACCCTAGGAAACACACGGTGTATTATCCAGTATGTAGTGGAAAGGATTTTAATTGAGATATGGATCAAACAACACATTAACTTGGTACACATTCCATGTTACCCTAATTCTACCAATAAGGAATTTATAGGGAGATCATGTCATAGTGGCTATTTGACCAAACATTCTATGTGGGTCTAGACCAAATGACTTATATCCTTAGTGGTACATGACTCGACCTCCTCCATAAGACACACTGACTATATTGACTGAGTCTACATACTCTATAAACCTCATAATACACTTTGTGTTGATACAGCCTTACATGAAATTTAGAAATTCATTACATTGAAAAAATACCCCATGGTGGATATACATCGTGTACCTCTATGGTATGTACAATGTAATATTATATCCTTAGTATATTTTTGTATAATCTTTCTTGAGACTTGGATTTGGGTGTGACTGACTGAAAATTACTTTTTTATTATTGAAACACTTTTGAGGGAGAATGTGAGAAACCCCAAAATCAGACTGATCAATCTCAAAACAACACAAGAAGGTACGGGAAATAAACCAAAGAAAATAACCGGACCTGCCCCACCCCAGAAAATGAGTCATGATAGCAAGACTTCACCAACACAGGACCCTTAGGCAAACATTCTTGTGCATAGCACACTGGAATAGTACTAATGGCGTAGCCATACCCTCTCAAGCATCCCAATCCAAAAGGCCTCCATCGATGAAGACTTCACGCTCTGATCCTTATCCGGCGCAGGTCCAAGTAAAGAGCTGGAAATAAGCACCAAAAATCCAAACAGAGATAGCCAGCAGGAAAAACCAAAGGGTTTCACATTCTCACAAACAAGACCTCTCAAAGCAGCTGGTAAAAACCACCAACTTGACCAGAATCACCAAGAAGAAAATTAGTATTACCTGAATCTCTCTCCCTAAAAATTTTCCAGGACAGAGATGAAACCTGTAAGTTAGAACCTCCAAAATCTTCTTCTCAAACTTAGAAGCAAGTTGATCCCACGTCTGAATGTACTCCTCAATGATGATTTCCCCTCTGTTAAACCCCCTACCAGAATTGAGTTCTGTTTGTCAATCCATGAAAGTTTTTCCTCATTAAGGGAGACCTTTAGCGACCTCCCCATTATCTTAGTTGCCTCCTCCTCAGTTTCATTGAGCATCAAGACCTGATCCCTCAACGCATCTTCAGAACTAAAAAGGAGAACCAAGTCATCATCATCCCGATCCCCTGGCCTCTGAATGTGACTATACTCACTCCTTTTCTGTCTTCCCGTCCTTCATCTTCTTTGCAGAGCGATTCACAAGAGGAGGAGGTAACAAAGAGTAGTCTTTCTTACCCTTCCTCTTATTGAAACCCCTAATTCTCCTTGGACTTGAATCCTTATCTGCTGATTGACCATGTTCACCCCCTTTGCTATCCTTCACTCCAGCCCCAGCTCCCTCACCTAGGGTAAAGGATTCAGAAATCTCATCAGCCTCTAAAAGGACTTCAAACCTATTTCTCAAAGTGGATGATGTAGGAATTAGGTCCTGACCCCCTCCCACATTCTCTATTTGAACTTCCCTTCTAGACATATCACCACTTCCATCCAAAGGCTGAATCTCCATACCCAAACCAGCCTCCCTATCCAACAGCATCCTGCCATTAGCCTCGCCTTGACTTGGCTGCAAGAAGCCACACCCCATGAATTGAGGCTGCTTGCAAAAATCTTCTAAAACCACACCCTATAAGGCACAACCTGATTGCTCCATAGAACACTCCTCGTTGGTTTAAGGTTGACATTCCCCTGCAGGTCTGGACTGACCATGTCTGGCCACTGCATTACAATTCGGCACTGATACTGGTCTGTTCACACCACCAAGATCACCTAGCAGTCTACTAAAAACATATTGGACTCTCGGATCAGGAGGAAAATCAAGAGTCTTACCCTCCCTCACCTTGTTGTCAACACAAGAATTCAAATGTCCTGAGCCAACTGATTTTCTGCCATCCCCTTTATCATCATGGTCTGGAAAAAGGATGTGAGTTTGACTGCTTTCACAATCCGAACCCTGCCCTGCAAATTGATGATTGTTGGCCCCCAAAGAAGAGGCACTATGCTTAAAAGTTACCTTGGGATCATTCACCAATCCCTCTATCCAAAGAACAATTTCTTTTTCACGTAAATTCCCACCTTCAGCTTCAGCCTCCTCAACCCACGCTGCTACTGTTTTAACCCTATCCCAGCTCCTCACTTTTTCCTTGGTCTGATCCTAAGCTCCCGACACTGGGAGTTCAACACCCTGCCTTGCCAAATCCTGGAACTGGACCGTTCCAGCTGCTTCCTTCCTAGTCTATACTAATTGTTTTCCTTATAGAAGGTGATGATGCACTTATATTCATAATTAGAGATAAAACATGAGGTGATACATGAATATTAGTCTTATTATCTTTATAGAGATGACAATAAGGACTAGGTGTGGTTTTCAAAACATTTATAGGGTAGGAACTCCCTTGGAAATGTGTTTATAACAGGTTTCATATCCCCTATATTTTTTATGAGGTAATATACTTCCCTAAAAACATAGGGTACTAGTCCTCTACCTATGGATTTGGGTACTTTCTTATCTATGAACTCAGATAGGCAATGGGTCCTCCCCTGAGTGTTGTTCTTACCACAATCAATATTTATCATTTAATGAGGAACACGTTAACCACTACTATTCCAAAGAGGTGATGTGGGTTATCAAGTTGGATAGTTTTGGTTCTTTTGGAATCTTTCAATTATCTTGTAGCTAGTCTATGTAGATAGGAACTCTTTTATATGTCCTAAGTACTCTCCTTTAAAGAAAATCAAGGTTATTATTTCCTCTTTGACTTTGTGGTTTGAGATGACTGGTATTTTTATTATTAATTGGTCGTTTTTAGGGAATACTATTGGGTATTTATATACTCAGTGTTATATGGGTGTCTTCATCCATATGTGTCATATCTTATGAAATTGATAGATAGTACAATGATGACTTTAATGGACACAGTTTTGTTAGAGCTTAGTAGAACCTAAAGGTGAGATTTATAGAAGATGTTTGTGTCAATAGATGGTTTATCATAGGAATATATTCACCTTAGATGTTAGGTTTTTTTCCACGAGGTTTCTGGATATATATATTTCCACTTCTTCATTATGGTTTATGAATTACTTATTCCCTTTTTTATCTTAGCAGTAGCCACATGAATTATATATTGCATTTAATTTTATTTTTATATTCTACATTATTATTTAATTTTTGGTGTTGTGTGTTGTGTATAGGTGCATTAGGATAGGGAATCCCATCATGTTTGATATTATTACTTAGTTCTAGTCACCAATTTTTGGCCTATTTGAGGTGGGATTGGGGTGGTACACTCAACTTACCACTTCCCAGTATGGGTTTGGTGGGTAAAGTCGTGTTAATTTAAAAGTCATGAGAGTTGTGTAGTTTATCTGTTTAGGGTCTTATGGAATATGTTAAACCATCTTTTATTTCTAGATACAATATATAACTAGGATTTTTATGTAGATTTTATTCATATCATTGGTTTACTAAACCGTTAAATCATATTCAATATTATTCTCATGTTTCCCATAATTTTTTCTTTTAAATTGGTTTTTATTCTTATCCAACATCATTTTTTTTGTTTTTATAACTAGTTATTATTATAATCACCCTTTTTTCAGTATCATGTTTAGACATGTTGTATCTTTATAGATGAAACACAATTTGATGGTGAATTTAATAGATTTGGAGTAGGTGGAGCTAGAGCCAAATGGTGCCCAATCTCTCTCCAAATCCTTTTTTTTTATTTTTAAAAAAAAATCACTTTTTGGGTGAGTGGGAACCTTGCAAACACTGAATACAAGAATAAAGAACCTCCCTCTTAAAACAACACTACACCTCTTACACCATTATGAAAATCCACATTTAAAATTGAAAATTCAAATTCAAAAGGTGGGAAAACAAACCGCCTGCGCAAAATGAGATCCGCCATGACACAATCGCAACCATCATCACCTCACCGACCTTATCATCTCGTCACTACCACCACCTTCACATTGGCTCATCACCATCACTACCATCTGGTCACCTTCATCATACCAATTCTCAAAACCACAACCGTTGATGTCACCATAATGTCACCGAAGCCGAATCCTCGTCTGGTCGCCGCCAACCATTCCAACCAACAATCACGTCACCGTGAAAGAACCTCAATGTAATTGTAGTCTCTTGGAAATTACCTCCTTGAATAGCCTCACAGATGTGAACATCGTCACCGTCTCAAAGCCACATAACCGCCAGCGCACTCCAGTTGGAATCCACTGAGACCCTCCAAAATCAAAAGATGAACTCCTGAAACTCCTCCGGAAAGAAAGCGTTCCACAAAACAGAGTTATCAAACAAGACATATCGAGGAATAACTTGACCAGACGCCATCCTATCATCGCTTCACCTTCTCCTCTAGCATCTTTGGCGCAACTCAAACTCACCCATGTCGTCACCATAATGCTAGGAAAATCCATCGTCGAACCAGCAAGATGGGAATAGAATGTTTAGAATGTGTTGCATGCATATTATATTATTGATAGTAGTTGTGTCTATATTTTCATTATTATATCTTATTTCAGATATATATGAATGAGTTTAGTTTTACCAGGATATGGATTTACATGTGTGGGACATGGATTCATAGTGCTAGTCACTAGTCCTTGGAGTATTTGAGGTTGGATTGAGGTGACACACTTAGCTTACTACCGACCCATATAGGGTCCCAATGGGGTGGGTCAAGTCAGAGTTGTATCAGATCAATTCAGTATTAGTGGTAGATTTTGGAGTTAAGATTCTTGTGAGGTTTGTTTTAGGAATAATATGAAAATATTTTAAGGGTTATTATGTAATAGACTAACCCAGTTCAACACATAATATCACATGAATTGTGAAACTAGAAGGCCCAAAGTGCGTTCTTGTTCGATACGGGCAGGTGAAAAGCACCAATGTATCATACAAATTAACATGGGAAATATTCCATCATCAAAAGACATGTGGTACAATAAAAACAATATAGTATCATAATATATATCCATAAAACATGACATATTAAGAATAACAAAGCCATAAAGGAAACATACAACTATATGATAACAAGGTATAGATAAACAATCCAAAATAACATCAACATGGAACCAGAAGAATCCCATGTGTCTATATACTCATCACCATACAACACCAGCATCCAAAACAACTAGAAAATAAATACAATCGAAGAGATACATCCCTTTATATTAATATATTACCTTTAATTTCATCTTAAAAAACCATTTATACAAACACCAAAAGACAAAATTAGGGTGTCAGTACTAAATATTGGTATATACCAAGAAAATTATATTCAATTTATATCCACATGAATCCTTTAGTTCTTATATAACACATATTTCTAAAAAAATTCTCAAAGAAATAATTTTCCCATATAAAATCATCATTTTCTTTGCATTATAGAAACATGATATATTCCCATAAACAAAGAAAAATGATATAACATTTATATCTATACGGAATAAGAAAATGAATAAAATTGGTTTCAAGCATCAATATACTTATCAATTGGAAAAATGGGCATAACAAATAAAAAAAGAACATAATGAATCCTAGAATCTACAAATAGAAATCCATTACCCAAAGGTGTACCCAACTCAGATAGGTAAGAAACACTAGTTGGAAAAGGAAAACTTTAACTCTATGAACATTGGTTCCCTGACTCCATGGTATCATGATCACCAACCCTAGTGATAGCTTACTCTACTAGGGATCACGTATGTCCAGTTTTACCATGTACCCTAAGGTTTTACAACTTTTATTACATCATCATTACATTCAAGAATCCAAGTTCTCGTTTCATAAATATTTTCCAAGGAAAATCCATTTCATTTTCATGACCAATTTTCATAACACATTTTCTATAGAATTTCTATACTACTTCAATGATTGAAAATCCATTTCCATTTCAATTCATATTTTAACAATTATATAAATTATAGATTTAACATTAATAATAATCTTTCAAAGAAAACCCCTCTTGGAAAAAAATCAAATTCAATAAAGATTAAATTCACTTCTCAAGGATTTCAAATCACAAACTCTATCAATAAAAAACAAAGGAAATCCTAAGAAAAAAAATAATAGAAATGTAAAGACCATAGGATAGTGAAAATTACATCAAAATAAAATAAAATCATATTTTCTCTAAGACCAGTGATGGTAGAGGAAGATATTTAGTCCTCATGAGACCAAATATAAAAAAAATCATGCCAAAAGAGAAGTTAATCAATCAAATATACTACTGGATGAGAGAAGAATACCAAAAACCCCTTCATGCAACATTATAGATCTATAATTCAAGCCAATAGATAGAGAACAAAAAATTTAATAAAGGGAAAAGTATTTTAGAGTTGAATTAAATCCTATTATTAATGTTTAATAGAGTTGTAGTTACCACCCCCAGAAGATCAGGAATCATCTCGACATTTCATAAAACTAAAACAACTCCCACTACACCCTAGTGCATGCACCACCACTTTGGTGGATTTTCCCAGGAGATAGACCATGGCCAACTTCCACATCTAGGTTCATAATATTAAGCAATTTTTGGCTTACCATGAACTAAACTATGATATGGTGAGGTCCCCCTAGCCATGGTTGATAAGAATAATTCCAATAAAATCATCTAGAGGTCACACCTAACCATTGTGTGTTTTGTCTTGGTGTGTTTTACTCAGAAGGCCCAAAGACACACCATAAACTCCACCATATTCATATTCCCTCCCATTCCCCCCAAAAGACCAAAAATGAAATTTTAATCCATCTTTTACCTTCGACACTTTTGAAACTAAAAAATAACCAACTTAAATCTTGAAAGATAATATATCTATAACCCATTGGGCATCACAATTCTCCTCAACATAAAATATTTTTCTCACTAGAAAGTATTAGGATATGAAATAAAAAAATAGATAAGGAAATTTTCACATTATAAAGGTCCCATGCCCCTATTTATCTTATTTGTTCCTACCACATAACCATCTCCCTCAAAAAATGTGATCTTCTTTCCATGCCAAACCTTCTCCTATCTATCCAATATCTGAATAGTACTTTCAAACACTGAGGTTTTGGGTTAAATTTAAATGTCCTCCCACTCAATCATATAGGAATAAAATTATTGTTAATTCTCTATCCAGGAAACATGGAACACATCGTGGAAAGAATTCAAATGAGTAGGTGAGTCTAATTGATAAGACACATTCCTGAGCCACTCTAAAATATTTAATAGGACAAAATAATGAGGTTTTAACTTAACCCACCTCCCCAAAATTCTATTTCCCAACTAAGGTGAAAATTTGAGTAAGAGATTATCACCTACCTCAAACAACAATGGATTGTGAAACTAATTAACATATGATTTTTGTGTGACTCTGAGATATCACTAATATTTTATAGTTCAATTGCACAATATTCATCGTCTCTTGGTGGATGCTCAGTATAACCAAGGATCATTATCTAATTTATTCCCAGTGAATAGGTGATCTATAGGGCCTCTCATAAGTCACCTAAAAAGTTACCATTTTGATCAATGACTGGTAACTATTTTTATAAGAAAACGCCATTGAGGGTACATATTTATCCTAAGATCCACTAAATTTGAGAATGCATGACCAAAGAATATCTTCAATAATCTAGATGAATTTCTCATACTGTCTATCCATAATGGGATGATATACCTTGCTTAACTTCAACTAAGAATCCATCACTACCTACCATCCATTCTAAAACTATCATACAAAGTGAGGGTTCCCAAATGAAATGATTATAAATAGAACACTATAGAGTATAACAATATCCCATATATATAAGTTCCAAAGATCCCCTACCATTACTGACCCCTTTTTAGGTAAGAAATGTGCTAATTTCATGATTCCATCAATAATCAGACATATCACATACTTACCACCAGGGTTCTGAGGTAGTCCAACCATGAAGTCCATGACTATATCATTCTATTTTCATACTATAATGGGTAAGGGTTGTAGAAAAAGAGCAGGTATCTGATGTTATACCTTAAATATATGACTTATATCAGCTCTCTCTTAAAAAAACTCATCTCAGTAAATAATACCATCAAGTACCACTCTTCCACTAATTCCTTTACTATTTGAGTTGGTAATTTTCTTCTCAAAGAATATTAATCCACGTTTCCTTTTCTTGGAGTGTATGAAATATCAAAATCGTGTTTTGAATTTACTCTACCCAAAATCTCTATATCATGTTCATATCCATCTGATTGAAAATTTACTTCATACTATTATGGAATAAATACACTATAAACCACTCCTTGAAGTGGTAGTGGTGCCTAGCCATAAGAGCTTACATCAACACCTCTAACAAAATATCATGAATGGGATAGTTATTTTGTTGAGGGTTTAATTTACAATATTCATAATCTGTCACCTATCATCCTTATATATGAACACAACCCAAACTCATTCCTGATTAATCACCATATACATCATATCCCAAAAATGGGTTAGGAAGAATCAAGACTAGAGTTGAATCCAATATCACTTTCAACTCATCAAAAGATCTCTTACACTGATCGGTACAAAAAAACTTCACACCCATATAGGTTAACCATTTAATAGGATATGAAATATTATAGAATTCTAAAACAAAACATAAATAATAACTGGTTAATTCTAAGAATCTCTAGATCTTATACATATTTATGGGATACTCCTAAGACATCACTACTCGAATATTCTTACGAAAAATTGAGACACCTTTCTAAGAAATCACATAGCTCATAAATTTCACCTCTTGATTAAATAAATAACATTTAAATATATTCCCATAAATATGATGATATTTCAAGATCCCAAGAACAATATTCAACTGTCGAGCATGATCTTGTTCTGATTTGGAATAAACATGATTATCTTCTATAAAAATAGACATGAAATAAACTAATAACTGAAAGAAAATTAAATTAATCAAATCTATAAACACAAAAATGGATTTAGTGAAGAAAAATGGCTTGAAAAGATAGTCATAAAGTTCATACTCGATTCTAACCACCATTTAAGGAATTTATTCTACCCAGAACATCACCTAGTGGTATCTCGATCTCAGATAAATCTTTTAAAACCACCAACCCCTTGAGCAGATCAAAAAGTCCATCAATATTAGGAAATAGATATTTGTTCTTAATCATCACCTAGTTGATTTTATATTAATCAATACAAAGTCTAGGACTCCCACTTTTTTTAAAAAATATCACTATCTATTCCCATGGTGAAACACTAGGACAAATAAATCCATTAGCCTCAATATCCTTAAGCACCATAGGAAGAGTACCACTAAGACATAAACCAATAACATCAAAAAATATCTCTCACAACTAGAATGATATCACCTCATCATTAGAGATAATGGGACCTCCTCTCCCTAATATAGTATCCCACTCAACCTAAGATACATGAGTGACTCCATAAAAATAAAGAAACTAGAGCTGATGATGATAGCAATCGATTCGTTCTTTCTAACTAATCTTCCAGCCCTATCCAATGATGAGATTTAACATATCAAGATGAATAACTAGAAAATACCATATGGTTTCATGGTTAGAAACCATCACTTGACACTTGGTACATCTAAAACCCCACTTCAACTTCTTTCTCAAATGACTGTAAAGTGTCATTATGAAAGGCATAAGTTCCAAATGAAAACCCATTACATCAAAGATCTTGGATGAGATAAATGAATGAGTTGTGTGAGTTCTAAATAGTCCCATATCCATAGAATATTAAACAAAAACTATACCAATCATGGTAACTGGTCCTAAATATAACTTATCTGATGAAAACTATTTTGTATAGATATTCCCAACTTCATTCCACCCTTTCTTCAAAACCTAATAATCACCCTTGCCATGTGGTTGAGATCCCACCCATTATAGTGTAATAGATATAAACTGAGAGGACTTGGTGAATTTGGATCTAGGTATACTACCATGGGATATCGTCTCATAGACATGATGAGTATGTAAAGATTCCCACACACATGACATACCTTGGGTGATGCCATACAATTAGGTTTGAGGTGTCCCTTTCTCATAAATTGGTAATATACCACATGTCCCTACCATGAAATCTAAAGGGAAATCCTACAACCACCATAGCAATGGTCAACCCACTTTATATTTTTTAATAGAACATATACATTGGAAAACTTATTTAATTACTAAATTTCAACTAAAATATTTCATTCCATCTATGTTTTCCTTAGACACAAATACTTTATCAAAACACCTCAGTAAAGGTTAACAGACGCATAAGGATCAACATTGACTAAATATAGACCCTCAAACCCCACTTGAACCTCTGATATTTAACTTAGTCATTATAAATAATCCTGGGTAATAGGTAAAATAACTCAAAAAATGAATA
This sequence comes from Viscum album, assembly GCA_963277665.1. Taxonomy (NCBI): domain Eukaryota; kingdom Viridiplantae; phylum Streptophyta; class Magnoliopsida; order Santalales; family Viscaceae; genus Viscum; species Viscum album. Next base: position 1,136,623,061 of record OY728135.1, on the reverse strand, counting down.
TCATACTCTAAAATTGAACACCCCCATACACCATGGTCAAAAATTCCTAAGTATTCACCACTCAAAACGTTTCAAGAAAAAACTATTGATTGAATACCTTCTTGAAATCTGTTCAGGTGATATCTTCATGAACATATATTTTATAATATATTTACACCACTTCCATCCTAACCCATCAATAATATAAGTAGAGAAACAAAATATGGAATCTTCCAGAGTCTTAAAGAAGTGGAAAATTGTCTCAAGCCTCTCCATCCATTCTTCCAATTCTAATGGTCACTTGTCACCATGAATGTTTTTTGGATGATACTTAGTGAAATTTGTAACATGGTATACCTTTTTTCTAGTTCAAATTTGGACACATATCAAAATGATTAGATTGTTCAAATAATAGATTCCATTAAAATTGATTTAGTTAGAGGATAAACTTGTGGGGATCACACTGTAGCTTCCTCACTGTTATTTGGAGGCATTCTTCATGAAGGAGCCATATTCTCAAGATCAAAGAGGACATAATTTCTTTATGAATTTTTTTTTCACTTTATCATAAACTAAATTTTAATGGAATGAATCCAAATTGAAAAAATAATTATCAATGATGCTAGATAACTCCAAACTTCCCATGGTAACTTAACATTTTACATGAAAGTGATCTAGCCAGGTGTACTCCCACACAATCTATTGAGTTTTGACAGTACTATCTTCAATCTATCAATAAACCATAGAAACAAAAGATTGATACACAAGAATGATCATAGAATTTATTTATAACTTGACCCTTTAATACCAGTTTCTAATATCCCAACCCGAGTTGACCCATTATTTTAACTGAATCAGCCCACCACATGACCTAAATTTCATTTTCAATTTCCATGGGATGAAAAAAATCACTTGGGTATCATAAAAATAAACATTGGAGTAGTTTCACCCTCAAAAGACTTGTGATAAGATAGAAACAATATAATATTATAATATATATCCATAAAACATCACATGTCAAGAAGAAGCAATCCATAAAGGTAACATCCAACAACTGGATGAAAAATCCTAGAAGAACAATCTAAATGAACATCAACAAAAAATCTGAATAAACCCATTGGTCTATCTTCTCATGATCATACACCACTATCATATTAATAGAGTAGAAAGGCAACATGATCTAACAGGGACATCCTTTACATTACACTTTTACCTTTACTTTTATTTTACAAAATCGTGGATAAAAACATCCAAATGTAAAAGTAGGGCTTGATCACTAAATCACAGTAGGATACTACCAAAAATCTATAAAATTTATATCCACATGCATTAGTTAGTTCATATATAAAACAAATTTATAAAACATTTATATAATAAAACATTTTCTAATAGAAAATCATTATTTATCTTAATTTTAAAAAATATACTACATTAAAAAAAAGTAAAGAAATATGACATAACATTTATATCCATAAGGTATAAGAATATGAATAAAACATTTTTCAACCGTCAATATCTATATCAGGTGGTAAAATAAGAATATAAAATAATGAATCATGTAATGAATCCTCTAAGAGCCAATGGAAAATTCATGATACAAGGGTGTACACAACTTAAACAAACAAGGAACACTAGACAATATATGTGAATACTAACTACATGAACCTAGGTTCTTCAATAAAGGATACCCACTTGCTCCATGGAATCACGATCACCAACAATAGTGATAGCTTATTCCACTAGGGCTAACATATGTTTAGTTTTACCCAATACTGCAAAGTATTCTGAATGTACTATTACATCACCATTACTTTCAAGAACCCAGTTCTCATTTCATAAAATTTTCCATGAAATAACCATTTAATTTTCATGACAACGTTTTCATAAAACATTTTATATTGAGATTCCTTATCACTTACATGCTTAGAAAAAAATTTCACTTTTAATTATTCATTTAGGAATTCCCTTAAATATACATTTAACATTAAAAATCAGTTTTCAAAGAAAATAAATTTTGAAAAAAAATCATTACTAACAAAGATAAGATTTACCTCTCATGTATTTAAAATCATCAACTCTAGAAATCAAAACAAAAGGAAATAATTAGAACACAAATACTTCCAAGGAATATACCATATGATAGAGACACCTACCTCAAGAAAAATGAGAAACTTATTACATCTAAGACTGATGATGGGAGAGTTAAAGATCTAGTCCACATGATCCTAGATCCACAAAGAGCGATCCAAATAACATGGGAATAAACATAAGATGATATTGGATAAGAGAATAACACCAAAAACCCCTTACTGGGATGTGATAGATCTAGAATTAGAGCCAATATAAGGAGAAAAATAGTTTAATAGAGGTAAAATGAGTCAATATATGCATTAAAATCCCTCATTAAGGTTTTATGTAATTAGATTAACCAAATCTTTAAGATCATTTTCCATTATAGAATTTCAAAAAATTGAAACCACCACCACCACACCCTGATTCATCCAATACAACCATGGTGGATATTTCTAAGAGACATACCATGGGAACCAACCACATCCCAGTGTAGAATCTAAAGATATTTTGGTCTTACCATAATATAAATAATGTCATGGTAATGTCCCTTTTTCCTTGGTCGATAGGAAAAATCCTAGTGCACTCCAATCGAATCCATTCCTATTTATTGGATGTTTTTACTTTTTTTGTTTTATATAGGAGGCTCAAAGGTATACAATGACCTCACTATAGTTATAGTCTTTCTTATTATCCTAAAAATACAAAAAAATAAAATTTAAGCCATAGTGCACCTCTAAAACTTCCAGGAAAAAAAATAATCAACTTAAGGCTCAAATTATAACATATTTTATGACCCATATGGTGTCAAATATTGAGTGTGATTAATGAAAAGGGTACTTAATCATAGGTTTGGGTTGATGATGTATTGTTTCACTACGACCTTGATAATCTATTAGTCAACTTAGAACACTAATTCATCATTTTCAAGGTAAATGGGATGGTCAATACATCATGTATCATGTCATTTAATATTTCACACATTCCCTTCTCAGGTTAGATCAACTAGATATACTTGAATAAATGTGGGTCCATGTTTTCAAATATAGAATTACACCATGTAGATAGTCTACTTAGATTCATAGGAATGGTTTTGATGAGATCATGTCAAATATTCAACCTCTATGTCCTAATCTTCTGAGTGATGAGGCATCATTATAGAGACCCAAGTGAGAGGTAAGATCCTCCACCCATTTCATAGAGAGTAGAACCTTTATCTATGGAATTAATGGTAGTACTCATAGAGAAGTAAATGAACACCTATATTCCAAGTGTTATATATGAGTTTTAGTTCTAGATGGATCCTTTCTTTTGAGGTGATCCTGATCCTTAGGTAACATAAGATTGGATAGAGTTGGTGAATTTTATATTCTATCTTGTTTAGACACCCACTAACCAAATGGAGATTATTTTATATAGTATTATTCAAGTGAAACCAACCATTGGTGAATACTGACTACTCAGACTCATGGCGATGATAATACACCTTATTCAATGTTTTAGAACTTTTTCAAATAGGATTAATATCCAAGGATGCTGAGGATGGTATACATTTATAGGTTTCTATACCTTAAACTCAGCAACAATATTGTCACTAGGTATGCATAAAAGTTCACCATCCTCATAAGGTACTCTCTATATATGGTATATAATTATTTTTTTCCAAATTAGAAGTTTGAACGAGGAACCTAGAAGAAGATATGATATGGGTTTGTGCCTTTATGAATCCCACCTATACTAGATTCTTATGGTAGGAATTGGTGATTGAGAGTTTCCTAGTGGACTTGTAGTCTAGAAATAAAGCTCGTATCGGTTTTCCCAGAGTGGATTCATTATCAGTAGTAATCTAAAAACATATTTCAGGATCCCATCATTTTAGGAACTTATATTCATGATATTGTCCCATTAAATTAGTTATGGGTGGTTTTATGTGTGTTCTAATTAGTAGAGATAAATTTATATTCTTATATAGCTAGATGACATCTTGATCTTGTTTTCATAACCAGACAAGTAAGAGAGGAAAATAAAGGACGTATCATGGATAGACCTTCATGTCAAAGGCAGTGTCCATATTCTAGGCCTCCCCATGATGAATAGGGAAGAATTCTCAGAGAAATATTTGATAGAGGTTTAGGTGTCACAATAATAGGAGATAAAGATGGAAAACAATTAAATTCACTCAGAGTGACACCACCACCTTTATGTGGTTCTCATATGGTACATGGTGATGGTGACTAGGGATACATGAATGTTCATGTGATTGAGGGAATTAATCAAGTGGTGATAGATATAGTTTGAGGTATGATATTTGTATAATATACTCAAGCACTCAAAATTATCAACACTAACATGATATATTCATTTCATATTGCATGATTAGTTTGGGAGTTAGAGATACTTGTTTAGTCCCTTTCCAGAACTCTTCATATAGAGACTCCTATTAGATGTGATCATCCTCTCACACACTTTTTCCATTAGTGAGATATTTCTATATGTAACATCCCCAAATGATAATGGGTTAAATGGCTAAATGATATGACTCATGTCAACAAACTACACCTTCCTTTTCGAGGGCCTACCTGGTTAGAACTCCATAGTTAAGCATGCTTGGCCTGGAGTAGTGATCAGGATGGGTGACCTTCTGGGAAGTTTCCCAGGGTGTGTGTGAGTGAGGACAAACCACACTGAAAAGGACAATTGTTGGCATGTGGGGACTTTCATTAGCATGATGACCCGTTCAGGAATGTGGGTGAACCTTGGGTTGGGCCCCATGGGTTTGCGGGGCAATTGGGGGTACTTGGTAGGCCAGGACCCGATGTCCATGTTAAGGCAGGGTGTCTGTGCTGTCACCAGGACCCGGTTGTCACATTTGGTATCAGAGGAGGAATCCAACCTTAAGTGTGGTGCACTACCTGGGTTGAGATGTAGGGCCCACAATGAGGGAATTGTGCTCTAAAGGGGGGGGGGATTGTAACATCCCCAAATGATACTGGGTTAAATGGCGAAATGATATGACTCATGTCAATAAGTTGCACCTTCCTTTTCGGAAGCCTAACTGGTTAGAACTCCACAGTTAAGCGTGTTTGGCCTGGAGTAGTGATCAGTATGGGTGACCTTCTGAGAAGTTTCCCAGGGTGTGTGTGTGCGAGGACAAAGCACACTAGAAAGGACAAGTCTTGGCCTGTGGGGACTGTCATTAGTCAGATAACCCGTTCAGGCACGTGGGTGGACCCTAGGGTGGGCCCCATGTGTTTGCGGGGAAACTGGGGGTACCTGGTAGGCCAGGACCCGACGACCATGTTAAGGCGGGGTGTATGTGCTGTCATCGGGACCCGGTTGTCACACTATAGGCAGAGAGATTTTTTCTTGAGATTTTTTCATGGTGAAAATGATACCCTATAATGTCATCATTGGCATGGAATGATTATCAAAAAACCATTATTGGGTAGAATTATATCATCACTGGGTATTTTATAGATAAACAGATGGTTCAAAGAACACCTTTATGGGAGATTAGGTCCTTCAAGTGGAATAGGTAGGGAAAATACCCAGGATCTTTTAGATAATTTACCACCAATTGAGAAGATTGGATTTGGTAACTATGGGTTATTTGAAGGAATATATCACCACTATTGTATAGTACTATGTGGATGTTTTTTAGAGGAAATAACAGAGTTTCCCACTAATAAAGAGATAAATTTCAACATTGATCTACTTCCCAGAACAACACCAATATCTTCTATAGATTAACAGATAAACCTAGATAAGATTTAGGATATGAAGGTGTAATTCAAGGAACTTTTGGAAAAAGGATTCATAAGGCTCAGTTATTGACCCTTAGAAGATCCCATTATATTTACTAATAAATCACATGGTATTCTGAGAATTTTTATTAACTATGTCCACTAAAACTATGTAATAATCAATAATAAATATTCTCTTATATGTATTGATGAAATATTTGACCAACTAAAGGGAGTGAAGTGTTTTTTTGAAGATATTCCTTAGACTTGGATATCATTATATTTAGGTTCACAAGGATAAAATCCCAAATACAATGTTCATGTGTCACTATTGTCACTATGAATTCCTAGTGATTCCATTTGGAGTGGTGAATACAATATATGTGTTTATGGGACTCGTGAACTGGATCTTCCATAAATTGTTATACTATCCCATGGTTATTATATTGATTAAATCATCATCTATTCTAGGATAGGGGATGATCATTCCTATTAGGATTATTTCATTCTTTTGATTAAACTAATGGGAAAAACTTCATCATATCCTCACACATATAAGTAATAACTTTATAATAAACAATATGCAGAGAACCTATACCTTAGAAGAAATGTACACTCTACCACAACATAAAACCATAGGAAGAATGTATACAAGAATATTAGAAACAAAATTGATATATAATAATAAAGGAAAATAACAAAACAATGAGATACATAGTTTAGGATTATGCCATAATACCTATAGAAATTATTATTTGCTTATATTTAAAAAATTAAGTAAGATTACAATAATATTGATGTCACAATATTATGTAAGTTAACTCATCAATATGATAAAAACATTTACACTATGCATTTATAACACCATCCTTCTAGTGCTACTAGTCGCTATAACTATTTGAACTTAACGGGATGAGTTGCACCTTCTGTAAGATCCTAGATAAAACCTTCATTAGGTCAAAGATTTCAAACATCTAAAATTTATGATATGGTCAATTGTTCCCCTTACAAAGATATCAAATATATGAATCATATATATTTACTGGTGATTTAACTTTTTTAGGGATTGACTCCTGCACCAACATGTATCTTCCACTGTACTAACACTCTACTATAGCCTCCCCATCACCATTATGTTGTTGGAAATATGGTTACTAGATTTTATTTTTTGGTGAAAATATATTCCTCCATCTAGAAAAATAAATTTCACACATCGATAATATTTTAATTGAGATTAATTTTAGTTTTGTTACTAAGTCCTATATTAATTCCCAAACAAGATTCCTCCTTCAAATTCTCATAGAGTAGATACATGGTTCCCCACCATGCCTTATATTCAATCAACTCAAAATTACTAAATTGTATAATCACCTCAATACGTACTGAGTTAGGGCCTTTCCAAAATATTAACCAAATTATTTACTCCTTAGATATTATATGGGTCAAACACCTCTTATTTTACCAACATATAGATGAAGTGGAATGTTAAATTAATGTGATTAGTCTGAAAATAAAACATCATATTTTTTGAAAGGTGAATCATGTTTTGTGGGGTAAAAAATAGCATCCCAACTTTTGATGGTATTCCAATATCCTATAAAAACCCCTTAATCCACACTAGATCCTTCCTTACTTCATTCAATGTGAAAAAATCTTTTATGTTATAAAATGTGTGACCTTCGGTTTATATTTGGTTATCCAACTAAATTTAATTCCACTAAAGGTAAACACATATTTTATAGTGATCTTACTTGAATATGAATCTCCCAAATAGTCAGATTCTATCAAACATTGTCGAGGATGATCTATTCTAAAGTAAAGATCAACTTATTTGTATACATTGAAATACTATAGGATCCACTTCACATCTTCCCATTATTTTCTTCTGAGTTTCAACATAAACCTATTGAAAACACCTACTTTCTATGTAATGTTTGGATGATTAAAAACATGGAATACATTAAACTTATAACAACTTATGCATATATAACCTTCAATATGTACTCAACCAAAACTTATGTTCAAGGTTATTTCTTATAGAATAGCTTAAAATCATTTTCCAGAGGTGTGGTAATAGGTTTTTCTTCTAAAACACTAAAGTGTTCCATCACCTTCAAAATTTAGTTCATCTAGGTTAGGTAAAATGTACAAAAAATTAAATCTCATACAATTCTAATCAACAAAATACTCTTTTCCATACCAAGAACTTTCAGCCTGAAACTTCAAGATAACTCATATTTTATCTCAAAAAAATTTTCTTTTACTAGACCTAATATTAAAAGGTCATCCATATAATAAATAAGGATGATTAAACTACCATCATCAAAAACCTTCTGGTAATAGAAATGGTCAAAATTTCTCAATATAAACATTCATTCCACCATAAAATCATAAGACTTCCAATTCCAACACCTTTTGCTTGCTTCAAGATTTAAGGGTTGATTTTGAGCTTGCACACAAGTCCCTAGTTCCATTGATCTTGGAAACCTATCAGCATCTCCATATTGATATTTGTATCAAAATAATTATGAAGTAATCATGTCTTTACATACATATGCACCAAATAAAGATCTTTTTATGAAACCATAATAATATTGGTTTGATAGTAATATAATTTACTTCCAAAGAAAATATTCCGCATAAATCTAGTCCTTACTTCAAGAGAACTAGCTATATGGAAAACACATGAAGTGTAAGTTATAGGTTTGAGAAGATCATTTATTTTTTCATTCCATATTAGAGGGTGGAATAATAGTTGACCCTTCAATATTGATTCCATGATAGCTTGGGATAAACCCAATACTATGTTTGAGGTGCATAATTTTCTTGCACTAACAAGATATTACTAGATATTTATGATAGAATACTCTAGGATTGTAACTCCCATTAATTTTATTACTATAAATGGGAAACCTTTCATTTAGTCTGAGTGATATCAAAAATAATTCAAGGACCTAATGTTGAGGTTGACAAATTCTCTTGTTCTATATTTTTCAAAGTAAGGATTTGAGTATCTGGTTTTTTATAATGCCTCTAGAGATAGGCTTGGATGTGTGATGACATAGTGGTAGGAACTGATTACTTATGAGTCTTAGTATATGAGACCCCATATAAAGAAATTTAAAACCCATAAATATTTTAGTATTAGTTTTTACCTTAAATAACTGTATACACTACCTTCTTGGTAAGATATTATTGGTTTACATTGAAAAAAATGGTTTCATGTATATCTTCTCCAAGTTTGATCTTAACTTATGTTAAATAAAATGGATCAAATTCATCACTATTATTTTGAGATACTCTAAACTATAGGGAAGGTAAAGGTGGAAAATGATTCCCTTAAAAGAGAATCCCATGTTTTGATAATGTAGTTGGAATATAAGAACTTATCCTTAATGAAGTTGTCCATTTTGGAAATGAGAGATGTTTCTTACCTTTTAGTGGCAGTGGTGGCCTCCACACTCCTTAATTAAGTGAGGGAGGCCCAACTTATAGATATCATTATGATTTTTTTATGACTAGTTATTTTCTAGAGATGCATGTGATGAATTATTTTAAGGATAGGAGAACATCATCCTCTTATAAGGGTGAAATATAGTCCCTATTGGGTTGTGTGAGGAGGTATTGGAGGAGTTTCATGCCCCCCTTGTGGTGAAACCTATAGTGAAAAATATATACTAAGAACATAATCTTCAATTTTGGTGGCCAAGAATAAAGAATATCTTTGAAATGTTCATGTCCTAGAGCCTCACTTATCAAAAAATAAATTATGATTACCAAGTACCAACCAATTTTATCCAAACCCTCAAGGTATTAGAGTGAAAGTGGGATAATATATCAATTGACTTCATAACTATATTCCCATGTTTAGTGAAGGGGAATGATACTACATAGGAGATCATTGAAAAACTAACTAATACAGATCACTTCCTATTTAAGAGTAGAATTTAGTGGATATATTAGGATTCCTATACTTGGAAGTGATTGCATAGTTTGGTTGAATACCCCCACCAATAATTTTTTCTATGATTCTTGATCCATGTCTCGATTTTGAAGGATATTATAAGAGGAAATTGGGAATCAGTTGTAGTTGACAATAATGTTTTGTCCTTATACAAACTATAAGACATAAAATACTAATAATGTTATCAAGGGAATATTGTGGGATTATGTGATATATTTTGGTAGGATAGAGACTGATCAATTACTTTTAGTAGATCTTATATACAAAAAAATACCACTCAACTATTGGAATAATTTATTTTTAAGCCCCTTATAAGAGATCCCCCAGGTCACCCCGTAATAGGTTGAAGATTGGTCTACCATCATTTATGGTGCCTAAACCGGTGAGGTATATATTTGTGATGACCCGAACCAGATTCCACTAAACTGGTGCTCCGACCCAGTTCTTTACAAGGCCTTAATCATACCTCTCCATATGCTAGAGTCTATCGATAAATAGCAAGGGCCTAGGGTGTGTCCATGGAGAGATTATTCCCTCATATCAGAGTAGAAAATAGTGGAAATAACTAGATATCATCCAATTAGTAATAAACATAGTGTGGAAGAAATAAATAAACTGAAATATAACAAGTTGTAATAATAAATGAAATGTTATAAAATCCTGAACTACCATGTCTTAGATACAACACTGGTCACCCACTAGGTTGAACATACTTGTAAGAGTATATAAAAATCTAAAATAAAAGTACATAGATCTCCTAATAACTCTGATCCGTACCACATACCCAGTCTCCAAACACTCCCAACCTGTACAGGCTTGATCATAAGAATCCACATGAGTGAATCTTCACGATCATGAAACCATGTGCCTTATACCTATACACCATGAATGTATGCTCAACCTGAAAAGTATACATAAGGTATGAATGAACACTATGTTATATTTATAGGGGTGAGAAATAATCTTAGTAGGCTACCCCAATTATGAACCTATAAATATGTTTTCATGTGTTCAAGATCATGAAATATGCCCAGTCTAGCTAAGACACAACTAAAAAGATAAATAAACAAAATAATGTGAAACCAAAGTCGATCCATGGGTCTGTGATCCTATTCAACTGGGAAATGTTCCATCATGTATATCTATATTTATATGTGTGTGTGTGTGTGTATATTCCCATACACACACACATATATATATATGAATATACATGAGTAAGGTGAAGGAAATAACATAAAAACATCCACAGTCAATCCTTGGGTCCAAAACCCCATTCTCTTGGACATCATGTGAAAAGGGTATTGAATTTGATGTTGTACCACTCAATCCATGTATCATTAAGTTGATCTCTTGGTCTGTAATCCCAATCGAAAATACATGTTTCAACCAGCACTGAAAATGTATCTGATCAAGCTATGTAACCACAAGGGGATACATATACTAACCCTGGGTTCGCCAGTACTAACCTCAAATCACTGTAATAAGGATTCCAATAAGTATCTAGACATATTGAAAATGGAACTAACCTAGATTCCATACCACTCAAGACATATAAATCTAGTCTAATGTTTGAGCCCAAGGTCCCACTCTACAGGAAACCAGAACATTACAACTTGGATAATCTATGGGGGTCTGACCCTTAGGCAATGTACAAAAAGAGATCACTGGTGTGATGTTGTGACCACCCATCGAGGTCTTTTATTAGGTAGAGATAGTCATCCATATCACTCGGGATAAGGTAATCAACCATGAGTATCCAATGATGTGGAACTCTATGCCCTACACTGTGGTAAAGTAATTGATCAGTGGGAGCATAATTATACATATTTATCATGAGATAATTATCATCTATGACTATAAACATCAGGGTCTCTATGCCCATATTGATGAGAGTAAAATCATCCTCCTTAAACTACATGTTAAGAAAATAAAAAACATCCTCCTTACTCAAGAGAGAATAATTATCCATGAGTATCATTATTAGGGATTTATTTCCCTTATATCATAATCATAGGCTCAAAATAATGACCCCATAAAGAACCTATATAAATTCCAATAAAATAATAGTCAAATATACATACTCAACAACTAGATCTCCAGTAGTACCTCTGGGTATACTAGTAAATACAATTATAACATGGCTCAGAATCTAAATCTTAGAAAAAACAACTGGGAATCCCAATAACTAAAAATATGGATCCCAGGAATAATATATGGGCATCACAAAGGAAAAGAAAGACGCATCATGTCAGGCTCATTAGCCACCAACTAAGAAGCACCTCTAGTAATCATCGTTGCATCAGTAGTAAATAAGTGAATGTATAAATAAATAAGTGAGGGTTTTTGAACTTTAAAAACACAAATTCTATCATGGACTCTAATAATTATAATTTTGGAATTTTTTATAAGGTTGCACCTTATACAATCTCTACCCACACCAAACGTACTAGCTCAGGGTTGGTCAAACATTAGGGCATCCATTGGGTCCCTCTTGTTATAACACAAGAGATGCATACTATTTGGGATCCTTAATAGTGTAGGTAAAAGGTGTAATCATACATAGGATCCCCTAATGATAAGTAAACAGAGGCATCCTATGTGGGATCCATGGAACGGTTCATGGGAAGGGGCATCCTATAGAGGACCATCAATAAAAGACCATGTAGAAAAAGGTATCCTGTATGGGATCCTCACTATGGTAAACAGGTAAAAGGATCCTACAAGGTATTATGTAAGTTATAATTAGTGAATACATCCGACAAGGGATACTTGGTGATATTAACAAGAGAGAGGCATCCTCTATGAGATCCTTTAGATTGAAACATAATTAGAGGCATCCTATAGAGGATACTCAGAAATGAATACTCTAATGGCGTCCTAGGCCAGAAGTGAACATGTAGAAAGGGATACATCCTTAGAGGAATAGATATGAAACATCATTTAAGAGAGATATATAATGTATCATATTATATCAAGTCTTACTCTTAGGAGAAAACTCACTTTGATTACTGGAGGAAGAACCTATCCTTTTAGGAAAATGCTTCAAACATATCTTAAGAGTCCTCTAAATACCTCAAGGGTTTAACCATAATGATCCATGAATAAAGATACAAAATATGGACTACTAATGGTCCAATTATAACTCATGGTATTAAATATATGGAAAATAGGAAAACCCATAAAAGGGTAATAATGGAGGGGTACATGGTGTGTCAACCCTAACATATGGTGTGTACCATCACGGCCCCACCTAGGTGTGTACTTTATCCAAACATGGTGTTTCAAATCCCATGTACATGGATTTTACCCTTAATGGGGTACATTCTAGTGTACCTCGCATGTCTTATCCATGTACTTTGCCTGGTTGTGTACTTCTACATGGAATGCAACCCGCTCAAGGTTCGCTCGTGTACTATACACGACCATGTACCCCTACACAGTTTGTATGGATGGGTACTCAGTGACACGGATGATTCCCATTACATGGAATGTATACTCCATACATGGAGTTTAATTATAAGATGATCATATTCCTTTAATTTGGATAACACATTGTAAGTGTTCCTAAATCTACACATCGTGTGGTCAGGATTTACTAAGAGAAAATCCTACAAATCAGCCCAAAAAATGTTTTCCTCCCAAAAAACTACAGATCAATACTCAAGGGGTCCTAATCAAGAATATAAGGGTTTTAAAACTTTAAAACATTAAATTTAAGGGGATTTTTGGAAAAACATGAAAACATCCTACCTTTTGGGGGAATCCATAGAAGCTTCGCCCATTTCCAAGCTCCATGACCACAACACGACAATCCAACTCATCTTGAGCTCAATGGAGGTACCAGTATTACTCTCCACATCATTCTATATCACCATATTCATTTATATCCAGTTCAGGGAATGGGAGAGTGCATGGGGGTATACACGAGAATCCAAGGAGGAAGAAAATAAAAAAGGAAAAGAAAAGAAGAAAAATAAAAGAAAAAGAAGGGGGGCCCTGATGTCTGACTTGAGTTTATGACCCACCTAGGAAAAATTGCTATTATAGAATCAATGAAGAAGATAAAATCTTAATATAATAATTCATTCAAAATGTATGGCTAAACAAACTTGTGAAAATTAATTAATATTTAATTAATTAATTATTAATTATTAATTATTAATTATTCCAATAAAATTAAAACAGCTCACACTACAACAAATGCCGATCCTAGCGGCGGTTTTTTTCCGGTTTAGCGGCGGTTTAAACCGCTGCTATATTGTGTGGCGGCGGTTTACAAAAACCGCCGCTAAGTTTGGCGTCGGCAATCTATTAGCGGCGGTTTTTTCGATTCCGCGGCGGTTTTAGAAATGTGTCGTATGTCCGTCATTTAGCGGCGGTTTTTCTTCATTTAGCGGCGGTTATATGGGTATCTTATTTAGCGGCGGTTTTAACCGCCGCTAAATTCAGGCATTTGATGCGCCTATTCTGCGGCGGTGAATACCGCCGCTAAATATCAACATAATATATTTAGCGGCGGTTAAAACCGCCACTAACTGATTCCCGGTTATTTAGCGGCGGTTAAAACCGCCGCTAAATGCTCACAGGTATGGCATTTAGCGGCGGTTAAAACCGCCGCTAAACGTTGAACTGAAAAAATAAATATGTTGCATCTGCTCCACCACTGCCCTAAATTTTCCAAAACCACAGCCACATCTCACCCATCAGCCCCACATAATATCACATCCACACATATTTGTAATGTACAACAGCTTACAACATTATTACATCATTACCATTTCATATTCCATCACTAAAAGAATACTACCACAAACCACTACACACAAAAACCAACATCCTCATAATAGTGACCATAACATCTCTTACCATAATAAAAACCAACATTAAAAACACCATCCCTCATAGACAAAACCACACCATAACAAGAAACATGTATCTCACTATGAGAACCAAAATCCAATAAAACAAGTAGGGAATCTATGAGAAAACCCATGAATGTTTCAATGTGAAATGACTCATAAAACCATATTGAAATATCCAAAATCCAATAAAACAAGTAGGTGGGTTTTATTAAAATTGGATATATTACCTAGGATACCACTAAAACAGTTATCATCCTCATGTTCCAATGAATATAAATGGTTCCAAAATAGAACCCTTGTGGGAAACCTCTCAAGGATAATATAATAATTTGATCAAAACTAATCATTAAATAAATAAACACATAACCATGTGTCATAACCAACCAATTAAAGGGACCATATTCATATTATGACAAAAAATAAAATAGATTTACACAGTTACATTGAAAAAAATGAATGAATTAAAACACTTTATGACATTATTCATTCATCTTTGAATATGTACCAAAAAATATCTCCTCCAAACCACTATTCCACCATAGAAAATGATAAAATGGATTAACATTCCCATGAAGAGTAATCTACAAATGATCCATGATTTCCATTGGGTTCACCAAATCATTACTTCATCCTCATCATCCAACTCTCTATATTTGAATATATGGGATGAATCATGATTATTTCAGTAATGTTGGGATACATTGATGATATTGTGAATTATTTTTATCAGTGGTTAGAGCTCCAACTGATATAACACCTCACCAATGTTCACCAAAACCTAAAAAATCCAGAACAACCTAGGAGAATCCACACTCCCTCACACAAAATATGCCTACACCATCATGGAAACAACCTCAAGAACACAAGATCTTTGAAATATAACTACATGGGTCTACATCTATATTATACAGTGGTATTGAAATGATCCTGGCCAAATTAGATTTTTTTATTAAGCCATTTTAAGGAAAATGGAAAAAACCAGAGTACACTACAGGAGCACTACGTGCTGAAAGAGCTTACAAAGTGGTGAAACACAAGGCTTAAGTTACTTGACTCTGCTGCTCTAAAGAGCTCCCAGTGTAGCATACCAACCTGGATGTCAGGATCCTCTCTGATGAGCTCTTCAAAGTAGGAAATCATCCTCTCCATCGTCTGAATAAATTCCTCTAAGTTGAATTTTCCCTTATTGAACCCGCGGGCCAGAATTCTATCTTGTTTATCTAACCACACTTCTTGCTCCTCTGTGGCATCAACTTGCAGCCTTCGTGCGTAAATTCTGTTGAGCTCCTCTTCTGAAACATTAGGACGAATGGCTTGTTCAATCATATCTTCCTTGGAGTGCAGGATGAGTTTCAAGCACTCTCCATTCTCTTCTTCTTTGTCACATATAGGCTTGTTTGTTCCTTCTTTTTCCCCCTCCTGAAGGGTTGTGCTTACATTGATCTTTCCCTTCTTGGCCGACCTAGTCTCCATTGGTTTTGGAAGATGAGAATAATCCTTGCGACTCTTAGTCTTTTTCCCCTGGACCACAATACATTTTCCAGAATCTCTAGCGACTTTTTTCCCCTTCTTCCGCCGAGGGCTATGAGGGCCTTTCCCTTTACATCGATCCATGCTGTCTATTGAAGGAGTACTATAACTGTCATCACCTGAAAAATCATCCTACGGAGACAATATAGGATCCTGAACTTCCAATCCAACAAAGCGGTTCCCCAACGATAACTGCATGCCTTCGCAGAGAGGGCTCGGCTTGAAAAGTGAATGCTCCAGATCTACCTTCTTCTTCATGACCTTATCTTTCCCCCCAATCCCAACCTTCGGATGATCCCCAAGGGTGTTAGGATCTAGTGCCTTCAAGATATTGGCATTGGCCAACTTCTCCTGTTCTCTGGAAGAAGTAACAGCAGCCAAGAACGACTTCCCCGGAACCAAGGCCGATCCCATGGGTTGGTCATTTCCCCGACCCATGAATTGCAGATGATGGTTGTCACCCCGACCTCTCCCAGGAGAGCTTCCAGCCCAATGAGCCTCACTGCCTTCACCTTCCTCGGCTTGGCTGGGTAATACAGGATGAAGCCCCACATCCACAACGGACCTCTCCACACCATCGCCCCTAACACCCAGATCATGCCTCAATCTAGAAAAAACATCTGCAACCCTCGGGCCAACCTCCTTGAGTTGCCCAGGTTTCTCAATCCTGACAGGACTCAAGAGAACCCCCGTCGCCCCTGGATCCTCCCCGCGCGCCACACCAATCGCACCCGGATCCACTCTTGCGCATGACTGGTCCTCTGCCTCTAGAGCCACCAACACCTTCGAGGACCTGTCAAAACTCCCGCGGCGACATCCTGAAACGTCATGGCCGATCTTGCTTCAATCGGTACAGAACGTGGGCCAAGAATCAAACACCACCCGCTGCTTCCATCTCAGTTCTTCTCCAACCAAGATCCATAGCCACTCAGTTGGGGGTTTCGAAATATCAACTTCAACGCAAACACGGGGCATAATAGGGTGACATACCGCCGAGGTTCGATGATAAAATGGGTAATAATTCTTGATTTTATGATAATTAAACATTAATTACTCCAAATATAGTCTCAGAATACCATCTTAATACATAGAGAACAACACTAGAGTGCTAAAAAGAAATAATTTTCAGCAAATGAAATGCTTTTACTACAAACCAACTATTATCATACTTGTTCAACACATCAACAATACTACTACTCATCATCTGATGCTGCATCGTCGCCCTCTCCACCTTCATCTCCACCACCTGCTGCCACCTGTAAGAACATTATATTGAAAATTAAATATCGTTGCATATTTATAATAAAAATTAAAACCAATAAAAGTTTGCAAACTAAATTATTTTGATTTTTTTGTGATTTACCTGCTCACCACTACCCGATGCACTACCACCGGGGGCATATCTGCTCATATGCTGACGTATTTCAAGCAACTCTTTCTGCAAATCAGATATCTGATTCCCCTGCTGGTGAACTGTGTTTCGTAGAGCAGACATCTCCCTCTGAGCATCTTCAGGTATGAAATGACTATAACCAGGAGTAGATGAGGCCGAAATCCCTGATGGCATGCGAAAGACCTCAGATGGTACGGGTCCCAAACCCATCCCGCGCACTCCACCAGGATGCTCCTTCCCAAGGACTTGACCAATCGGGTCATCCTGGGAGACTGAGTAGGATTGCCCAGGATTGGCATCCCATATTTCTCTAATTTTTACCTATAAATCAAATATCAATATATATTAACATAGTAAAAACTGATATTAAGTTATTATAATAAATAATTGACTTCATACCCCAACTTCTCTGGCAGGTTCATTAACAAAACTTCCATCTGTTTTTTTATGAACATCCAGCCACAGTTCTGTTCGGGATGCTTCATGCCCTAAACTCTGTGACTGCATTAAACAAAGATAAATCATCAATCAAATATGTTAAATAGATAATATTATCTTATAAATATTTAAACTAATTAAAAGATTACCAATGACATTCGGCTTCTTGAAAATCTTTTTGAACCCGCAGTGTGCGGGATTACCTGCTTCGCCCGGTTTGAAGCATTCTTTCTTGAGAGATCCTGAAATAAATAAAATTCAATTTAACAGTATTGTATTCAATGTCTATCTCCTCTTCATGTACATGTATAAATGTAAAATGAGGATAATATAATAATATATATTTCAATACCATCCGCTTCTCATCACGATGTCTATCGACAAAAACCTTCCACTGTTCTTTCGGTACCCCACTGGGTATCTTCTCATACATCTGCTGCACGGTCAACGAAGAATCGTTGACATCACACCACAACCTCCATTTGAAATCTTTCCATTTTTTTCCAAGATTTTTCAATGTCCACTTCCGTGCTATCACATCAGCAACGGTAAAGTGGAAGAACATCTGTATACAGAAATTCATTTTGAATATATTAGTAAAATGACATTCAATTAAACCATAAAGGAATAAAATTACCTTTATCTGAGAATCATAAACTTCATTTTTCCAGTTTGGAGGCATATGCCTCCAATCATCATACGAAATAGGCAGGGAAACGGGCTCCGCTGCCAGCTGACCTATAATCTGACCAAGTAAACCTGCGGCGTCATCCGTCGGGACCCCATAAGAATCAAATGGCACCACTATCTTCTTTCCATGCATGTTCCAAACATCAGAACTTTTTATGTCTCTTTCCACGGTTTCATTGTCTTCATCTGCAATGAGCAAACAATTACTATAAACAAAATGTAATAAATTTATTTAATTAAAATTTGTACCTATGACTGCGACCCTCCAGAATGTCCGTGATGAACTGGAGGGGGCGTGTCGCTGCCCCGCTGCTGAAGCTCCTGTAGGGGGAGGCGATGACTCATCCTCTAATGAGGGATCCACTGATGGTGTCAGAGATGGTGCAGGGGGAGATGATTCCGTGGGGACAGACGGATCGTCATCTGTCGCAGAAGAAGAAGGAATAGTGTACCGCTTCTTCCTTGGCATTCCTGTCATTTAATCAAATAAAATTAAGTTCAGAATATATATTTCAAAAAAATTATGCAGAAAAAAAATTAAAAATGATAATAGATGCCCAGTATTAACAAACAAAATATATATAACAATGATAATGAATGACTACAGAAATGAAACAATTAGTTGCTGAATGAATAAATAATTGTACATACAATCATTTTCCCCTTCAATCATGTCGGTTTCCTGCTCCATTGCTTCATCCACTTCATTCATCCTTGCTAGACCAATATTTTCAATATCATGATGGACAAATAATTCTGCTTCCTGTTTTTGATGAAATTCAGTTGCAGAGGTCAAATCTTCCACTTCATCACCCATATCATACAAATCTCTTTGTATTACGTGAGTAACTACACTCCACCCTTCATCCACAACATCATTCACATAATATACCATTTTTGCCTGCGATGCTAAGATATATGGATCATGCAGTTCACGATCACCAACATCCATCAAGCGAGAGAAGTTTACAGAAGTAAATTGCAAGGAATCTCTTTTAACACCTCTGATAAAATCGACCCATTTGCATTTGAATAAAACAACAGAAAAATGCCCGTGGTAGTTTAATTCAATAATATCATGCAGCTTTCCATAGTATTCCACTTCAGCAAATGTAAAAATACCACTATTCTGTGTTTTCAAACCCACTTCTCGATCGACTGTACGAAATCTAAAACCATTCACATTATAAGCGTTGAACTTTCTAACTTGTTTTATAGGACCTCTAGCAAGAAACTTCAAATCTTCTGAAAAGTCAGCTCAAGTATCAGTATTCATGATCTGAAAAAAAAAATATAATTTAATAGATTTACAAATTGTATGTGTCAAAGTAATATTCGTATTTATTGCAATATTTATAAACTTACACGTCGTGCAAACCATTCTACCAGCTCTTTATTCACAGCTTTCGTTATATCTTTTTCATTTCGTATTCGGCTTCTCATTCGTCTCTTTGTTTGTATCCTCAACTCTTCAATAAATGGATCTGCAATTTCACTATTCAGCAGCACATATCTATGTGCCTGTAATAATTCCAATTCTGTTAGTGTCGCGTATGAGGTCCTCCCAACTGATCGGCCAATAGCAGGAAATATTTTTGATTTCTGATGCATTTGAGATTGAGTTGATGTGTCGTCAACACGTCCAACTCGAGTAAATCTTGTCTCAATATCATCCAAATATCTGGAACAAAAGGTGAGACACTCCTCGGCCAAATAGCCTTCAGCAATAGAGCCTTCTGGTTGAGCTTTATTTGTCACGTATGCTTTCAAATGCCCAAGATATCTGTGAAAAAAAATAATAATATTATGCATTTATTTAAATGCCAAAAAATGTTTACTTAACTGGAAACATATAAATAAAATACCTCTCAATTGGATACATCCATCGATAATGAACGAGTCCTCCTAATTTAGCTTCGTCAACCAAATGCACAGTTAAATGCATCATGACAGTAAAAAAAGATGGAGGGAAGATCATCTCCATTGCACAAAGGGTCAATACAAACCTCTCCTGTAGGTTGTCAAGCTGAAATGGATGTAGATCTTTCTCACATAACTGTCTAAAAAATGTGCAGAAATGGAGTACAACAGCAGTAACTTTTTCAGGTAATAATGTACGCAATGCCAATGGTAGTAACTGTTGTAACAAAACATGTGAATCGTGACTTTTCAATCCATATAACTTACGATTCTTCAAGTCAACACACCTCGAGATGTTACTCGAATACCCATCAGATACCTTCACATTCTTTAAAATTTGAAGGAACGTATCTTTATCCCTATTTTTCAATGAAAAAATGGCCGGAGCATACTTTTCATTCTCATCTGGCCAGAGATCACGTTTTATGTTCATTACTTGTAAGTCTTTGCGAGCATTGAGATGATCCTTCGACTTTCCATGCTCATTAAGTAATGTGAAAATCAAATTATCACATACATTATTCTCAATATGCATCACATCAAGATTGTGGCGCAAAGAATTAAATTCCCAATACGGAAGTTTGAAGAATATACTTTTTTTCTTCCATTGTTGCGTTCTGATTTCACTTGACGATGCACTTCGCACTCGTTTTCCGCTATCATTCAAATGATGAACCTTCCCAAATTCTGTTTTAACATTTTCAAGCTGTGTCAATATTTCAGAACCGGTTAACAACTTTGGAGGTGGTCTACGATCAATGCAACCATTAAATTTTGATTTGTTCAGCCGAAATCTATGAGATGCATCAAGAAATCTTCGATGGCACAAGAAGAACCATTTTCTACTGTGAGGTAGCCGTTTGGGCTCGAAATCAAAGTTACAAACGGGACAAGCCAAACCCGTATAAGTGTTCCAACCAGATAAATTCCCAAGCCCAGGGAAGTCACTAATGGTCCACATTAAAGCAGCATGCATTTTAAACATTGTTTTAGAAGAAACATCAAATGTCTCAACACCGTTGCTCCATAACTCCTGCAATTCTTCAATCAAAGGCTGCAGGTATACATCAATATCATTTCCAGGCATTTGTTTTCCAGGAATAATCATCGAAATGATAAAAGATGTTTGTTGCATACACATCCACGGAGGCAGATTATAAGGGATCAAAACAACTGGCCAAATGCTATAACTCGTACTCAAAGTCCCAAATGGGTTGAATCCATCGGCAGCCAATCCCAATCGAACATTCCTAGGATCAGCTGAGAAATCTGGATGTAATGAATCAAATGTCTTCCACAATTGGGAATCCCGTGGATGTCTCATTAACCCATCATTGTTATTATCTACAGAATGCCACTTCATGTGTTCGGCGGTTTTTGATGACATGAATAATCTTTGCAATCGAGGCTTCAAAGGAAAGTAATGCAAAACTTTTGCAGGTGTGTTCCTTTTCTTCTTCTTCGTGAAATTATGTTCAGTCATACTTCCAACATCACCCTTTGACTGCCATCTAGAAGAAGAACATTTCTTACAATTCTGTCTACTTGAATCCTCTCCCCAGTAAAGCATACAATCATTGGGACACGCATGTATTTTTGTATAATTCAGACCAAGCTTGTTAACAACTTTTTTCATATCATAAAACGATTCTGGGATTTTTGCTTCAGGAAATGCATCACGAATCAATTCCAATAACATGGACATTGCCTTATTTGTAATTCCACATAGACATTTGATATGGTACAACTTCAGTAGAAATGAAAGCTTTGAATATTTCAAACACCCACTATACAACTCTTGATTTCCATCGTCAACTAAATCATGAAATGCATTTTCCTCACTGAAGTTTTCCCTTAAATTTGGCTCCACAGAATCAAGAGGATCCAATGATATGTTACAATCTTGATCTGCTTGTGTTACAGTCTCAGAAACATCACTTGTCACGTTGCAATTTGTAGCACCCTCTTCTGGTTGTTCTGATATGTTTTGATGCTCATAGTGGTGTCTTGCAGTGCCGAATGCATCATTTATGAGGTTTTGCATTTCATTTTCCATTGTCGAAGAACTTGGGACCTCATTCTGTGGATTAACATCAGTCCTCAATCTTTCTGTATTGTTTGATTCTCCATGCCAAATCCAACACAAATATTGCTCAGGGAATTGCTTCAGTATTAAATGTTCATAAACTTCATCTCTCTTCAACCATGTTCTAAATTTACATTTAGGACATGGACATCTTATTCTCCCTTCAACAGATCGATTAGAAATTGCAAAATCTAAAAACCCATTCAAACCCTTAACATATTGAGATGTGTTCCTCGGTAATGTGATCCAGCTTTTATCCATGTATATCACAATGTGCCTACACAAAATATACGATAGTGTAAGATTACAGAAACATAATATAATAAAGATGAACCATTGACCATAAAGTATGCATAATATAATAAAGATGATTCATTGACCACATTTACCATTTCAGACCAACTGAACAAGTCTGGTCCATAGGAGACAACGTCAACACCTCATTTAGGAGCAATAAGAATATCGGGATACACACTTATCATAACACCATCGATCACACATTTATGTTGCCTCAAACAACACCCCTTTGATGTGTGATCGAAACTGATCATAATGCATTTTAAATCAAGTTAACTACATTCACTGAAACCATTTTCACAATGGGTAATGTTTGTTTTATTGTTCTAGGGAAATCTAAATGGCCACATTTAAGTAAAATTTAGAATATAATTCATTTAATCATGATCCCATATAATGTGATCCATAAAAAGGATCCTAGTTATCTTTCTAGGATAACAAAAAATACACATCATTGTAAGCGTCCATCAAAGGTGATCCATATGATGAAGCCTTTGTATCACTTTTGGCATGGTGTAAAGCCTGAACTTTTGAGATCTTCCCATGTATATCATGTAGGGGTCTGATTGTCTCTTGTGGAATGGTATAAAAATCTATCCCTAAAGAAGGTCACTCATCCAGAGAATCAGGATCACTCCTTGGTAGATATGTAATATGCCTCATTTTCCAGTATAGGGCATTTTATAAAAGAATCAAAGTATTACTATTGGGGTATTCATAAAACAAGTAACCTATGAGTCCATTCATGGAGTTCAATATATGGAACCAAAGTATATCTCAAGGAATACATAACTAATTTGATAATTTAATTCCAACAAATATAAGAATTGTCATGTTTAAAAGCATTCCACATCACAAGTCATGCATATGTTAGATGCCCATTTCCGTGTTACTTTTCAATTATAAAATAATAAGGTCAATGTACTTAAGTATTTCAATTATAATAATTTGAATAATATTAATAATAGTGAATGGAAATTAAATTTCCATTCCAATATCATTCCACTTGCCTATATTTCCATTCCAATATCATTCCACTTTCCTATATTTCCATGTACATAATAAAGTATTAGGGTCCAGGTGAACATTCATAAATAGTAAACACACTATATGAACATTGTATAATTTAGGCCATGCTATCATTCGTGACACAAAAAATTATTTAGTTCCTTCAATAAAAGGTATTAAAACCCCACTTAATTGATTGTTTGGTCATTATGGAATAACATATTGGAGTGATATTCCCATTAAAATTTCATTAATCAGCATGTTTTCATTTTATAAGATAGCACACCTCCGCATGATTTTTTTTAGAAAATAATTGGTTACATAAAAGAATTCAAGGAATGCACACTTAAGTTGTGGTAAAAATTTGAGGCCTAAAACCATCAATGATTCTAATTTAATATACAATGGACAATGAAATTAGGGAATTAGATTCATTATATTATACTATAATAGACATAAACCTCAAAAAATGAATTTTTATGTGTTCAATGGTTTTTATTTACATTATGAATCTCAATTTAGGATACGTATTTCCTGCCAAATTAAATGATAAAAAACTCTTGAAAATTTTGAACTAGTAAAAAACACAGGATGGTACAATCTCTCCGCCTTAAAAATTATGGTCCCTGAGAATACTTGAGGAATAGATGGAAAAAAAATCCTACATACTTATGTGATAAATAGTTATTCAAATAGGCATGTTGTACATCCAGATGCACAACCCTCCACAAAGAATACCCTAGGCATATGATACATGAGAAATTAAAAATCAATAAAAATCTCGTATTCCTAACTGAAACATAGAGACTATGCATTACCAATTATTTAAAACGGAAGATTTGATCATTTAATACTATCATTAATAATTCAACCTTTGTTTCTTCTTAACATAAGAACTAGTATTTAAATTCCAATTCTGATTCACAGTATCTCTACTATTAGAACATTCTAATGAACAAACCCTTTTAGAATTACAAATATGCCTTCGGCATGGTTATATAAAATATGTAATGGTATATTTCAAATCAACCTCATTTAGATTTGTTAATACTACTTTTTATAAAAAAACATGGTTGATTCACACTCTACTCACCTCAACTTAACAGTGTTCCATGAAAAAGTTCCTCAATGATAGAAATTAATGAAGAGATAAGAAATATGTTGATCCATAGCTAGATGATAATTTAAAAAAAACACTCATCATAAATAGAAAACACATTTCATCTAGAAATGTGATGCCGCCTCCTCCGGTACAATATTTTTACATCAAAGTTATCCACTGGAACTCATACCCAACTTCTAGTGATGTCCCGAGCTAAAAATTTCACTTATGTTTTCATGTCACAATACAAACATGGAAATATTTTAAATCCAGTACACATCGATTCTCGCCATTAAAACAACCCATCCAAGCACAAGATGATGTTCTCTATATTGATTATAACCAACTTCACCCAACCATGCATGTTAAGACCAAACAAACTAGCTATTTTTGACACTTTTAAAGAAGCTCAATTTCACCAGTTGACACATAGTCTCGTTCTGAACACGATGCATCGCTACTAGGGAATTATATAATTAATTAAGAATAACCAAATGAGTTCCAATTCAGAAGTCAATTCATCTAGCAGTTTATTAATCAGTATGTCATTTCAATGATGTGTTGTCTAGAAAACACTGATACTTTTTACAAACTAACCAGATATAAGTCATTCAAAAACATCACTGACCATTTCAAAAAATTTCATTCACTATTTCCTCCATTTTCTAAGAGGATACACTAAAACCATTAGCATCAGGAATGAAAACCAAAAAAAACATATCAGCTTTTAAACATACCATGATGTGAGAATGCATAAACGTCTAAAAATGAGAATTACATGATAATAACACCCATAATATGGTTAAACAACATATGAAAATCCATAAAACTCACTTTGGGGCTGAGGTCGAAGTAAGAAAGGTCCTCGGGAGAAGGGGGTCGTGGGTTGCCGGTCGCAGGCACCGCCGGAGGAGGTCGCGGGGTCGCCGGAGGAGGTCGCGGGGTCGCCGGAGGAGGTCGCGGGATCGCCGGGGGTCGCGGGAGGCTGCGGGCGAGGGTTGCAGGAAGGGGGCTGCGGGCGAGGGTTTCAGGGAAACGGGGTCGGGGTAGGGAAGGGTCGGGGTTTTTTAAAAAAACAAAGGTTTAGCGGCGGTTTATTAAAAACCGCCGCGAAACGTATTTCGGAAAACGTTTAGCGGCGGTTTTGTGAACCGCCGCCACAAAACCGCCGCTAAACACTGTTTATTTTGTAGTGTCAGAATTATATCAAACTCCTATCCTAGGGTAAACACCCTATTTATGGATAAACAAAGTAGTTAGAAAAATTATTTAAGACCATCTAATTTGATAAAAGGACCATTTTACCCCTTATAAGCATGTGAAAGAAAAAAAATCAAATTTATGATCAAAATTACAGTCCAAAAAAACATGGGACATTACAATCTCCCCACCATAAACCTTCTTGTCCCATGAAGCCTTGGTGAAAAAACTATAAGGAGTTCTCTCAACCCATGAATCAACAGAAACATGTTATCTTGACCATCCAATGACTAGTTTCACAGTGTCCACAACTATCTCTTACATGGAAGACATTAACTACAACCAATATAGTACTCCCAACTATAGAAATTCCATTATCATCATCTCAAAACCAAAAATCTGAGATCAAAGGACCATGTAAAATGATGAATTTGAACTAAAAATGCTGATCACCACCCTCAAACGGCCAATGGTGTACTCCCCACCATAAGTATTACCTTATACCGCTCCTCGAGTGCAACCTCTACAAGTTTCATCACGAAAATAGAAAAGATATTTAAAAGAAAAGAAGCTCAGCATATAGCCAATTCTATCTCAGTGTATTCAAGATGATTTCAAGATATGGAATGATTATCTCTAACTAGTTTACACCAAGATTCCATAAAAAGGAATTCTTAGGTCTCCCACATCACAATCACATTAAAATAGTTCACAATTGCATTTAACTGAATCCCAACACCATGCCTCCCAACAATGCATGTTTAGGTCTAGACATGGATCAACCATCACATATTACCCAATTAATTTATGATATATACTCTACCATAATGCAACATTCACCATTTTAACCACAACTCCCTAGAAACCATATCGATAGAAAGTATCTAAAGACACCGGTCATTGACTTTCACACAACCAATCACCAATCTAGGATTTAAATGGAATCACATGCAATAAGAACATACCTTTATCACATGAATAATAATCCAACAAGTCATCCATAGTAAGTCTAAGTTTATAGTTCTACATGAATCCTCAGTCTCATTAATCCATAATCTCCCTTGGAACTCCTCTTAGAAATCGATCACCTCACCAGTGCCATGATTTATTCCATGACCATCTTACACCCAGATTTGTTCTAGTCATGAGAATCTACTCATGCTCTGACTACATTAGTAATAGTGGAAACACTGGTTAATAAGGTTATAAACCCAAAAATCCCTTCCCATTAATGATAGTCTTGAAAAATAAGTACCCTAGGTGCTTCATCAAAATCCAATGGAATCAACATTCCTTATCACAAAACTCAAGCACTAACCATGAATTAGTCTCAAACGATCATATAAACCAAATCACTTATTATAAAGGTATATGTAAACATGGTCCAATCTCTCTCATGCAGGTTTACCTCAAAAAAAAGAAACATTGACCTTTAAGAGTCTAAGTCAAAATTAAGATCCTCTAGGTCTCCCACCTTTCCCTACCGATCAAGTCTCATATGAGGGTCACAATGTCTAACCACATATCCAAAAAGTTCAAACCTCTCAAAGGGAGGTAAAGATCACAATGACCTATAAGGGCCAAAACTGTAAACACAACCTACAAGGGCCTGATCCTCACTAAGCATCCTCCTAAGTAACTTCTCCTTGGAGATCACGATACCAACATAGAAGTGATATTAAACTGCCACTCACTAGACATTAGTATAAGGTAATACACCCTTGAGGTCTAGTATATGATAAACATATTGGTACCCACTATAATCACACTCAATGATCTGATTACATGACAAAAAATGAGGGATGGTTAAGTAGAATATCATTTCAATATATATAGAAAAACATTATATAGATTGTAACTAACACTTTAAATAACTGAACCTAAAAACCAAACCATACAAGTGGTCCAAAATTTGGGCATCATGTTCACTATCAGCCTACTAGGGTCACTACACCTCATATCCACAAGGGCAAGGTCATCAGCCTCACCACTAAACTTCTCAACATAGATCCACAAGACCTATCATCAGAATAAAATATGCATATAATTTGTCCAAATTGAGCATATTTCCTAAAAAAACCGTATACAAGAAAACATCATTTAGGTTTTTTTACACTTTAAAATTTTGGCCTCTATTTTCAGTAAAATCGCATGTTATAAGGCTTATAACATGTCAATAATTAATGCCAAGTATGATGTATGAGAAAACTCTATACATTACTATCCAAGAGATAAAATCAATCTATGGCCTCTTAATAGTAGATCAAGACCCATAAATCCATATCAAATCATAAAATACACACAACATATGTGTTTCACAAATATAAAATCATATACAACTGTAACATAACATATCATAATAGCAATCCCGTTTCCCTAGAAACCAAGAATTATTACCAGAATAGGGGTTCTCAATGCACCCATATGATTATACTCTGATCTATCATCTCCTAAATGGTAATACAACAGGAAAAGAAACCTTCCTTTGATGCAACTTTGTAATGTCCTGACCTTGATTCACTAAACAGGTGCTCCGATATGGGTTGTTATGTGGCCTCAAGTGTGCCTCTCTATACACTAGAGGATACTGACTAGTAGCGAGGTCCTAGGGTGTGTCCATAGAGAAAATATTCCCTCATATCAGAGTAAACAACACCATAAATAACTATATATAATCCATGAAGTAATAAATAGAGTGAGGGACCAATAAATGTACTAAAATAGAACATGTTGTAATAATAATTGACATTTTATAAAACCCAAAAAAACCATGACATACATACAACACTAGTCACCCACTGGGCTGACCATACAAGTGGGAGTACATAAGAAACTAAAATAAAATTATTAGGCTCTTCTAAAAACACCAAGCCATACCACATAACCGCTCTCTAGAAATTTTTGATTTATACCATCCCGAACATAAGAATCCACACAATTGACTCCAACTATCCACCATGAATCTTTTCTCAACCTGAAAAGTAGACATAAGGTCTTCACACACACAAAGGTTCATGTAAAGTGGTGAGAAATAATCTCAGCAGTCCACCCCAAAGATAAACCTATAAATCTATTATCATATGTGCATGCTCATGAAATATTCTCAGCCTAGCTGAGACACAAATAAAAAAATAAATAAACCAAATAACGTGAAACCACAGTTGACCCCTGGGTTGGTGATCCTGATCAACTAGAAAATATTCCAACATGTATACTTATAATTATATGTATATATATATTACAATAAATATATATACATGAATGTAAATATATATGATTAAGGTGATGGAAATAATATAAAACTATCAACAGTTGATCCTTGGATCTGAAATTTGGATCACCTAGACATATTGTTAAAAGGGCATTGAGCTAGAGTCATACCACTCAAGATGTGTATCATTAAGTTGATATCTATATTCATAATACAAATAAACAATACCTACTTTATCCAGAGTTGGAAATTTCTACGACCAAGAAACGTCACCATAGGTGGATATATATCCTAATCCTAGGTTCACCTATACTCGCCTCTTATCGCCATAATAAGGATTCCAACCATTATCTAGACATATTATAAATGGTCACTGATTTGGATTCCACTCCAATAAATCCATGTAAATCCAATCTGATGTTTGATCCCTATATCCCAGTCCATAGGTGGTCATGACATTACAACATATATAATCACTTGGGATATGACCCTTAGGAAATGTACAAGGAGAGATCATCGATGGAATTTCATGCCCACCCCTCAAGATCTCTGATTCGGCAGATCGTAATCATCTCTATCAATTGGGAGACCTTAATCATCCATGAGTATCAAACGATGTTGAATGTCATGCCCAATACCATGGTTAAGTAATCGATCAGGGTGAGCATAATCACCACTATCATTCATGAGCTCATAATCATCCATGAGTATAATCATCAGGGACATCATACCTATATCTAGGATAGCATAATCAACCTACTTAAACCACAAATCGAGTAGAGAGTAATCATCCTCATCACTTAGGAGAGTATAATCATCCACCATTATCATTATTAGGGACTCCATGCCTATATATCTTGCTCATAGGCTCAAATTTTGGATCCTAAGAAGAACCTATGGAAATACCAATAAAATAATAGTCAAACATAAAGGCTTAACAACCATATCTCAGGTAGTACCTCTAGGTATGCTAGTAAATATAAGAATAAATTGGATCAGAAGTCAAATCCTAGAAAAATAATATGGGCATGCCAATAATGAATATGATAGATACCAGGAATAATTTATAGGTTTCCCAAAGAGAAATAATGACGCATCATGTTAGGATCATCATAAACCAACCAAGTAGCACCTCTGGTAATCATAGTTACATCAGTAGTTTATAGGTGAATGTGTAAAAAAAGATTGAGGGTGGCTGATCACCTGCACCCACCACTACTATAATAGCCTCTTAGGCTTACAAGACCAACATGGTCTCTACGGTGACACCTTTTACCATCTATACCCACACCTAAGGTACTAGATTAGGGTTGACCAAACATTAGGGCACCCACTGGGTCTCTTAAGTCATAACACAAGAGAGGTATCCTACTCGAGATCCGTAGTGCTGAAGGTAAAAGGAGGAATCCTACATGGGATACTCTAGAAACAATTAAATAAATTCATCTTACATGGTATCCTCAGAATGGTACATAGGAAGTGGCGTCCTATAGGGGATACTCAATAATAGATCTCATAGGAAGAGTAATCTTAAATGGGATCCTTAGAATGGTATATATGTAAATGGATCCTATAAGTGATTCCCAAATTTATCATTAAGAGAATCCATCCCACAAGGTATCCTTCGCAACAATAATAAGATAGAGGCATCCTACAAATTATCCTCTAGATTGAAACACAAATAGAGGCATCCTAAATGGGATCCTTAGAAACAACTAATCTCAGAGCCTTATAGGCTATAAGGGAACATCTCGTAAGGGATACATCCTTAGAGAAAGAGATAAGAAGCTTCAGTCAATAAAGATAGCCCATCTCCCATCTTAGATCAAATCTCACTCTAAGGAGATAACTCACTTTTATTACCGGAGGAATAATATCTCCATTTAGGAAAACACCTCCCATGAGTACTCTAAACACCTAAAGGGTTTTTCCCATCATGTTCCACATAAAAATATACTCAATATGGACTACTCATAGTCCAATTCTGATTCTTAGGTATAATGATATGAAAAATAGGAACACCCCTAAAAGGTTAACAAAGGTGAGATATATGACGTCACTAGTGGAAAAAATGTTTAACACATCGGCATTTTTTCACACCGACTCTATATAACCAACATGTAAAGCTTTAAAAATCGATATATCACATCGGCTATTTTATAACCGACGTGATATATCAATCAAGATCCATTTTTTATGTCGGTTATTTTATAACCGACGTAAAAAGTTCGAAGATTAAATTTTTTACATTGGTTATTTTATAAACGACGTGAAAATCGAATCTAGCATGCTTTATCACATCAGTTATAAAATAACTGACATGATAAAGGAAAGCTCGGTGCTTTATCACATCGGTTATAAAAAACTGATGTTATAAAGCTCCATTTATAATTTCGGTTATTTAATAACCGACGTTATAAACATAGAAAAAATAGTTTATCACATTGGTTATTAAATAATCGACGTTATAAAGCTTTTAAATTATTTATCACACCCTGTATTCAGTCATTCTGTTTTCTTTGACCGGGCAACCTGTGACTCGTCTCTCCCACACAGAAAACCTAGAAAGGATTCTTCAAATTCGTACCCTACAATCTCATTTTTCCAACATCATTCATCATCTTTATTGTCACCAGATCTATCAGGTTGACTCGCAACACTCAAGTAATTCTCACACAGCTCGGTTTTGGTTATTATTTTTCATGATGCCCTAATCTAATTTTTTGAGATGTTATTTTTCTATCTTTGTTCTTGTTGTCATGGTAAGTTTCATAGTTTTCATTTATATGATGCTAAATTATTTTCTGGTGAAAGAAACCATGGAAGTGATATCATGAAAGTTTACGTTTTTTGTTTGTTTGTGTGTGTGCGTGTACAGGGGGTGTCCAAGGGGGTGGGGGCTGTCCAAGTGGGTGGGTGGAGTCCAGGGGTGGTGGGGGCTATCCAGAGAGGTGGGGTGTCTAGGGGGTGTCAAAGGGGGTGGGGGTGGTGTCCAGGGGGTGTGGGGGTTGTCCAAGGGGGATGGGGGTGTCCAAGGGGTGTGGGGGATGTCAAAGGGGGTGGGGGTGGTGTCTCGGGGGGTGTGGGGGCTATCCAAGGGGGTTGGGGGTGTCCAAAGGGGTGGGGGTTGTCTAGGGGGTGAGGAGGATGAGGGATATGTACAAGGATATAGGGGTGTTATTGGGGTGGGGTGGTGTCCAGGGAGGTCAGTGGTTTGTCCAAGGGGGTAGGGGTGTCCATGGGGTGGGGGTGTCTAGGGGGTGGGGCTGTCTATAGGGGTGGGGGATGTCCAGAGGGGTGGGGCTATCCAAAAGGTTCAGGGGGCTATCCAGAGGGTTGTGGGTTGTCCATGGTGTCCATGGGGGGAAGTATAGGGGTGTGGGGGGGGGGGTCCAAGGGGGTGGGGGTGTCGAAAGGGGTGGGAGGCAGTCCAAGGGGGTGGGGTAGTCCAAGGGGGTGGGGGCATGTCCAGAGGGTTGGGGGCTGTCTAGGGGGGTGTCCAGAGGGTTGGGGGTGTCCAGGGGGGGTAGGGGGGTGGGGGTTGTGTTTAGGAGGGTTGGGGTTGTCCATAGGTTTGGGGGATTTCCAGGGGTGGGGGATGTCTAGAGGGTTTGGGGGGCTGTCTAGAGGGTTGGGGGTGTTCAGGGTGTTCGTGGGGGGGGGCAGTCTAGGGGTGTGTGGGGGGGGGGTGTCCAAGGGGGTGGGGGTCTAAGGGGGTGTGGGTTGTCCAAGGGGGTGGGGGCATGTCTAGAGGGGTTGGGGGGATTTTTCAGGTGGGGCTTTCTAGAGCGTTGGGGGTTTCCAAGGGTGTAGGTGGTGGAGGTGGTGTCCAGGATGGGTGGGGGTGTCCATGGGGGTGGGGCTGTCTAGAGGGGTGGGGGTTGTCCAGGGGTGGGGGCTATCTAGAGGGAGGGGGATATCCATAGGGTTTGGGGGTTGTCCAAAGGGTTGGGGGTGTCTAGGGTGTCCATGGGGGTGGGGGTGTCCAAGGGGGTGGGGGTGGTGTCCAAGGGGGTGGGGGCTGTCCAATGGGGTGGTGGTGTCCAGGGGGTAGGGGGTGTCCAGGGGGTGGGGGTTGTCCAGGGGGGCTATCCAGGGGGTGGGGGGGCTATCTAGAGGGGTGGGGCTATCCAAAGGGTTCAGGGGGCTTTCCAGAGGGCTAGGGGTATCCAAGGTATCCATGGGGGTGGTGGGGGGGAAGTCCAGGGGTGTGGGGGGTCCAAGGGGGTGGGGGTGTCGAAGGGGGTGGGGGCTATCCTAGGGGGTGGGGGCCTGTTCAAAGGTTTTGGGGGGCTGTCCGAGGGGGATGTACAGAGGGTTGGGGGTGTCCAGGGGGTTTCCAAGGGGGTAGGGGGTGGGGGTGGTGTCTAGGAGGGGTGGGAGTGTCCACGGGGGTGGGGCTGTCTAGAGGGGTGGGGGTTGTCCAGGGGTGGGGGCTGTCCAGAGGGGTGGGGACTGTCCAGAGGGTTCAGGGGGTGTCCAGGGTGTCTATGGGGGTGGGGGTGTCTAGTGGGGTGGGGGTGGTGTCCATGGAGGTGGGGGCTGTCCAAGGGGGGGGTGTCCATGGGGTGTCCAAGGGGGTGGGGGTGGTGTCTAGGGGGGTGGGGTGGTGTCCAAGGGGGTGGGTGTTGTCCAAGGGGGTAGGGGTGTCCAGGGGGTGAGGGTGGTGTCCAAGGGGGTGGGGTGGTGTCTAGGGGGTGGGGGTTGTCCAGAGGGGTGGGGGTTGTCCAGAGGTTTCAAATTGTTGGGATCTATGTAATTTTCAGTAGTGAATGTATACATATTTTAATATTTATAATTCATATTTCTTTTTTACGAAAGGGTGAATTTGGTATCCAGTTGCACCAGGATGTATTCTTTGTGAACCTTAATAATAAAGGATCCAATATGAATTTAAAACTGTTATATCTAACTATATTTTCTTTTTAAAATCATTTTCAAGAATATTTTTTAAAATACTCATAGATTTGTTTTATATTTCATAATTTTTTTACATTCAAATTATGATATTTTTCATATAAACATATATTTTTCTTATCTTAAAAAGATGTATAATTTTGATATTTTTTATAGGTAATAATGATTCGAAGTTGGATTAAAGCACATCAAATGAGTAATGAATATAAGTAAGGTGTTGATGCCTTTTTGGAATTTTCTAAACAAAATCTTCCAAGCAATGACATTTTTTTATGTCCATGCCTAAAATTTTTGAATATGAAGAAGTTGAAAATTAGAGAGATAAAAGATCATCTAATTTGTCATGGTTTTAATCTGAGTTACATCCCTTGGATTTGGCATGGTGAAACTAGATGGAATGTCAGATCTATTGATGATGATGATTTGCAAGATGGTAACTCCAATGGAATTTCAGAAATGATTCGCGATATTGAAGCATAACAAATTGAGATAGAACATATATTTGAACATCTATATAGTGATGTTGAAAAACCATTGTATCCTGGTTGTATATATTTTACGGTTTTGTCGGTGGTGTTAATATTTATTAACCTAAAGGCAAAACATGGATGGAGTGACAGAAGTTTTACAGAGATGCTAAAATTGATGAAGGACATTCTTCCAAAAGATAACAATCTTCCATATTCACATTATAAGGCCAAGAAAATATTATGCTCGATGGGATTGGGATATAAGAAAATACATGCCTGTCCAAATGATTGTATGATATATTGGAAGGAATATGAATTTATTTCAGAGTGTCCTAAATGTGGGACATCACGATATAAGGTGAAAGAAAAATCACAGGCTGATGTAGAGATTACAAAGATCCCTTCCAAGTTATTTTGGTATATTCCTATAATTCATCATTTGAAACATTTGTTTTCTAATTCATATGATGCAAAAAGGTTAATATGGCATGATGATGAGCGGATATGTGATGGAAAAATACGTCATCCAACTGATTGCCCACAATGTAAGAAAATTGATGAGAATTATCCTATATTTGGAAATGAAATTAGAAATCTCATACTGGGGTTGTGCACAGATGGAATGAATCCATACCGAACCCTCAGTACCACACATAGTTCATGGCCTATTTTATTGTTAATTTACAACCTCTCTTTGGAAGTTTGTATGAAGTGAAAATATGTCATTTTGAGTATAATGATCTCTGGTCTGAAGTAACCTGACAATGATATTGATGTTTTCTTGTCACCATTGATTGATTATTTGAAAATTTTATGGGAGGATGGTATTAGGGTGTATGATTATTTTAAAATGGAATATTTTCAACTATATGTAGTGATTATGTTCACTATAAACGACTTCCCAGCATATGGAAATTTGTCTGGATACAGTGTTAAAGGGCATAAAGCATGTCCAATTTCTGAACAACAGACTTCATATTGTCAATTGCGTCATGGGAGGAAAACAGTGTACATGGGTCATCAAAAGTTTTTGCCCATGGATCAATCTTATAGAAGACTAAAAAAGGAATTCAATGGATTATAAGAATTTGATATTTCTCTAAAACCTTTATCCCCTGATCTGTATTTTGAGAGGGTGGAAAACCATGATGTGACATTGTGAAAGACTCATAAATCTGGTAATGATAGACATATTTGGAAGAAAAGGTCAATATTTTTCGAGCTACCATATTGGAGATATAATGAAGTTAAACATAATATTGATGTCATGCACGTGGAGAAGAATATTTGTGACAGTTTAATTGGAACATTGTTAGATATTAAAGGAAAGAAAAAATATGGTCTTAATGCAAGATTATACTTACTATCAATGGGAATACGTTTAGATTTAGCTCCCACTCCTAATGGAAGACGAACATTTCTTCCCCCGGCTAGTCATACATTATCCAAGAGGGATAAAATTATCTTTTTTCAGTGTCTTCATGATAACAAAGTGCCTCAAGGTTATTATTTAAATGTAAATTTTTTTGTCTCATTTAAGGACTTGAAGTTGATAGGTATTAAATCTCATGATTGTCACATCATGATGTAACAACTTCTACCAGTTGTATTTCATATAATATTGCCCATCCGTGTCAGAAAGACTATAAATATGTTATGTTATTTTTTCAATTCAATTTGTAATAAGGTGATTGATGTAAATTCTTTGAACATTTTTTAAAAGGATTCAATTTGTATACTTTTTCAATTGAAAATGTATTTTCCTCCATCTTTTTTTGATATAATTTTGTATTTAATGATTCATATGGTTCGAGAAATAAATCTTTAAGGACCTATATATCTTTGTTGGATGTATCATTTTGAAAGGTATATGAAAATATTGAAGGGGTATGTTAAGAATCCATATCGACCTGAATCCTCCATTATTGAAAAGTATATTTCTGTGAAGGTTGCAGAGTTTTGTACGAGCTACTTAGCTACAGAGCAGCACATAGGTTTGCCTCCATCTTGCCATGAATGAGTTAATAATGAGGGAAAGAGGATTCATGGATTGAAAGTAAAATCATTATCAACTGAACAGATGAATAACTTATAATTATACATCTTGAATAGAATAGCTGATGCTCAACCATATATCACATTTCATATTAATGAGTTGAAACAATGTCATCCAAAGAAGAAGGAAATGTGTATTATGAATGAGCACAAAAAAATATTTTTGTCATGGTTTAAAAATACCTTGCCTGGTAGATCAGATGTATTAGAGACATTAAAATGGGTAGTGGGTAGTCCATGTTTAAATGTGGTAACATGGTTCAGTTATGAAATTAATGGTTATACATTTCATACGAAAGCTCAGGATAATAGAAGTGCAGTTCAGAATAGTGGTGTATTGGTGTTTGCATAAGCAATGCATTTTTCGAGTGATAAAGACAAAAAACCAATTTCTGCATCAAGTGCATATTATAGGGTGATTGAAGAAATATGGGAGGTTGATTACTTTAAAATTAAATTTCATGTTTTTAACTGTAAATGGTTTATCGGTAACAATAGTGTCAGACATGATGAATTTGGAATGATAGTTGTTAATTTGAATATATTGGAAGACACAACTGATACTTTTATAATGGAAACACATGCAAAAAAAATTTTATAAGTAGTAGATCAATCAGATATGTGGTGGGTTGTTGTTTTATAAGAGAAAAAAATATGTTGGTGAGGATCAACTTGATGAAGATGCTGATTTATGTGAGATCCCTACTTTCATGGAAATATTAACAGAACATAATGATGAGCATGTTGAAGAAATGGTTTGTGCCATAAGTAATGATCACGACTAAGGAATTTGGGAAAACAATCCATTTGTACATTCCTAAAATTACAGGTAACATTTTTTTATTTCTTGTCTACATTTATTATTTTCATAAAATGTTAGATATTGTAAGTTTTTTATTTATTAAAACACGTATTAAAACAAATAAGTATAAGTTTTTATTTGTTTTAATTTTTTTAGTTTACTCTATCATGTTTACCATTACATAAAATATATATCTATTATTTTTCTTCAATGACAATTACTTTACCATGTTTACCATGTTTAGCAGGTTTACCATGTTTACCATCTTTACCATATTTACCATCTTTACCATCTTTACTATCTTTACCATATTTACCATATTTACCATTGTTTAACATGCTTACCATATTAACCATGTTTACTATTATGTAACTTAGTAAAATTTTCTATTTTCTATTTACATTTGTATTGTAATATTTGATTTTTTATATTTGCGAGCTAATGTTTGTTTTTTTTATTTCAAGGATAATGAAAGATCAATAATTTGATCAACCACATGATTCTGAAGATGAGCATATTGGTCATACCTTTGGGGAGGAACATTCACATGCTCCTATTGATGTTCCCCAATCTTCCTCATGTTCTCCCATTATGACAAAGAGTTCAAGAGTTGGTAAATGTGGGTGCACACATTTACCAAAATTATCACTTGCATGTACACAAGACCAGAGGATACTCATTGAGTTTAATGAGGATGATATTCCTAGAGGTCAAAATGTAAAATATTTTTATATTTTTGTATCAACTTAGGGTAAGAGAAAAGTAAGAATTTTGTATGATGACTGGAGAAGTGTGGACAAAGCGATAATCTCTCAGTTGTGGGAGACGATTTTGGTAAGATCTTTTTCTTTTGTTTTCCTATTCTTTAAATGTTTTTAGTATATATAATATGTTTAACCTCTTGCTTATTAGATGACATTTGATATTCCTGACACTGGATGAGTCAGGAAGAAATGTTTATCGATGACTACCAAGAGATAGAGTGCTTTCAAATCAACCATCTCATCTGATTTTATTTTTGGTCATTGGAGTTATTAAAATCCATGTCATATATATCCTTTCATATATGAAGACACATGGAGACAATTTTTTGAAAGTATAAGAAAAGATTCATTTTTGGTAAGGGAGATGTAAACTTTTATAAGCTTTCTTATATAAATGATCTATTTAATGTTTTGTTAATGATTTATTATTATTAATTTACAGCAAACAAGGAAATATCATCAGGATATCCAATCTAAATATGTATACCATCATAGTTTATCTCAGGGAGGGTATACATTATTGGAAGAAAAAATGATGGTGGAAAAATTACAAAAACTAATAGCTGAGTCATCAAGCTCTGGAGAGGTGGACCCTCTATCCCATCCATATAGACATGAAAAATGGAAGAGATCTCAGATGGGAAAAAAAGGGCAATATCTTTTGGAAGATTTAAGAATCGTAGCTGAGAGGATTGTAAGATATCTATTTTGTTTATTTAAGTTAAATATATTCTTCATATAATTTCATTCATTAAATAAATGTTCAATTAATTAATACATGATTATATTGGGGAGAAGATCTCACAAGGGGTATTTACAACTGCTGGGAGGTAAGATATTTTATCTACCGCATTGGGAAAGTCCAAACATCCTGGTTGTGTACGAGGATATCTGACGGGTGTATTGGTAAGAAAAGTTTTTCCACATTCTTAAACTTCTTCCATTGATGGTGTTTATAAAAAAAATAGAATCCTTGGAGGCTTAATTTCATAATATTAATGTGACGATGGAAGAAAATATTAGAACGTCAGTACAGTCTATATTTGCAGACATGAAAAGACAATTTCAGACAACATCCCCCACTCCCCCACCTCCCCCTGCAGACCCCATTATTTATCCTCCACCTTTGCCAGTAGCTCCCACTCCCCCAACTCAGTCCACGGACCCCATTTTTTATCTCACTCCTCTTCCACAGCTTCCTAGTTATTGCAAGTTGTATATTGATGATCCTCAACATCATATAATTTCATATGGGATGGTATATTGTATAAGATATACAGTTCATCATAAATAATTAGAGTTAGAGAATCATAGGATCACTGTACAAGATATTATAGATATATCATCTCAAGTACCATTACCTACCGATGAGGTGACGAAATTTAGACATAGTATTGGCCATTTTTTAATTTGTCCATCCAGACTTCTGCGACTCATTACCATAGAGGTATGTATGTTATATATTCTATTTTATTTTTTATTAAAGTTGTTTTATCATTTTAAAACTAATATATGTTTCTATTTATTTTTACAGGAATACTTTAAAGGTAAAGAAATATTTTATAAACAACAACAAAGACAAATGGCTATGACATCATATACAGATTATAGTAGTCTTGATATATTGTCAAGATATTCAAATTTTTTGGGGGATCATTATGAGTTTCCAATGGAAGCTCATGTTTGTGGACGTGCAATAACTCTGGGGATTGTGAAAACTGATATCATGGAGCTTGTTACTAGAGATAAGTTGAGCATCAACATGGTGCAAATTTTTTCCATATAAGTCTTAAAACCTTTTCCATGTGTTATATTTATTAAAAATGTATACTTATGTCTGTTTTGTATTAGATATCTTTATGAAATTTGTGAGAAGAATGGGCAGATAGATGTATATAGATTCATGGACCCGCATTTGATTTTCCCTAAAGCACATGCATTGGATGAGAAACAAATAATGCTTTATATTGCTGAAATATTTGAACAGAATATAGTCACACAATGTTGGATGATTCCTTTTTGTGAGAGGTATGAAACGCATCTCTAAAAAAGAGTTCATTATCTTTTAACATAAAAAAACACTAAAATTAAATTTTCTTTTATCAGTGATCATTGGATGTTAGGTGTTTTTTTACCAAGGGAGAAAATACTTTATTGGATATGCTTTGTCCATGACGATGTGTGGGAAAGTTTTAAGAAAATGTTGGAAAATTAAGTTTCAATTTCTCAATAGTTTTATTTATTATAATGAATGTTAAATTTATCCCATTCGTATTATTTTCTAAAATGGTATGGGTCTACTTTCGAAAAAACACAAAGAAAAGGAGTGCGAATATCAAATGTGTAAATGTAAAGGTAAATATCCATTTATAATTTTTTAATTTTTGATTTATTACATAAAATTAATATATTGAATTTACACTCATTCAAACAGAATTTTCATAAACAATAAGGTGTCATCGAATGCGGATATTATATGTTAAGATTTATGTATGAAATAATCAAAACTAGAACAGTTGTGAACTTTGACCTAGTAATATTTCCTTTTAAACTTTGCCATAAAATTTCATTTTATTTATTCATTATACACGTTAACTACTATCCTTTTAATTTGTATATATTTGATGACCCTCAACCATATAGTGCTCAAGATACCAAACACTTACAAGTGGAATGGTCAAATTATTTTAGAGGTTTGATTGAATTTTAGTTGTTTGTAGTTTAAAATGTAATTTTGAATATTGTCATTGTAATTGTGTATTTGGTAGTTGTTTAGATTGGATTTAGTTTTTTTAAGTTGACATTGTACGTTTTGAATTTTATATATGTGAATGTTTAATTTTTCTCTACTTATTGTTTTGGTCTACTTATGATGGTTTTCTAGTATGGATTCTGGTTTGGGGGGAGGGGTTCCAAGGGTGTGGGGGTGTCTGATGGGGTGTGGGGGTATCCAGGGGTGTTGGAGGGTTGCCCTGTGGGGTGGGGGTGTCCTGGGTGTCCATGAGAGTGGCGGGTAGTCCAGGGGGTGGGAGCGTTTCCAAGAGGGTGGGAGGGCTATCCAGGTGAGTCGGGGATATCTAGGGGGTGTCCAGGGGTGTGGGGCTGTCATGTGGGGTGAGGGGGTTTCCAAGGGTGTGGGAGGGCTATTCAGTGGGGTGGGAATGTCCTGGGTGTCCATGGGGATGGGGGGACAGTCCAGGGGTGGGAGCATTTTTAGGAGGGTGGGAGGGCTATCTAGGGGAGTGGGGGCTGTCCAGGGGGTGTCCAGGTGTGTGGGGATGTCCTGTGGGGTGAGGGGGGATTTCCAGGGGTGTGGGAGTGTTGTCCAGGGGGTGGGGTGTCCAGGAGGGTGGGGGTTGTCCAAGGGTGTGGGGGCTGTCTAGGGGGTGGGGGTAGTCCAGGGGTGTGGGGGTGTCCAAGGGTGGGGTGGGGGCTGTCCAGTGGGGTGGGGGGTTCTGGTCAGGTTTTAGTCAGGTTTTAGTCTGTTTTTGGTCAGGGGATGTCCAGTGGGTTGGGGGTGTCCAGGGGTGTGGTGGGGGCTATCCAGTGGGGTGGGGGGTTCTGGTCTAGTTTTGGTCGGGTTTTGGTCTGTTGGGGGGTTTTGGTCTGGTTTTGGTCTGTTTTTTGTTTTGGTCTAGGGGTGTCCAGTGTGGTGGGGGCTGTCTAGGGGTGTGGTGGGGGTTGTCCAGTGGGGTGGGGGGTTCTAGTTGTGTGTGGGAGGGTGTCAAGGAGGGTGGTAGCATTTCCAAGAGGGTGGGAGGGATGTCTAGGGGATTGGGGGTTGTCCAGGGGGTGTCTAGGGGTGTGTGGGGGGGTGTCCTATAGGGTGAGGGAGGTTTCCATGGGGGTGTGGGAGGGCTTTCTAGTGGGGTGGGGTGTCTAGGGTGTCCATGGGGTGGGGGTAGTACAGGGGGTGGGAGGGTGGGAGGGCTGTCCAGGCGAGTGGGGGGATGTCCAGGGGGTGTCCAGGGCTATGGGGGGGTGTCTAGGGGGGAGGTGTAATGCCCCGACCCCAATTACCCATAGTCGGTTCATTATTACATAACATTGTCATGATCACAAAAGATCAAGTCTCAAAAGGCCGATTATTTTAGTATCCTTGGAAATCACTAGATACGTTCATAAAGTTTATATTACATCATAAAGTAAAAAACTACAATAATATAGTCTCCATAGTCCACACTCATATCCCCTTCAGGATATCCCTACAGGTCAGCCATAAAATATTTCTTCACATCTTGGAAAAAATAAAACATAGAAAGGGGTGAGCTCAGATGCTCAGTAAGGATAACAATATAGAGAAAACTTTCATAAATAAGCATAAACATTTAAGGAAATGTATAACTAAAACAAAATCCTTTTAAACTTTAAATTCAGCATAATATGGAAAAAATAAAATTAAATAATTCCATTTACTTATTAACATGGATATTCTACTAGTTTAATAATCACATGAAATATCAATAACCACTTTCATAATGATGGAATGCATAATGCCAGACTATCATAACCACATAGTCAAGGCCTTATGCCAAGACTAAAAATAAGAATTTGTCAAGGACTTGTGCCAAGACACTAGTTTGTCTCATGAGACCTACCGATGCATCGAGGAGCTATAGCGGGCTCCACCCATCATTTATTAAGTCCAATTCATTCTTCATATGAAAATGTTTAAACATAACATAAACATTCGTATTAAAACTAGCATACGAAATGTCAATACTTTCTCCATAAACCATGAATGGTATAAAAATAACACATCCACAGTCAAACATATCACAAAACCATCAATATAATATGGAAGTTTTGTATCATAATAAATCAACTTCAAATGAGCTTAAAATCCATCAAAGGATGTTGACATAGATGAAATCAAAACTATTTGAGAGAAATATATTTTTTTTTGAAATAATTTAAAAGTCACAAAGTTATAAAAGGAAAAATTTACTTTGAAAATATTATTATAAGATTTTAAGGGAAGCTTCGACAATTTTATAACGTTGGAAAATAGCCACACCTGTCGTATAAGTTACAAAATACATTCTTACCTTAATTCTGTCGAAAAGGTTAAAAAGGACCATGTTTGGAAAACGATAGAAAGATTACTCTATAAAATTCTTCTAAAAAGTCAAACAAGGTTATAAATGACTTTAACCCATAGTCTTTAAAATAGTAAGAATTATTTGAAATACATTTTTAAGAAACATGGATGTGGATGATAAAGAGGTCCTAGTAGATAATTGCGTATAAACAATCTCAGATAATGAAGAGATTGTGAAATAAACACTTACCTTGTAATTTTCCTTGGTAGAGGGTAGGTTAACCTCTTGTATAATGGTAAAATAATTGTTATTAAATTATACAAGAATAATATACATTAATATGATATCATATATGATCTTTTAAAATTGCTTTGTTAATAATATCTTTGTATTATCGTTGTTTCGGGTGTTAACTGATTCATTTTCCTTTATATATTTTGTTACGTAAGCCATGTTTGTTATGGATAGGTTGTATCTTATTTATATCCAGAATTATATTAAGTCTTTAAACATTATTTTTAACCATAAAATGGAAATTATTCTTGAATGGATACGATGGGGAATAAATATCAACGCATTCGCGGAGACGCTAGTCCGTACGTACGCACAAGCGACAATATCATTTTTTGATATTAAAATAATATATAATTTAATAGTATATCATGTATAAATAATCATTATTATGTTATACTCATTATTTACATTAATTACACATCATTATTATACCCATCCAAATAATAATGTAT
This sequence comes from Viscum album, assembly GCA_963277665.1. Lineage (NCBI taxonomy): Eukaryota > Viridiplantae > Streptophyta > Magnoliopsida > Santalales > Viscaceae > Viscum > Viscum album. The sequence continues at coordinate 1,136,578,772 of OY728135.1, read as the reverse complement.
TGAATAACAATTACACCACGACGTGGAGACGGTAAGCTGTACGCACACACGTATGGTGACATGTCATTCAAAGGATGGATAGAATACTGAATATGGTTGTACCATATTTATAATAAGATCACATTATACAGAAGATACCGGAGTTATTATTTTAGAATCGAAATAACAAAGAAAGAATAAGTGGAGGAAGAAAGGAACGTGAAAGAGGGTGGTGAAAACATTACCTCTTCTTCTGGTTCTTCCTTTTGATTTGATCAAAATGGCTCCTTAGGTTGTCTTTCTGATCAAAATAAGGCCTCTAGGTTAAATTGAGGGAATTTTAGAGGATATTTGGGAAGGTTTTGGCCGAACCAAAAGACTTTGAAGGTATGAATTTGAGAGAAGGGGGAGTTCCCTTTTATAAGAGGGGTGAGGGCACCTTAGGAAAAGCTAGAAATATTAATTTATAATAAATTAATATTCGGTTTCTAATGGATCAAAAGTGACTTATGATGAGGATAAGGTGGGGACAGGTCGAAATCCACTCAACCAATAGGTTTTAGACAAGTTTGTGTCACTATTGTACCCTTATCTTTTATATTTAACTCTTAGTTAAATAGTTTGACTTTTACAATGTCTCTTTGTATTTTTATATTATATGGTTAATAAACTTACTATAAACTACCAAGAGAACCCGAAGTGGTTCATTAATGACATTCCTATCATCATATAAGTCCTTTGACCTAACTTTAGATTTTTAGGAATATTATATCAATTAATAATATAATATTTGTTTTAAAAACTCCTTTATGTCAATTTTGACACTATTTAATAATTGATTTTTGTTAAAGTCTTAATAACTTTATTAATTCAAAAAAATAATTTACTCAATACTAACATGTCATATTAACCAATAAAATCTTTGTAATTCATTAAAAGTCTCAAATTACATTTATTTGGGTATTTATAATATCAATTATTTTAATATTTCACTAATAAGATAATTACTGCATCATCATTGTGTCATAAATAAATTAAATTATTTAAAGTATAAAAATTATAAATAAAATACCATTATGTGTTAAATATTTTTATCTTTCTAATTAATATTTATAAAATAATTTATCTTATGTATAACTATATATTAAAAATGTTTTAGTTATTAAACTTTGATTTTAACTCTTTTAACTCTTCTTTGAATTAAATAATAATAAATGTCCTAATCTAATCCATGTGGATCAAAGAGGTTCATATTTTATTCCTAAGGTTATTTTTGGTAGAATTATAATTATCCAATAGAATTAGGACATGTTTTAGGGTAATAATAATATCATTTTTACCCTTAATTACCCTATTTACTTTTTACCGTGGTAAATAAAAGTAAAAAATTTACTATTCACCAAAAAAATATTTTTATCTTATTGAACCACATTTTATGCCTTGATATTAACCATGTCTCTCAGATTTTGGAAATTTCACTCACAGAAGCGGTAAAATTAAGTTTTATGTGAATTTGCAAATTGTCTTAGCAGGTGGGTAAAAGACGGTGAAAAGTTTAATAAACTTTTTATATATCTAAAATTATTATAAACTGACTCCAATGAATTACATTGAACTTATATAGGTATTATGTATCTATTTTGACCTAAAATAAATTTAAATAAATTAAATAATTTTTTAAATAAAAAATTTGGTTTTAAACTATAACTCAAGTTTTATCACTATTCATCAAAAATTGAAAGTTTTCAGAAAAATACCAAAATTTCACCCTAGGCTAATTTCGATATTCTGAATCACAAAAATGAAGTCCATTTTGAAAGATAAATTGTATAAAATTTTAAAAATTGGGTATTACTATTCATAATGACTAGTTTGATTGGTTGTGGTGTGTGATAGAACTCGAAGTTGCGTAAAACACACACTACTGTATTATTCAAAGAGAAGCGTACCGTGGAAGCTTGGTGTGTTACATTCTCCCCTCCTTCAAATAATTTCTTCCTCGAAATTTCTAGAATACTACCGCAGGAAAGGACTCAGGTGGTTCTTCATCATAAGTTCCTCGGGTTCCCACATTTCCTCTTCCATCTTATGGTTTTCTTATAGAACTTTTACCAGGCGAGTCATATGGTTTCTCATCACTTGTTCTCTCATATCAAGAATCCTGATGGGTTGTTCGTAATAAGACAGATCGGGTTCTAATTCTACTTCCTCATAGGTGAGTACATGCATTGGGTCAAGAATGTATTTTCTCAACAGTGATAAGTGGAACACATCGTGCACTTTGGAGAGACTTGGCATCATTGACAAATGATAAGCTACAGCCCCAATTCGTTCTAGAATTTCGAAATGTCCTATGTACATGGGACTCAATTTACCTTTCTTACTGAAACATATAACTCCCTTCCATGGAGATACCTTCAAGAAAACATGATCTCCTACCTGAAATTCCAAATCCTTCCTTCGGTTATAGTCATATCTCTTCTGCCTACTTTGAGCTGCTTTAATGTGGTTTTGGATTAACTTTACCTTTTCCATCATTTCCTCCACCAATTATGGGCCTACAGTTTTTCTTTCACCAACATCATCCCAACAGGTTGGTGTGCGGCATCTCTTTCTGTATAACGCTTCATATAGTGCCATCTGAATACTTGAATGGAAGCTATTGTTATAGGAAAATTCTACCAGAGGTAAATATTGATCCCGCATACCCTGAAAGTCAAGTGAGCTGGATATCAACTTGTCTTATAAGGTTTTAATAGTCCATTCTGATTGTCCATCTGTTTGAGGGTGGTAGGTAGTGCTCAAACAAAGTTCAGTATCCAAGGCCTTCTGAATAATCTTCCAAAATCTTGAAGTAAAATGGGGATCACGATCAGAAACAATCGATAGGGGTACTCCATGAAGTCTCACAACTTCATTAATATATAGTCTTTCTAGACGTTCAAGTGGTAGATCTTCTCTTATAGCAAGAAAATGCGCTGACTTGGTAAGATGATCAACAATGAACCATATTGCATCATTCCTTCTAGGAGTCTTTGGTAGTCCCATGACAAAGTTCATCGTGATATTATCCCATTTCCACTCAGGTATGGGAAGAGGTTTCATGACTCCTCCAGGTTGTTGCCTTCCTGATTTCACTTGTTGACAAACCATACATCTTGACACAAAATCAGCAATCTCCCTCTTCATGTTGTCCCACCAAAAATATTCCTTCAAGTCTCTATACATTTTGGTACTCCCAGGGTGTATAGAGAAATTGGAACTATGAGCATCATCCAACAATTCCCTTTTTAGATCAGGTATATCAGGAACACAAAGTCTCTTCCCAAATTTCAAAATTCCTTCTTCATACACAAAGTCTCTCAATCTCCCATCATTCACAGCTTTAATCTTCTTTTGAACTTCTTCTTTATCAGTCTGATAACTTTTAATCCTTTCTAGTAAATATGGTTTGGCAACCATTTGAAAAATTATTGATGTTTCACCTTCCAGGGTGATTCCCATATCCATCTTCACTAGATCCATGTATATAGGATCCTTTTCAACTCTCATCTTGTTCAAAACTCCATGATCCTTTGTACTCAAAGCATCTTCAACCTTATTTGCCTTCCCTGGGTGGTAGTGTATCATGAAATCATAATCCTTTAGTAATTAAAGCCATCTCTTTTGCCTCATGTTGAGCTCTTTCTATGAGAAAATATACTTCAAACTCTTGTGATTGGTATATATCTCACATTTTTTACCATAGAGATAATGTCTCCATATATTCAAAGAAAAGATTACAGTAGCTAACTCAATATCATGATTATGATAGTTTTTCTCATGAATTTTTTGTTGTCGTGATGCATAGGCAATAACCCTATCATTCTGCATAACTACACAACCAATTCCTTTCTTCTATGCATCACTATAAATAACGAACCCATCATTCCCCGATGGTAGAGTCAATATAGAATCATTTTCTAATATTATCTTTAGTTATTCAAAACATTCTTCACACTCTTTTGTCCAAACAAATTTAACCCCTTTTCGTGTGAGCTTCGTTAATGGGTTAGCCAATCGGGAAAATTTTTGGACGAAATGCCGATAATAACCTGCTAAACCAATAAAACTACATACCTCCATTATACTCGTCGGTGCTAGTCATTCTTGGATTGCTCTTGTCTTAGAAGGACTGATAGAGATTCCATCCTTAGAGAAAATATGGCCAAGAAAAGAAATATCTTGAAGCCATAATTAACACTTTCTAAACTTCCCATATAATCCATGTCTTTTAAGAGTCTTCAAGATAATGTGCAAGTGATTTTCATGATATTTGTAGCTTTTAGAGTATAACAAGATGTCATCAATAAATACCACTACAAAATCATTGAGATATTCCTTGAAAACTCTGTTCATTAGATCCATGAATACATAGGGTGCATTAGTCAATCCAAAAGGCATTACTGTAAACTCATAATGCCCGTACCTGGTTCAAAATGTTGTCTTCTGAATGTATTCCTTCTTCACACACAACTGATGGTATCTAGATTGAAGGTCAATCTTTGAAATTTATTGAGCTCCATGAAGTTGGTCAAATAAATCATCAATTCGAGGTAGGGGATACTTGTTCTTTATTGTCATAACACTGATTTCCCTATAGTCGATACATAACCTCATAGATCCATATTTCTTCTTAACAAGATGGATTGGGGCTCCCCATGGAGAAACACTTGGGAAAATAAATCCCTTATTACTCAATTCCTATATTTTTTTCTTTAGTTCAACTAATTCCACAGTGGCCATTTTATAAGGGGTCTTCAATATAGGCCTTGAACTAGGAATTAAATCAATGGAAAACTCAATTTCTCATTCTGGAGGATGTCCAGGTAAGTCTTCCGGAAACACATCTACATATTATTTCACAATAGGTACATCCTCTATTTGAACATTCCTTTCCTCACTCATAGTTATTTCATTCTATTCCTCCCCAATAATTGAATTTAGTTGAGCTATTGGGGGTGGATCTAGATAAGAATTAAGTGGTGACGATTCGGCTCTAAAGATAAGGTGTTCCTTATCATCATCATCAAAAATCATAACCTCCTTCTTCTTACAATAAATATTCACATCATGGTCCGAAATCCAATCCATACCGAGGATTATATCAAACTCAATCATAGGTATGATTATGAGATCAGCAGATAAAGAACATTTATATGCTCTAATGGGAACTGATTCACAGAACTTTGTTGCAATGATACTTCCCTTAGGAGTTTTAAATGATAACTCCCTTGTTAAATCAAATTGGAAATATCTAATTTTCTTATCAAACTGGGAAGATATGAAATAATGCGATGATCCAGAATCAAATAATGCATTTTCTAAACTTAAGGAAACCATTGAATTACCTGCCACCACATCTTTCGGAGCTTCTAACTCAGCAGTAGTGATAGCATAAGCTTGTCCTTGATCCCTTTTCCTTTTATAAGGTAAGTTCCCCTGACTCTTAGGATATTCATTTGCATAATGTCCCATCTCACTGAAGTTGTAGCATTGAACATCGGTAGCTTCTTTCTTCCCCTTGCAATCACAAGCTTGGTGGCCTTTTTCACCACACTTTTAACAGACTCCCATTCCTTTCAAGAAAGTACCGGGGTGTTTCTTCCCACATTTACTGCAGGATGGATATTCGAATTTTTCTTCCTTCCCCTTATTTCCATTCCCAGAGTGATCAGCAAATCTCTTCTTCTCTTGCTCTTCCTTAAAGTCATAAGACTTAGCGAATTCCTTTTCTGTCTTGATAACACATGAGACAATATCTTCATAGGATGAGAAGGATTGTGAGACTAATGCTCGATGGAGAAATGGTTTTAACCCATCAAAGAAATGATCAATATTACTTCTTGGGTTGTGTATATAACTTTCTGAATGCCTTTCTAACCTTGTAAATTTATCCTCATACTTTGCGACATTCTCATCCTCCTTTTGTCTCAAGCTCAGAAATTGCCTTTAAATATCTGCTCGATGGTCACGAGGAAATTATTTTTCTAATAAAATCTCTTTGAACTCCCTCCATTACATATTTTATACTTTATCATCTTCCTTTCTGTTTTTTAATAATGGCCACCATTGATCAGCATCTCTAGTGAGGCGATAAACTGCCATGACAACTTTTTCCCTTTCACTACTCCCCAAAGCCTGAAATATTTTCTCTAGGGAACTTATCCATTGCTCAGCTACTAATGGATTTGTACTCCCATTGAATTTTTGTGGTTGTTACCTCATGAATTGATCTAACATTGATCCTCTATGTTTTGGATCAGGGTGCTCCATACGGGTATGGTTATTATTCATAACCTGAGTGAGTTGTCCCAGTATGGTGATTAGCTGATCAGCACTAGTTGCATCACCATCACCACTATAATTATCTTGAGTAGGAGGGAAATACCTACATGGAGTGCGTGCATTGATACGGTTCGCATTCCTTCCACTAGGCACCATTTATAAACAATGGCATAAACTAGATTAGTTTATTAATCGAAATACATAATTCCAAACTTGTAAAACACTTAACATAAGTTGAACAGTTTATGGATATAATACATAATCATAAAAAAATGTTTTCTTTGAGGAAGTATATACTCATAAACCCTTCATAATGGTTTGTAAATAAAATGATAATTATCCTAAGCATATCCTCTGGGAGTGTCGTAACCAAGATTGCAGCAAGGCCCATTGTCGTGCACCAGTTCCCGTTCGAGTCTAGATCAGAGAGGTGTTTTCGGGTTTTACCCCTAGATATATTTGTGTCAGATCCACCTCTACCTTCTCGTATCCAGACAGGGATGTATTGCTTGGAAAACTCACAAAATCTCTACAATACTAAAATTCAAGGAAATTCTTCTATACTAATCCTCAAATTCTATCTTAGGGATATGTGTTATAATAAGATTTTATCTAAATCTAGCTTCAAAGGTTTGTACTAAACTTCCTCTGATACCAAATATAACACCCTAACCCCAGTTACCCAGATTCAATGCATTATTACATAACATTGGTATGATCATAAAAGATAAAGTCTCGAAAGACTGATTAGTTTAGTAGCCTTTTAAATCAGTAGATACATTCATAAAGTTTACATTACATCATAAAGTGAAAAACTAAAATAATATATTCTCCATAGTCCACACTCATATCCCCTTCATAATATCCCTGCAGGTCAGTCATAAAATATTTCTTCACATCCTGGGAAAAATAAAACATAGAAAGGGGTGAGCTTAGATGCTCAGTAAGTATAACAATATAGTGGAAACTTTCATAAATAAGCATAAACATTTAAGGAAATGTATAACTAAAACAAAAGCCTTTTAAACTTGAAATTCAGCATAATATGGAAAAAATAAAATGAAATAATGCCATTTACTTATTCACATGGATATTATACTAGTCGAATAATCACATGCAATATCAATAACCACTTTCATAATGACGGACTGCATAATGTCATACTATCATAACCACATAGTCAAGGCCTTGTGCCAAGAATACAAATAAGATTTTTTCAAGGCCGTGTGCCAAGACACTAGTTTGTCTCATGATACCTACTGATGCATCGATGAGATATAGCGGGATCCACCCGTCACTTATTAAGTCCAATGCATTCCTCATATGAACAGGTTTAAATATAACATAAACATTTGTATTAAAACTAGCATAAAAAATGTAAATACTTTCTCCATAAACCATGAATGGTATAAAAATAACACATCCACAGTAAAACATATCACAAAAACCTTCAATTCAATATGGAAGTTTTGTATCATAATAAATCAACTTCATATAAGCTTAAAATCCATCAAAGGATGTTGACATAGATGAAATGAAAACTATTTGAGAGAAATGTCTCTTTTTTTAAATCATTTAAAAGTCACATAATTATGAAAGGAATAATTTAATTTAAAAATATTCTTATAATATTGTAAGGGAAGCTTCGATGATTTTATAATGGTGTAAAATAGCCACACTCGTCGTATAAGTTAAAAAATACATTCTTACCTTAATTATGTCGAAAAGGTTAAAAAGGACCTTGTTTGGAAAACAACAGAAAGATTCCTTTATAAACTTTTTATAAAAAGTCAAACAAGGGTATAAATTACTTTAACCCATAGTCTGTAAAATAGTAAGAATGATTTGAAATACATTTTTAAGAAACATGTATGTGGATGATAAAGAGGTCCCAGTAGATAATTATGTATAAACAATCTCAGATAATAAAGAGATTGTAAAATAAAACCTTACCTTGTACTTTTCCTAGTTCGAGGGTAGGTTAACCTCCTGTATAATGGTGAAATAATTGTTATTAAATTATACAAGAATCATATACATTAATATTATATCATATATGATCTTTTAACATTTCTTTGTTAATAATATCTTTGTATTATCGTTGTTTCGAGTGTTAACAGATTCGTTTTCCTTTATACGATTTCTTATGTAATACATTTTTTTTATAGATAGGTTTTATGTTATTCATATTAAGAATTATATTAAGTCTTTAAACATTATTTTTAACCCTCAAATGAAAATTATTCTTGAATGTATACGATGGGGAATGAATCTCATCGCGTTCGTGGAGACGGTAGTCCGTACGTACGCACGAGCAACAATATCATTATTTTGATATTAAAATAACATATAATTGGATATTATATCATATATACTGAATCATTATCATGTTATACTCATTATTTACATCAATTACACATCATTATTATACCCATCCAAATAATAATGTATTTAATAACAATTACACCACGACGTGGAGAAGGTAAGTCGTACGTACACACGTATGGTGACATGTCACTCAAAGGATAGATAGAATATTGAATATGGTTATAACATATTTATAATAACATCATAGTATATAGAATATACTGGATTTATTATTTTAGAATGTAAATAACAAAGAAAGAAGAAGTGGGAGAAGATAGGAACTTGAAAGAGGGTGGTGAAAACATTACCTCTTCTTTGGGTTCTTACTTTTCATTTGATCAAAAGGGCTCCTTAGGTTGGATTTCTGATCAAAATAAGGCCTCTAGTTTTAAGTGAGGGAATTTGAGAGGATATTTGGGAAGGGTTTGGCCGAACCAAAAGGCTTTTAATGTATGAATTTGAGAGAAGGGGGAGTTCCCTTTTATAAGAGGGGTGAGGGGAACCTTAGGAAAAGCTAGAAATATTAATTTATAATAAATTTATATTCGGTTTCTAATGGCTCAAAAGTGACTTATTTTGAGGATAAGGTGGTTATAGGTCGAAATCCACTCAACAAATAGGTTTTAGACAAGTTTGGGTCACTATTTTACCCTTATCTTTTAGATTTAACTCTTAGTTAAATAGTTTCACATTTATCATGTCTCTCTGTATTTTTATATTATATGGTTAATAAACTTACTATAAACTGCCAAATGAACCCCAAGTGGTTAATTAATGACATAACTATCATAATATAAGTCCTTTGGCCAAACCTTAGATTTTTAGGAAAATTATATCAATTAATAATATAATATTTTTTAAAAAAACTCCTTTATGTCAATTTTGACACTATTTAATAATTGATTTTTGTTAAAGTCTTAATAACTTTATTAATTCTAATAAAATTCATTTAATAAATCATAAAATGTCATATTAACCAATAAAATTCGTTTAATTAATTAAAAGTCTCAAATTATATTTATTTGGGTATTTATAATATCAATTATTTTAATATTTAACTAATAAGATAATTACTGCATCATCATTATGTCATAAATAAATTAAATTATATAATGTCTAAAAATTATAAATAAAATACCATTATGTATAAAATATTTTTATCTTTCTAATTAATATTTATAAACTAATTTATCTTATGTATAACCCTATATTAAAAATGTTTTAGTTATTAAACTTTGATTTTAACTCTTTTAACTCTTCTTTGCATTAAATAATAATAAATGTCCTAATCTAATCCATGTGAACCAAATAGGTTCATATTTTATTCCTAAGGTTGTTTTTGTTCGAATTATACCTAGCCAATAGAGTTGGGACATGTGTTAGGTTAATAATAATATCATTTTTACCCTTAATTACCCAATTTACTTTTTACCGTGGTAAATAAAAAAAAAGTTACTATTCACAAAAAAATATTTATCTTATTGAACCACAATTTACTCCTTTATATTAACCATTTCTCTAGAATTTTCAAAATTCTACTCACAGAAGTGGTAAAATTAAGTTTTATGTGAATTTGCAAATTCTCTTAGGAGATGGGTAAAAGACGGTGAAAAGTTCAACAAAATTTTTATATATCTAAAATTATTATAAATTGACTCTAATGAATTAAATTTAACTTATATAGGTATTATGTATCTATGTTGGCCTAAAATAAATTTAAATAAATTAAATAATTATTTAAATAAAAAATTCGGTTTTAAACTATAACTCAGTGTTTTTCACTATTCATCAAAAATTGAAAGTTTTCAAAAAAATACCAAAATTTTACCCTAGGATAATTTCAATATTCCGAATCCAAAAATGAAGTCCATTTTGAAAGATAAAATGTATAAAATTTCAAAAATTGGGTATTACTATTCATAACGGCTAGTTTGATTGGTTGTGGTGTGTGTTACAACTCGAAGTTGCGTACAACACACGCTACTGTATTATTCAAAGAGAAGCGTACCGTGGAAGCTTGGGGTGTTATAGGAGGGTTGTCCAGGGGTGTGGGAGGGATGTCCAGGGGTGTGGGGGTGTTCATGGTGTCCATGAGGGTGGGGGTGTCCTGTGGGGTGAGGGGGGTTTCCAGTGGTGTTTGGGAGGGTTGCTCAGTGGGGTGGGTGATGTCCTCGGTGTCTATGGGGGTGGGGGAAGTCCAGGGGGTGGGAGGGTGTCCAGGAGGGTGGGTGTTGTCCAAGAGAGTGGGGGTGTCCAGGGGGTTTCCACGGGGTGTCTAGGGGTGTGGGGTTGTCAGTGGGGGGGGGGGGTTGTAGGGGTGTGGGAGGGTTGTCAAGGGGTGTGGGAGTGTTTTCCAAGGGGTGGGGTGTCTAAGAGGGTGGGGGTTTCTAGGGGTGTGGGAGGGTTTTCTAGGGGTGTGGGAGTGTTGTCCAGGGTGTGGGGGTGTCCAGGAGGGTGGGGGTTGTCCAGGGGTGTGGGGAGGCTATCCAGGTGGTGGGGGGAAATCCAGGGGTGTGGGGGTGTCTAGGGGTGTGGTGGAGGATATTTAGTGGGGGTGGGGGTGGGTCTGGTCTGGTTTTGGTCGGGTTTTGGTCTATTTTTGGTCTGGGGGTATCCAGTGGGGTGGGGGGTTTCCAGGGGTGTGGTGGGGGTTGTCTAGTGGGGTGGGGTGGGAGGGTATCCAAGAGGTTGGGAGAGATGTCCAGGCGAGTGGGGCGATATCCAGGGGGTGTCCATGTGTGTGGGGGTGTCCAGTGGGTTGGGGGTTTCTAGGGGTGTGGGAGGGGTGTCCAGGGGTGTGGGAGTGCTATCCAGGGGGTGGGGGTGTCTAGGAGGGTGGGGGTTTCTAGGGGTGTGGGTGGGTTTTCCATGGGTGTGGGGGTGCTGTCTAGGGGGTGGGGGTTTCTAGGGGTGTGGGTGGGTTGTCCAAGGGTTTGGGGGTTGTCCAGGGGGTGGGGGTAGTCCAGGGGTGTGGGAGTGTTGTCCCGGGGGTGGGGTTGTCCAAGAGGGTGGGGGTTTCTAGGGTTGTGGGTGGGCTGTGCAGGGGTGTGGGAGTGTTTTTTAGGGGGTGGGGGTTTCTAGGGGTGTGGGAGGGTTGTCCTGGGGTGTGGGGGTTTTACAGATGGTGGGGGCAGTCCAGGGGTGTGGGGGTGTCCAAGGGTATAATGGGGGATGTCAAGTGGGGGGGGTCTGGTCTGGTTTCAGTCTGTTCCAGGTCTTTTGGAAGAGAATAGCAGTGTTTGATCGTTTTTATTAAAAAAATTGTTTTTTACGTCAGTTATTTTTTAACTGGCATAAAAAATGCATTGGGATTAGTTTTAACATCGGTTATTTGAAAACCGACGTAATAAATGAATGGGAAATGGTTTTTACGTCGGTTATTTCATAACCGACGTAATAAATCGAAATGAATAGTTTTCTATGTCTGTTATTTTATAACCGACGTAGTAGATATGTTTTCATGTCGGTTATTTTTTAACCGACGTGGAAAACAGCTTCTTAGATAGGTTTATCACGTCAGTTATGAAAATAACCGATGTGATAAACACTTCGGAGGAGTGATTTATGACATAAATGATATAATAACCAACATGAAAGAGTATATACCATGTCAGTTATTAAATAAATGATGTAATAAACCATGACTCTGAAGCGTTTTCCACATTTGTTTTTTATCAACCGACGTGAAAAACGCTTCAGATTGGTGTTTTTTACGTCGGTTTTAAAATAACTGACATAAAAAACAATGCTTATAACGTCTCCTGTAATAAATCATCCAAAATCTAACATAAAAAATAAAAAATAACCACCGTAAAAAACATTTTTTGCACTAGTGTGTGTTATCCCAAGCACACAATGTGTGCCATCATAACCCCATAGGGGCATGTACTTTAGCCAAACATGGCATGTCAAATCCCATGTACATGGTGTGTTGATCATGTACACGATGTGTACCTTTCCAGGGGTACCTTCTTATATACCTCATATGGCCAATTCATATAATTTTTCTGGTCATGTACCTCTACATGACATGCAACCCACACGGTGTCTTCCCATGTACTCTACATGGATATGTACTCCTACACGGGTTGTATGGTAGGTTACTCGGTTACATAGATGATTTCTAGTACATAGAGTGTATACCCCATACATGGCATCTACTTCTAAAAATATTATCTTCCTCAAATGGTAAGAACCCATTCTATGCCTTTCTAAATCTACATACTCTGTGATTTGGATTTTTGAATGGTAAATCTATAAAATCATCCAGAAACCCCGTTTTCTTCCCCAAAAGCTATAGAGAGCCCCTCAAGGGGTCCTAATAAAGCATATTATGGGTTAAAAACTTAAAAAAATGTAAATATATGGGTATTTATGTAAAAACTTACAAATGGACTACCTTTGGGTGAAATCTGCTGAAGTTCCGCCTGTTTCCGTGCTCTACGTCCACCGCACCATGATCTGAATCATCCCAAGATCTATGGAGCTACCTCTCTTCCTATACCTCTATTTATCTCTCTATTCATCTCCCTTTATCTCTAGGTTTCATAAAATTAGAGACCATAGGGTCATATGTGAGAATCTGGGGATAATGAAAATAAAAAAGGAAAACAAAATAAGAAAAGAAAAAGAAAAGGAAAAAAGGGGCTCGGCCTAGCCCTGATGCCTGACCTGAGTTTATGCCCTACCTTGGAAACATTTCTTGTTCCAGACCAAACTGAGGATAAAAAATCTCAATCTGACGCTCTGTTCAAATGTTATGTCCAAAAAAACCTGCACAACTAACTTAATATTTAATTAATTAAATATTAAATATTTATTATTCCACTAAAATCCAAACATCTTAGAATTATACCAAACTACTATACTAGTATAAACACCCTATTATGAGATAAATGAAGTGGTCATAAAAATTATCTGAGATAATATTCTTTGTAAAAATGACCATTTTAAACCTTATAAGCATCTGAAAGCAAAAAGTAAAATTTATGCTCAAAATTTCAGTCCAGGAAAACATGGTTCCTTACAATATTAAAGATGTAATAGGTTATCCAAGAGTGAATTAGGATAACTCAAAGCTAGTATAAGTATTACATGGACTAAATAAGGAGGCATGTGGAGTTCAAGGAGGGAGTCTATGTGTTATTGAAGGTTTTACAATAATGTTTCTTGAGGTGATTTGGTTGGGGAAGAATTCTATCCTTAAGGTTCATTCGGCCATTTCAAATTTTGTGTTGGATATCCAAGGAAACATTCTAACTATCATTTACCTTTCATCTGTAATAGGTACATAAAATTTTCTATGTGTAATTTTTCAGAATATATGATCATGAATCAGTACACTTCATCGACTAGGTACAAATGTACAAGGAGTATGACGCCATCTTTATGGAGTTATTAGTGTTTATTTAGTAATGGTAATAGATATAACATTAGGGATAAGTGATTCTATTGGTACACATCATGTGTCCACATGATAATCCTTAAGAGATCTTTTGTGATTTCAAGAATCATATGCAAGTGTAAAAACCTCAACTATTTTAGTGAGATGTGGTTTTTGAAATTCTATGTTGGATATCCAAGTTAATTTTCCAACTATCATTTCCCTTTCATCTGTAATAGGTACATAAAATTTTCTATATGTAATTTTTCAGAATATATGATCATGAATCAATACACTTCATCGACTAGGGACAAATAGACAAGGAGGATGACACCACCTTTATGGAGTTATTAGTTTTGATTTAGGAATGGTAAGAGATATAACATTAGGGTTGAGTGATTCCATTGGTACACATCATGTGTCAACATGAGAATCCTTAAGAGATATTTTGTGATTTCAAGAATCATATAAAAGTTTAAAAACCTCAACTATTTGAGTGATATGTGGTTTTTCGTCTGAAAACACCATTAAGTGTGGGGGAGATTTAGTGACATTTATTTTTCAATTATTCATGAAAGAATCATATTAAACCCTAATAACATCACCTATTTGAGTTCGTGTTTTTTGGAATAAAATCTTTGAATGTGGGATAAATTTAGTGATTAAAATTTTCTATTATTCCCATTAAACATTTTTAATAATATTTATTAAGGTGTGCTAATTAATTTTTAAAAGATTCATGGGTCTTTAAATAAATTTAATATTTTTTATATTTTTTTTCATCCCTAGTTCATGAAAACATTAATATCTACTAAACATATCCCCATATAGAAATACAAATACCACAGTCGTGTTCAAAACTAGGGGTTTAACCTAGGGGTTTCATAATTCTTATTTGGGTCTTATGCCCCGATTTGGTCTGTTCTGAGACATTGATTTAATTTATATAGAAATACCTAAATTTTAATTTATAAATAGTTTTTTATCCTAAATTTAGAGGATTAACCATTATTAAAACTATAGTAAAACTATAGAGGCTATGGTTATATATTTTTATCCTCTATAGGAATGATGAAGTTGGATCATAGAATAAGAATAAACATTGAAGTGATGATGACCTGCCATAAAGGTAGAACCATTTTGTATTTATTAACCTTATTGTTCATCAAATATATTCTATAATTAACTTAACTAATATCATTTCACATTTCAAAAATCATTGAGTTATGTTCTTTGATTATCATTAGAGTTTTGCATTTTTATTAGTTAATTGTTGGATTTTTCTTTATGGATTTTCCCTTTATATGTAATAATAAGAAACCACTCAATATTCTCTCAATTGAAATTGTTAATTATTGATTTTACATTTTTATTGATGAATGTACTATGAAAGAAACCATGGGTGACTAGAATCACACCAACCACCATTTCCATTTATCCCCGTCTTCTTTCTTCTTCACATGAATAATGTTTTCCATTGACTATCGTAATGGTCAAAATTTAAATGATGGAAGGCAAGGATGTAGAGGTTATCATATAACGACCCATACTTTACATACATTGTTAATACTTCAAAATTGAAGCACACTTATTACAACATATGACAAAACCACAAAGGACCGTATAGGTATAGTGTCTTTAGAAACTGGGAAACATAAACAACTGGTTCATAAATCTTCTACAGTGTCTACCATTTATTTCATCATATCTAGGGTCCCTTTTAGCATATTCTACTTAATATCCATCTTCCTGTCCTGGGGAAAAGAAAACATAAAAGGGTGAGCTCAAATGCTCAGCAAGGGCAAATAAAGGAAATAAAAATCATATCATATCTTTTTGAAACTCAAAACCTGCAAAAGAGATCATAATATCTTAACATGGAATAAATCATAGAAGTGAAAATGAGATCCCCATAATCATAACATAAAACTTGAAACTTTTTGTCATGCACACATAATCATGGAAAATCATTTCTTGTTAGTCATGACTCATTGCCAAGACTATCTTAGTGGACAAAGTCCCTTTCTGAACCGAGTTCACTCCTCGTTTCAGTCCTGTATCACTGAACCGAAATAACCTTCCGTTCCAGCCATGTCTATCTCATGAGATATAAAATCTTTACCCAATGCATTGGAGGGAGATATAGGTCCCACCCATCTTATAATGAATCCTTTCTTATGTGTGCCACATAATCATAAACCATACATCATAGCGTAACCCATGTAATAAAAATGGGATTCTTAAACAACATGACATCATAAAACAATTCATATAAGATAAAGGAATTCATAAAAATATTTCCATCACAACATAATCAAATCCATGTAATAATAGGGATAAAAACAGAACCCTTTTATTATCTTAGATGGAAAATAATTTTGATAAAATACTTGAACTCCATTCTTTGAGGAAAATATCATTTCTACTTCAAAAACACTTTTCCTTTCTTAACATGTCATGCAATTTTAAACTAAAATAAGTTGATTAAAAATAACCTTGAATACTTGTAAAGGAAGCTTCTTGGAAATAATGTTTTAAGAATCCATTCATGCCGTATAAGTTAAAAAAAACATTCTTCGTACTTTTGTCGGAAAAGTCAAAAAGTACCTCGTACGAAAAACAACAAAAGATTCCTTTCATATCTTTTACAAAAAACTTACCAAAGGGTAAAATTGGATATAAACTATTGTAGAAGGATGGAAATAATATTACATATTGATAAAACATGGATTTGGATGATAAAATACACCCCAGTAAATACTTACGAATAAACAATCTCGGATAAAAATGAGATTGTGATATTTCGCTTACCTTAGGTCCGATTTGCTTTGTACGTGTCCGAAGCTCCTGTATAATGGTTTAAATAATGTTATTGACTTATTCCAGAATCATACATATTTATATGATATCATATATGGTCATATTCTTAGCTTCTTGTTAGTAATATTTCATTGTTACTTGTTACTCGGGTCTTTATTGCCTTTTGTTCTTATGCGTGTTTTGCCGAATACATTCTTATTCTTCTTTTAAGGTTATAGATACCTTATATCCAGAATGGTATTAGTGTAACATATATCATATTTATTCATTCAATTCATTTATATAATTACTATGTAATGATGATCATGTAGAACGAGTCGCATCACATCGTGGAGACGGTATTCCGTACGTACGCACGAGTGATGATATCGTTCCTATGATCGTGGAATTGGATTGGAGTATATATATATTATTTCAGTATCAATATTACTTAATAATAATCATAAATATTTACTCATTACACCATTATACCCATCCTTGTAAAGTGATGGTGGAAAATAGATTACACCACGGCGTGGAGACGGTATTCCGTACGTACGCACGCGCGGTGATTTCATTTTTCCGTAGGATGAATAGAAGGTGAATTAGGTTTGTTTCATATTTATAATAACATATCAGTATGTAAGTAATACTGATGTTATTACTTTATCATGAAACAACTAAAGAAGAAGAAGTTGAAGAAGAAAGAAATTGAAAAGATCGGTAATGGATATTACCTCTTCTTTGGAACGCCTCTTTGAATCCTCCACTTAGGGAACTAAGATTGGTCTTTGAAGAAGACCAGGACCTCTAGGATTATTCTAGGGAAGTGTAGAGGAGAAAATGGCAGGGGTTGGCCGAGCTTGAGTGCTCAATTTGGTGTGAGGAGGAGGGGGAGGAGGTGCCCTTTTATAAGGGAGGAGAGGGGCACCTTAGGAATATCTCAAAATATTATTTTATATTAAAGTCAAAATCGGTTTATAATGGTTCCAAAGGGTCTTATTTCGAAGCTAAAGTGGGTATGGGTCGAAATCCTATCAACCAATAGGATTTAGACAAGTTTAGGGTATTATTTTAACCTTATCAATTAGATTTAACTCTAAGTTAAATAATTTAACTTTTACCATGTCTTTTTGTTTTCTTTCACTATATGGTTAATACACTTACTATAACATGCCAAACGAACCCCAAATTGTTTATTATTAATATATATATCCTTATATAAGTCATTTGTACGAACCTTAGATTTTTAGGAATAAAATAACAATTAATAATATAATATTTTATTTAAAAACTATTTTGTGTCAATTTTGACACTATTTGATATATGATTTTTGTGAAAGTCATAACAGAATTATATGTTCGAACCAAGTTGATTAAATCAACACTAATATATCATAGTAACCTAGAAAATTAGTGGAATTCATAAAAAGTCTTAAATTACATTTATTTTGGTATTTATATTATCAATTATGTTAATATTTTATTAATAAGATAATTACTGCATCATCTTTGTGTCATAAATAAATTAAATTATTTGATGTCTAAAAATTACAAATAAAATACCATCATGTAGGAAATCGTTTTAGCTTTCTAATTAATATTTACAATCGAATTTATCTTATGTATAACCCCATATTAAAAATGATTTACTTATTAAACTTTGATTTTAACTATTTTAACCCTTCTTTAAATAAATTAATAATAAATGTCCTAATCTAATCCAAGTGGGCATAAATGGCCATATTTTATTCCTAATTTTGTTTTTGGTCGAATTACACTTCTCCAATAGAATTAGGACATGTGTTAGGGTAATATTAATATCATATTTACCCTTAGTTACCCTATTTACTATTAACTGCGGTAAAAATAGTAAAAAGTTACTATTCACCAAAAAATTATTTTTATATCATTGAACCACATTTTACTTACTGATATCAACCGTGTCTGTCGGATTTTCGAAATTCCATTCACAGAAGTGGTAAAATTAAGTTTTATGCAAAATTCAGTTTTTAACCTACCACTTAGTGGTTTCACTATTCATCAAAAATTGAAAGTTTTCAAAAAAATACCAAAATTTCACCCTAGGCTAATTTCGATATTCTGAGTCCAAAAATGAAGTTCATTTTGAAAAATAAAATTTATAAAATTTCAAAAAGTGGTTATTACTATTCATAATGGCTAGTTTTAATAGCATATTGTTGTTTAATGAAACTCGGTATTGCGTACGACGCAAGCTATCGAGGAAGGTCGCGATTGCGTGCAAAGCTAGCCAAGAAAGTGTTGTGTAGAAAAAGATTCCTTATATAACATAAAATTCTCGGGTGTTACATTCTACCCCCCTTAAAAAGAATTTCGCCCTCGAAATTCGTCACTTTGTAACAAACAGATGAGGATACTTCTCCCTCATCATATCCTCAAGCTCCCATGTAGCTTCTTCAAGTTGGTGGTTCCTCCATAAAACTTTCACCAATCGAGTGGTCTTGTTTCGTAGGACTTTTTCGCTACGATCCAGAATCTCTATCGGCTGTTCTTCATAAGGAAGATCTTGCTCCAGCGGTACAACTTCTGAGCTGAGTACAGGTGAAGGATCTGGTATATACTTTCTCAGGAGAGATACATGGAACACATCGTGAACTTGAGAGAGATTCGGTGGAAGCGCCAATCGGTAAGCTACCTTCCCAACACGATCCAGTATTTCGAAAGGATTGATATATCAAGGGCTCAACTTCCCCTTCTTTCCAAATCTCATAATCCTATTCCAGGGAGATATTCGTAAGAACACTTTATCACCCACTTCAAACTCTAGGTCTTTTCTTCGGTTGTCGACATAACTTTTCTGTCGAATCTGAGCTGCGCTTATGTGTTGTTGAATAGATCTGACCTTTTCTGCCATTTCATCAACGAGATCAGGTCCTAATAGCTTTCTTTCCCCAACTTCATCCCAGCAAGTTGGAGTCCTGCATTTCTTTCCATAGAGAGCTTCATAAGGAGCCATCTGAATACTGGAGTGAAAGCTATTATTATAAGAAAATTCCACCAAAGGTAGGTGTTGATCCCAACCTCCTTTGAAATCCATATAGCAAGCTCTCAACATATCTTCTAGGGTTTGAATTGTTCTCTCAGACTGACCGTCTGTCTGGGGATGATAAGCAGTGCTGAAACTCAACTCTGTATCCAGAGTATGCTGAAGACTTCGCCAGAACTTCGAGGTAAATCTCGGATCCTGATCAGATATAATAGAAAGTGGTACTCCATGCAATCTTACCACTTCCTTTACATATATCCTGGCAAGCTGATCTAGAGAGAAATCCTCTCTAATAGGAATGAAGTGTGTAGACTTTGTAAGACGATCAACTATGACCCAGATAGCATTATTGCCTTTGGATGTTTTAGGAAGTCCTGTGACAAAGTCCATAGTGATGCTTTCCCATTTCCATTCGGGTATGGGTAATGGTTGTAACATCCCCTTAGACTTTTGTCTCTCAGCTTTAACTTATTGACAAACCAAGCATCGAGAGACATATTCAACAACATCTCTTTTCATGCCATCCCACCAGAAGTACTATTTCAGGTTCCTATACATCTTCGTGCTTCCAGGATGAATAGAGAATGAAGAACTATGAGCCTCATCCAGCAGCTCCTTCTTTAATTCGGGGATGGAAGGAACACAAACCCGATTCCTGAACTTTATTATCCCATCACAATCAAGGTTGAATTCAGGAACATTTCTCACCTTCTTTTGTAACTCGACATCTTCTTTATGTGCCTCTTTAATCTTCACATGTATAGATGGTTGAACATTCATTTGAGAAAGATAAGATTTTTCCCCTTCCATTATAATTCCAAGATCCATCCTTTGTAAATCCATAAATATTGGATCTTTTGTGATCCTCATCATGGATAAAGTAGCATGGTCTTGTCGACTTAATGCATCTGCCACCTTGTTTGCTTTCCCAGGGTGGTAATGGATTGAGCAGTCATAATCCTTAATCAGCTCCAACCATCTTCTTTAACGCATATTCAACTCCTTTTGTGTGAAAATATACTTTAAACTTTTATGATCAGTATAAATATCACACCTTTCACCATAAAGGTAATGCCTCCAAATCTTTAATGCAAAGATTACCGCAGCCAACTCCAAATCATGTGTTGGGTAATTTTGCTCATGGATTTTCAACTGTCGTGAGGCATAAGCTATCACCATATCATTTTGCATAAGAACACACCCCAATCCCTTCTTGGATGCATCACTGTAGATCACAAACCTTTCTCCACTACAAGGCAGTGTGAGCACAGGTGCACTGGATAACCTTCTTTTCAACTCCTTGAAATTCTCTTCACATTCCTCTGTCCAGACAAACTTAACTCCTTTCCGAGTCAACTTGGTGAGTGGATTAGATAATCGTGAAAAATCTTTTACAAAACGTCGATAATATCCAGCCAAACCAAGAAAACTTCGGATCTCAGTTACTGTTGTTGGTCTTGACCATCTTTCGATAACCTCTGTTTTTGCTGGATCCACAGATATCCCCTCTTTTGAGATTATGTGACCCAAAAATGCAACTTTTTGAAGCCAAAATTCACACTTGGTAAATTTGGCATAAAGCTTCTCCTTTCTCAGGGTCTTCAATATAATTCTCAAGTGATCTTCATTCTCTTCCTTGCTCTTTGAATAGACAAGAATATCGTCTATAAAGACTACCACAGATTGATCAAGATATTCTCTAAAGACTCTATTCATTAGATCCATGAAGATAGCAGGGGCATTAGTAAGACCAAATGGAATCACTATAAATTCATAGTGTCCATACCTTGTACGGAAAGCCGTCTTTGGTATATCCTCCCTTTTGACCCTTAATTGATGATACCCTGAACGAAGATCAATCTTGGAAAAGTATTGAGCTCCGCGTAGTTGGTCAAATAAGTCATCAATGTGTGGGAGAGGATATTTGTTCTTGATAGTGATCTTGTTAAGTTCTCGATAATCAATGCAGAGTCTCATTGATCCATCTTTCTTCTTAACAAATAGAACAGGTGCTCCCCAAGGTGACGCACTAGGGCATATGAATCCCTTATCAAGATTCTCTTGGAGTTTCTTCTTCAATTCCTGCAACTCAATTGGGGTCATTCTATAAGGTGTCTTTGAAATAGGCAAAGCACCCGGTACTAGTTCTATTGAAAACTCAACTTCACGATTTGGTGGAAGACCCAGTAATTCCTCCGGAAAGACATCATCAAACTCCCGTACAATGGGCATATTCTTAATCGTGAGTTTCTCACCAACCATTTGAGATAAATAACCTTCATTTAGTGGAATCAATACCCATAATATGGAAGAAATTTCCACTGGAAGATTATGTTCATCCTTGCATTGATATACGATCGTAGATTTATCTGGAATATGAAATGTGACTTCCCTTCTTTGGCAATTGATATGAGCTCCATGTAGAGAAAGCCAATCCATGGCAAGAATCACATCAAATTCCACTAAAGGAAGGATCACAAGATTTACAGGAAGCACTTTCCCACAAACTTCGATCGGAGAAGAATTATAAACTTTTGATGCGACTGTTGTGCCATTAGGTGTTGTCACAGCTAACTCAACATCTAATTGTTGAGGTAATACGGTGATACCCTTAGAAAATTCTTTAGAAATAAAAGAGTGGGTGGATCCAGAATCAAATAAAACATTTTCTACTTTAGAGTGGATGGTAAGTGTACCTTTCACCACTTCGTTATCGTACTCCACATCGCTGATAGAAATTGCATGTGACTTTCCTTTGTCTTTAGCCTTAAGATTTTGTTGACGTCGACCATCATCATCAACCCTTGGATTTTGGCATTGATTGGCATAATGCCCTATCTCCTTGCACTTGAAACATTGAAGTGTAGTAGGTTCATTCTGTGTATCCCTTCCTTTGTTTGCATCATTAGACATCTTCTTCCCATTATCACGGCATTCAAATGCCCGATGACCTTCCTTTCCACATTTAAAACATTTACTTGTACCTTTAAGACAACTCCCTCCATGTTTCATTCCACACTTTGAGCATAAGGGAAAGTTCATCTTCTTTTCAGTGTGCTCTTTAGATTTTTCTTTGAATTCCATCTTCCTCTTCTTATCAAACCCATGTGACTGATGGGTTACTCCAATCTCCATCTCGACTTTGAGAGCACATCGAACGATTTCCTTGTAGCTATTGAAGTCCCTTATGGCTAACGCCCTTCGAAGACTTGGTTTTAAGCCACTAAAGAATCGATCGATCTTACTCTCAGGTTGGATAATAATACCAGAAGCGTACCTTGCAAGTCTTGTAAAATTTGCTTCATAGGTACCAACAGATTCATCATCCCTTTGCTTCAGTTCAAGAAACTCTTTCTCCATCTTTGTTCGGAGAATACGAGGGAAGTACTTATTGAAAAATAAGTTCTTGAACTCGTCCCATTCCATAGACTCAATTTCATCCCTTTGCCTCGTATTCTTAATAAGATTCCACCATTGATCAGCATCTCCTTCCAAACTATACACTGCTAGGATGACTTTATCATGTTCAGAACATTGAAGAACTGAAAATATCTTTTCATTAGTACTAATCCATTGTTCAGCAACTAATGGATCAGTAGACCCACTGAAAGAAGGTGGACGCTACCTCATGAAGGATTAAACAGAATGTTGCTCCTTCCTTTGCTCGTTTGGAATTCATGCATGATTCATATCTTGAGAAAGTTGTGTGAGCATGGCTACAAGATTTTTCATTCCAGCTCCCATATTGTTTGGTTGCTCAGGGGGACAATCATTGCATTGCCCATCGCATTCCGCATTAACACGGTTCATTCGGGTTCCAGCCATTGACTAAAACCAAGAAGAATAGTGTGAGCAACACTAATTATAATAGGAAAACCACATAATCAAGGATAAAATTTCACACTTAAGGTCTTATCCTAGGGTATTCATGGCCATTTCTAAAACACTAAGATTGTGTTCTATGCTTAGACTTATCCTTAGGGTTCTTACTAAGGCTTTCACATCCTAGTTTCCAAAGGTTGACTATACCTTTCCTCTGATACCAACTATAACGACTCATACTTTACATACATTGTTAATACTTCAAAATTAAAGCACACTTATTACAACATATGACAAAACCACAAAGGACCGTATAGGTATAGTGTCTTTAGAAACTGGGAAACATAAACAACTGGTTCATAAATCTTCTACAGTGTATCCCATTTATTTCATCATATCTAGGGTCCCTTTTAGCATATTCTACTTAATATCCATCTTCCTGTCCTGGGGAAAAGAAAACATAAAAGGGTGAGCTCAAATGCTCAGCAAGGGAAAATAAAGGAAATAAAAATCATATCATATCTTTTTGAAACTCAAAACCTGCAAAAGAGATCATAATATCTTAACATGGAATAAATCATAGAAGTGAAAATGAGATCCCCATAATCATAACATAAAACTTGAAACTTTGTGGCATGCACACATAATCATGGAAAATCATTTCTTGTTAGTCATGACTCATTGCCAAGACTATCTTAGTGGACAAAGTCCCTTTCTGAACCGAGTTCACTCCTCGTTTCAGTCCTGTATCACTGAACCGAAATAACCTTCCGTTCCAGCCATGTCTATCTCATGAGATATAAAATCTTTACCCAATGCATTGGAGGGACATATAGGTCCCACCCATCATATAATGAATCCTTTCTTATGTGTGCCACATAATCATAAACCATACATCATAGCGTAACCCATGTAATAAAAATGGGATTCTTAAACAACATGACATCATAAAACAATTCATATAAGATAAAGGAATTCATAAAAATATTTCCATCACAACATAATCAAATCCATGTAATAATAGGGATAAAAACAGAACCCTTTTATTATCTTAGATGGAAAATAATTTTGATAAAATACTTGAACTCCATTCTTTGAGGAAAATATCCTTTCTACTTCAAAAACACTTTTCCTTTCTTAACATGTCATGCAATTTTAAACTAAAAGAAGTTGATTAAAAATAACCTTGAATACTTGTAAAGGAAGCTTCTTGGAAATAATGTTTTAAGAATCCATTCATACCGTATAAGTTAAAAAAAACATTCTTCGTACTTTTGTCGGAAAAGTCAAAAAGTACCTCGTACGAAAAACGACAAAAGATTCCTTTCATATCTTTTACAAAAAACTTACCAAAGGGTAAAATTGGATATAAAATATTGTAGAAGGATGGAAATAATATTACATATTGATGAAACATGGATGTGGATGATAAAATACACCCCAGTAAATACTTACGAATAAACAATCTCGGATAAAAATGAGATTGTGATATTTCCCTTACCTTAGGTCCGATTTGCTTTGTACGTGTCCGAAGCTCCTGTATAATGGTTTAAATAATGTTATTGACTTATTCCAGAATCATACATATTGATATCATATCATATATGGTCATATTCTTAGGTTCTTGTTAGTAATATTTCATTGTTACTTGTTACTCGGGTCTTTATTGCCTTTTGTTCTTATGCGTGTTTTGCCGAATACATTCTTATTCTTCTTTTAAGGTTATAGATACCTTATATCCAGAATGGTATTAGTGTAACATATATCATATTTATTCATTCAATTCATTTATATAATTACTATGTAATGATGATCATGTAGAACGAGTCGCATCACATCGTGGAGACGGTATTCCGTACGTACGCACGAGTGATGATATCGTTCCTATGGTTGTGGAAATGTATTGGAGTATATATATATTATTTCAGTATAAATATTACTTAATAATAATCATAAATAGTTACTCATTACACCATTATACCCATCCTTGTAAAGTGATGGTGGAAAATAGATTACACCACGGCGTGGAGACGGTATTCCGTACGTACGCACGCGCGGTGATTTCATTTTTCCGTAGGATGAATAGAAGGTGAATTAGGGTTGTTTCATATTTATAATAACATATCAGTATGTAAGTAAGACTGATGTTATTACTTTATCATGAAACAACTAAAGAAGAAGAAGTTGAAGAAGAAAGAAATTGAAAAGATCAGTAATGGATATTACCTCTTCTTTGGAACGCCTCTTTAAATCCTCCACTTAGGGAACTAAGATTGGTCTTTGAAGAAGACCAGGACCTCTAGGATTATTCTAGGGAAGTGGAGAGGAGAAAATGGCAGGGGTTGGCCGAGCTTGAGTGCTCAATTTGGTGTGAGGAGGAGGGGGAGGAGGTGCCCTTTTATAAGGGAGGAGAGGGGCACCTTAGGAATATCTCAAAATATTATTTTATATTAAAGTCAAAATCGGTTTATAATGGTTCCAAAGGATCTTATTTCGAAGCTAAAGTGGGGATGGGTCGAAATCCTATCAACCAATAGGATTTATACAAGTTTAGGGTATTATGTTAACCTTATCAATTAGATTTAACTCTAAGTTAAATAATTTAACTTTTACCATGTCTTTTTGTTTTCTTTCACTATATGGTTAATACACTTACTATAACATGCCAAACGAACCCCAAATTGTTTATTATTAATATATATATCCTTATCTAAGTCATTTGGCCGAACCTTAGATTTTTAGGAATAAAATAACAATTAATAATATAATATTTGATTTAAAAACTATTTTGTGTCAATTTTTACACTATTTGATATATGATTTTTGTGAAAGTCATAACAGAATTATATGTTCGAAACAAGTTGATTAAATCAACACTAATATATCATAGTAACCTAGAAAATTATTGTAATTCATAAAAAGTCTTAAATTACATTTATTTTGGTATTTATATTATCAATTATGTCAATATTTCATTAATAAGATAATTACTGCATCATCTTTGTGTCATAAATAAATTAAATTATTTGATGTCTAAAAATTACAAATAAAATACCATCATGTAGGAAATATTTTTAGATTTCTAATTAATATTTACAATCGAATTTATCTTATGTATAACCCCATATTAAAAATGATTTACTTATTAAACTTTGATTTTAACTATTTTAACCCTTCTTTAAATAAATTAATAATAAATGTCCTAATCTAATCCAAGTGGGCCTAAATGGCCATATTTTATTCCTAAGTTTGTTTTTGGTCGAATTACACTTGTCCAATAGAATTAGGACATGTGTTAGGGTAATATTAATATCATATTTACCCTTAGTTACCCTATTCACTATTAACTGCGGTAAAAATAGTAAAAAGTTACTATTCACCAAAAAATTATTTTTATCTCATTGAACCACATTTTACTTACTGATATCAACCGTGTCTGTCGTATTTTCGAAATTGCATTCACAGAAGTGGTAAAATTAAGTTTTATGCAAAATTCAGTTTTTAACCTACCACTTAGTGGTTTCACTATTCATCAAAAATTGAAAGTTTTCAGAAAAATACCAAAATTTCACCCTAGGCTAATTTCGATATTCTGAGTCCAAAAATGAAGTTCATTTTGAAAAATAAAATTTATAAAATTTCAAAAAGTGGTTATTACTATTCATAACGGCTAGTTTTAATAGCATACTGTTGTTTAGTGAAACTCGGTATTGCGTACGACGCAAGCTATCGAGGAAGGTCGCGATTGCGTGCAAAGTAAGCCAAGAAAGTGTTGTGTAGAAAAAGATTCCTTATATAACATAAAATTCTCGGGTGTTACATTCTACCCCCCTTAAAAAGAATTTCACCCTCAAAATTCGTCACTTTGTAACAAACAGATGAGGATACTTCTCCCTCATCACATCCTCAAGCTCCCATGTAGCTTCTTCAAGTTGGTGGTTCCTCCATAAAACTTTCACCAATCAAGTGGTCTTGTTTCGTTGGACTTTTTCGCTACGATCCAGAATCTCTATCGGCTGTTCTTCATAAGGAAGATCTTGCTCCAGTGGTACAACTTCTGAGCTGAGTACATGTGAAGGATCTGGTATGTACTTTCTCAGGAGAGATACATGGAACACATCGTGAACTTGAGAGATATTCGGTGGAAGCGCCAATAGGTAAGCTACCTTCCCAACACGATCCAGTATTTCGAAAGGAACGATATATCTAGGGCTCAACTTCCCCTTCTTTCCAAATCTCATAATCCTCTTCCAGGGAGATATTCGTAAGAACACTTTATCACCCACTTCAAACTCTAGGTCTTTTCTTCGGTTGTCGACATAACTTTTCTGTCGACTCTGAGCTGCGCTTATGTGTTGTTGAATAGATCTGACCTTTTCTGCCATTTCATCAACGAGATCAGGTCCTAATAGCTTTCTTTCCCCAACTTCATCCCAACAAGTTGGAGTCCTGCATTTCTTTCCATAGAGAGCTTCATAAGGAGCCATCTGAATACTGGAGTGAAAGCTATTATTATAAGAAAATTCCACCAAAGGTAGGTGTTGATCCAAACCTCCTTTGAAATTCATAGAGCAAGCTCTCAACATATCTTCTAGGGTTTGAATTGTTCTCTCAGACTGACCGTCTGTCTGGGGATGATAAGTAGTGCTGAAACTCAACTCTGTATCCAGAGTATGCTGAAGACTTCGCCAGAACTTCGAGGTAAATCTCGGATTCCGATCAGATATAATAGAAAGTGGTACTCCATGAAATCTTACCACTTCCTTTACATATATCCTGGCAAGCTGATCTAGAGAGAAATCCTCTCTAATAGGAATGAAGTGTGCAGACTTTGTAAGACGATCAACTATGACCCAGATAGCATTATTGCCTTTGGATGTTTTAGGAAGTCCTGTGACAAAGTCCATAGTGATGTTTTCCCATTTCCATTCGGGTATGGGTAATGGTTGTAACATCCCCTTAGACTTTTGTCTCTCAGCTTTAACTTGTTGACAAACCAAGCATCGAGAGACATATTCAGCAACATCTCTTTTCATGCCATCCCACCAGAAGTACCCTTTCAGGTTCCTATACATCTTCGTGCTTCCAGGATGAATAGAGAATGAAGAACTATGAGCCTCATCCAGCAGCTCCTTCTTTAATTCGGGGATGGAAGGAACACAAACCCGATTCCTGAACTTTATTATCCCATCACAATCAAGGTTGAATTCAGGAACATTTCTCACCTTCTTTTGTAACTCGACATCTTCTTTATGTGCCTCGTTAATCTTCACATGTATAGATGGTTGAACATTCATTTGAGAAAGATAAGATTTTTCCCCTTCCATTATAATTCCAAGATCCATCCTTTGTAAATCCATAAATATTGGATCTTTTGTGATCCTCATCATGGATAAACTATCATGGTCTTGTCGACTTAATGCATCTGCCACCTTGTTTGCTTTCCCAGGGTGGTAATGGATTGAGCAGTCATAATCCTTAATCAGCTCCAATCATCTTCTTTGACGCATATTCAACTCCTTTTGTGTGAAAATATACTTTAAACTTTTATGATCAGTATAAATATCACACCTTTCACCATAAAGGTAATGCCTCCAAATCTTTAATGCAAAGATTACCGCAGCCAACTCCAAATCATGTGTTGGGTAATTTTGCTCATGGATTTTCAACTGTCGTGAGGCATAAGCTATCACCATATCATTTTTCATAAGAACACACCCCAATCCCTTCTTGGATGCATCACTGTAGATCACAAACCTTTCTCCACTACAAGGCAGTGTGAGCACAGGTGCACTGGATAACCTTCTTTTCAACTCCTTGAAATTCTCTTCACATTCCTCTGTCCAGACAAACTTAACTCCTTTCTGAGTCAACTTGGTGAGTGGATTAGATAATCGTGAAAAATATTTTACAAAACGTCGATAATATCCAGCCAAACCAAGAAAACTTCGGATCTCAGTTACTGTTGTTAGTCTTGACCATCTTTTGATAACCTCTGTTTTTGCTGGATCCACAGATATCCCCTCTTTTGAGATTATGTGACCCAAAAATGAAACTTTTTGATGCCAAAATTCACACTTGGTAAATTTGGCATAAAGCTTCTCCTTTCTCAGGGTCTTCAATATAATTCTCAAGTGATCTTCATTATCTTCCTTTCTCTTTGAATAGACAAGAATATCGTCAATAAAGACTACCACAAATTGATCAAGATATTCTCTAAAGACTCTATTCATTAGATCCATGAAGATAGCAGGGGCATTAGTAAGACCAAATGGCATCACTATAAATTCATAGTGTCCATACCTTGTACGGAAAGCCGTCTTTGGTATATCCTCCCTTTTGACCCTTAATTGATGATACCCTGAACGAAGATCAATCTTGGAAAAGTATTGAGCTCCGCGTAGTTGGTCAAATAAGTCATCAATGCGTGGGAGAGGATATTTGTTCTTGATAGTGATCTTGTTAAGTTCTCGATAATCAATGAAGAGTCTCATTGATCCATCTTTCTTCTTAACAAATAGAACAGGTGCTCCCCAAGGTGACGCACTAGGTCGTATGAATCCATTATCAAGATTCTCTTGGATTTGCTTCTTCAATTCCAGCAACTCAATTGGGGCCATTCTATAAGGTGTCTTTGAAATAGGCAAAGCACCCGGTACGATTTCTATTGAAAACTCAACTTCACGATTTGGTGGAAGACCCAGTAATTCCTCCAGAAAGACATCATCAAACTCCCGTACAATGGGCATATTCTTAATCGTGAGTTTCTCACCAACCATTTGAGATAAATAACCTTCATTTAGTGGAATCAATACCCATAAGATGGAAGAAATTTCCACTGGAAGATTATGTTCATCCTTGCATTGATATACGATCATAGATTGATCTGGAATATGAAATGTGACTTCCCTTCTTTGGCAATTGATATGAGCTCCATGTAGAGAAAGCCAATCCATGCCAAGAATCACATCAAATTCCACTAAAGGAAGGATCACAAGATTTGCAGGAAGCACTTTCCCACAAACTTCGATCGGAGAAGAATTATAAACTTTTGATGCGACTGTTGTGCCATTAGGTGTTGTCACAGCTAACTCAACATCTAATTGTGGAGGTAATACGGTGATACCCTTAGAAAATTCTTTAGAAATAAAAGAGTGGGTGGATCCAGAATCAAATAAAACATTTGCTACTTTAGAGTGGATGGTAAGTGTACCTTTCACCACTTCGTTATCGTACTCCACATCGCTGATAGAAATTGCATGTGACTTTCCTTTGTCTTTAGCCTTAAGATTTTGTTGACGTCGACCATCATCATCAACCCTTGGATTTGGGCATTGATTGGCATAATGCCCCATCTCCTTGCACTTGAAACATTGAAGTGTAGTAGGTTCATTCTGTGTATCCCTTCCTTTGTTTGCATCATTAGACATCTTCTTCCCATTATCGCGGCATTAAAATTCCCGATGACCTTCCTTTCCACATTTAAAACATTTACTTATACCTTTAAGACAAATCCCTCTATGTTTCTTTCCACACTTTGAGAATAAGGGAAAGTTCATCTTCTTTTCAGTGTGCTCTTTATATTTTTCTTTGAATTTCATCTTCCTATTCTTATCAAACCCATGTGACTGATGGGTTACTCCAATCTCCATCTCGACTTTGAGAGCACATCAAACGATTTCCTCGTAGCTATTGAAGTCCCTTATGGCTAACGCCCTTCGAAGACTTGGTTTTAAGCCACTAAAGAATCGATCGATCTTACTCTCAGGTTGGATAATAATACCAGAAGCGTACCTTGAAAGTCTTGTAAAATTTGCTTCATAGGTACCAACAGATTCATCATCCCTTTGCTTCAGTTCAAGAAACTCTTTCTCCATCTTTGTTCGGAGAATACGAGGGAAGTACTTATTGAAAAATAAGTTCTTGAACTCGTCCCATTCCATAGACTCAATTTCATCCCTTTGCCTCGTATTCTTAATAAGATTCCACCATTGATCAGCATCTCCTTCCAAACGATACACTGCTAGGATGACTTTATCATGTTCAGAACATTGAAGAACTGAAAATATCTTTTCAGTAGTACTAATCCATTGTTCAGCAACTAATGGATCAGTAGACCCACTGAAAGAAGGTGGACGCTGGCTCATGAAGGATTCAACAGAATGTTGCTCCTTCCTTTGCTCGTTTGGAAGTCCTGCATGATTCATAGCTTTAGAAAGTTGTGTGAGCATGGCTACAAGATTTTTCATTCCAGCTCCCATATCGTTTGGTTGCTCAGGGGGACAATCATTGCATTGCCCATCGCATTCCGCATTAACACGGTTCCTTTGGGTTCCAGCCATTGACTAAAACCAAGAAGAATAGTGTGAGCAACACTAATTATAATAGGAAAACCACATAATCAAGGATAAAATTTCACACTTAAGGTCTTATCCTAGGGTATTCATGGCCATTTCTAAAACACTAAGATTGTGTTCTATGCTTAGACTTATCCTTAGGGTTCTTACTAAGGCTTTCACATCCTAGTTTCCAAAGGTTGACTATACCTTTCCTCTGATACCAACTATAACAACTCATACTTTACATACATTGTTAATACTTCAAAATTGAAGCACACTTATTACAACATATGACAAAACCACAAAGGACCGTATAGGTATAGTGTCTTTAGAAACTGGGAAACATAAACAACTGGTTCATAAATCTTCTACAGTGTCTCCCATTTATTTCATCATATCTAGGGTCCCTTTTAGCATATTCTACTTAATATCCATCTTCCTGTCCTGGGGAAAAGAAAACATAAAAGGGTGAGCTCAAATGCTCAGCAAGGGCAAATAAAGGAAATAAAAATCATATCATATCTTTTTGAAACTCAAAACCTGCAAAAGAGATCATAATATCTTAACATGGAATAAATCATAGAAGTGAAAATGAGATCCCCATAATCATAACATAAAACTTGAAACTTTGTGGCATGCACACATAATCATGGAAAATCATTTCTTGTTACTCATGACTCATTGCCAAGACTATCTTAGTGGACAAAGTCCCTTTCTGAACCGAGTTCACTCCTCGTTTCAGTCCTGTATCACTGAACCGAAATAACCTTCCGTTCCAGCCATGTCTATCTCATGAGATATAAAATCTTTACCCAATGCATTGGAGGGAGATATAGGTCCCACCCATCTTATAATGAATCCTTTCTTATGTGTGCCACATAATCATAAACCATACATCATAGCGTAACCCATGTAATAAAAATGGGATTCTTAAACAACATGACATCATAAAACAATTCATATAAGATAAAGGAATTCATAAAAATATTTCCATCACAACATAATCAAATCCATGTAATAATAGGGATAAAAACATAACCCTTTTATTATCTTAGATGGAAAATAATTTTGATAAAATACTTGAACTCCATTCTTTGAGGAAAATATCCTTTCTACTTCAAAAACAATTTTCCTTTCTTAACATGTCATGCAATTTTAAACTAAAAGAATTTGATTAAAAATAACCTTGAATACTTGTAAAGGAAGCTTCTTGGAAATAATTTTTTAAGAATCCATTCATGTCGTATAAGTTAAAAAAACATTCTTCGTACTTTTTTCGGAAAAGTGAAAAAGTACCTCGTACGAAAAACGACAAAAGATTCCTTTCATATCTTTTACAAAAAACTTACCAAAGGGTAAAATTGGATATAAACTATTGTATAAGGATGTAAATAATATTACATATTGATGAAACATGGATGTGGATGATAAAATACACCCCAGTAAATACTTACGAATAAACAATCTCGGATAAAAATGAGATTGTGATATTTCCCTTACCTTAGGTCCGATTTGCTTTGTACGTGTCCGAAGCTCCTGTATAATGGTTTAAATAATGTTATTGACTTATTCCAGAATCATACATATTGATATGATATCATATATGGTCATATTCTTAGCTTCTTGTTAGTAATATTTCATTGTTACTTGTTACTCGGGTCTTTATTGCCTTTTGTTCTTATGCGTGTTTTGCCGAATACATTCTTATTCTTCTTTTAAGGTTATAGATACCTTATATCCAGAATGGTATTAGTGTAACATATATCATATTTATTCATTCAATTCATTTATATAATTACTATGTAATGATGATCATGTAGAACGAGTCGCATCACATCGTGGAGACGGTATTCCGTACGTACGCACGAGTGATGATATCATTCCTATGATCGTGGAATTGTATTGGAGTATATATATATTATTTCAGTATCAATATTACTTAATAATAATCATAAATAGTTACTCATTACACCATTATACCCATCCTTGTAAAGTGATGGTGGAAAATAGATTACACCACGGCGTGGAGACGGTATTCCGTACGTACGCACGCGCGGTGATTTCATTTTTCCGTAGGATGAATAGAAGGTGAATTAGGGTTGTTTCATATTTATAATAACATATCAGTATGTAAGTAATACTGATGTTATTACTTTATCATGAAACAACTAAAGAAGAAGAAGTTGAAGAAGAAAGAAATTGAAAAGATCGGTAATAGATATTACCTCTTCTTTGGAAACGCCTCTTTGAATCCTCCACTTAGGGAACTAAGATTGGTCTTTTAAGAAGACCAGGACCTCTAGGATTATTCTAGGGAAGTGGAGAGGAGAACATTTCAGGGTTTGGCCGAGTTTGAGTGCTCAATTTGGTGTGAGGAGGAGGGGGAGGAGGTGCCCTTTTATAAGGGAGGAGAGGGGCACCTTAGGAATATCTCAAAATATTATTTTATATTAAAGTCAAAATCGGTTTATAATGGTTCCAAAGGGTCTTATTTCGAAGCTAAAGTGGGGATGGGTCGAACTCCTATCAACCAATAGGATTTAGACAAGTTTAGGGTATTATTTTAACCTTATCAATTAGATTTAACTCTAAGTTAAATAATTTAACTTTTACCATGTCTTTTTGTTTTCTTTCACTATATGGTTAATACACTTACTATAACATGCCAAACGAACCCCAAATTGTTTATTATTAATATATATATTTTTATCTAAGTCATTTGGCCGAACCTTAGATTTTTAGGAATAAAATAACAATTAATAATATAATATTTGATTTAAAAACTATTTTGTGTCAATTTTTACACTATTTGATATATGATTTTTGTGAAAGTCATAACAGAATTATATGTTAGAACCAAGTTGATTAAATCAACACTAATATATCATAGTAACCTAGAAAATTAGTGTAATTCATAAAAAGTCTTAAATTACATTTATTTTGGTATTTATATTATCAATTATGTCAATATTTCATTAATAAGATAATTACTGCATCATATTTGTGTCATAAATAAATTAAATTATTTGATGTCTAAAAATTACAAATAAAATACCATCATGTAGGAAATCGTTTTAGCTTTCTAATTAATATTTACAATCGAATTTATCTTATGTATAACCCCATATTAAAAATTATTTACTTATTAAACTTTGATTGTAACTATTTTAACCCTTCTTTAAATAAATTAATAATAAATGTCCTAATCTAATCCAAGTGGGCCTAAATGGCCATATTTTATTCCTAAGTTTGTTTTTGGTCGAATTAAACTTGTCCAATAGAATTAGGACATGTGTTAGGGTAATATTAATATCATATTTACCCTTAGTTACCCTATTTACTATTAACTGCGGTAAAAATAGTAAAAAGTTACTATTCACCAAAAAATTATTTTTATCTCATTGAACCACATTTTACTTACTGATATCAACCGTGTCTGTCGGATTTTCGAAATTCCATTCACAGAAGTGGTAAAATTAAGTTTTATGCAAAATTCAGTTTTTAACCTACCACTTAGTGGTTTCACTATTCATCAAAAATTGAAAGTTTTGAGAAAAATACCAAAATTTCACCCTAGGCTAATTTCGATATTCTGAGTCCAAAAATGAAGTTCATTTTGAAAAATAAAATTTATAAAATTTCAAAAAGTGGTTATTACTATTCATAACGGCTAGTTTTAATAGCATATTGTTGTTTAGTGAAACTCGGTATTGCGTACGACGCAAGCTATCGAGGAAGGTCGCGATTACGTGCAAAGCAAGCCAATCAAGTGTTGTGTAGAAAAAGATTCCTTATATAACATAAAAGTCTCGGGTGTTACATATCATCAATGAGAAAAGTTGGAATTGGTTTAATGAGGTGTTGATAAAAAGGGTGATACTGATTTTTGTACACAGCCCTAGGAAACACCCTTGGAGTAGGTCCAACATAATGATACATAAAGCATGGTTGATCATCCTAGAGGCAATACTGGTGACATGATTTAGCATGGATGACCACCAAAGGAGAGGTAGTGGGTCCTAGTTTTAAAGGGTGTAAAAACAAAATAGATTAGGGAAGAAATGGTAGTGGTGGTGGATAAATAAAAAAATATTTTAGATCTAGAGAAGACTCAATTACACAATGCATGGTCTAGAACACACACGATATTCAATTTTATTTTTCATCTAGTGTTTCCAAATAGGAGTTAAATATCACACAACATGTGACTTAAAATTACATGTTTTGTATTGTATTTGATTAGATATTATGGTTTTTATATAGAATTAAATATCATGAATCATGTAATTTCAAGACACATGTTGTTTATTTCTCAACTAGACAACCCATGGTGTGCTAGAGTACACGTCTGACTATCCTCCTAGCCACACATTCTATATAGACTAGGGAACATTACATTTCCAAAGGTTACATGACTTTATGTCTCCATAATATATATATATATATATATATAACCCATGAGTCCCACACATATTGTATCTCAAGATGAATTTCAGTATAGTTTGACACCACATTATAGAATGATGGTAGTACACACCTTACTTTTGTTTGAGGCTCATATTTCATGTATGGAAAAATTTATGACATATACTATGGATTCTATGGTTTTATTCATATATTCTCACATGGATGAAAAAATTAGACAAAAAAATAAATTTTAAGTTTTTCCCATGTAGGATGTGAAGGTTCAATCCCATTTTTCATCAGAGACCAGTTTTAAGGAAATTTGGGTAGTTTTATGATTTTAGCACTATAGAGATGATGATAGGGTTCTTGTGAGGAATTAGAAGTAGTCATTTAGTTAATAATACATTGATGGATTATTGATATTAAGGTTCTGGTTCTATTGAAAATTTTCCTAGAGTTGTTACCAACTCATAGATCTAGGGAATTGGTCTTTCATTTTGGGGACATCAGGTATAGATTTGGTACATCATTGATCCCAAAAAGGCATGGGTCCCCATAAAACTGATAGAGTAGGTAACCCCCATGTGATGGGGTGTAGGTCCTCTATCCATGGAGTAGGTTACCCACTGGACTAATACACATTCTTCCCAATGAGGTGTGGTTCCTTAATAGGGGTTGGTATCCATCGCTACTTTCTCACATACCTCAATGAGGTGTCAGTCCGCCACTAAATTTTCAATGATATGGTGTGAAAATTTTTAGATTTGGGTATTTTGATTATTTGATATCTTATAAAATATGGGAATCTGTGGTTTCCTTTGAGAAAAAATTTATAAATGGTTACTGACTTGAAGATTCTTTACGATATTGTTTATTAAGACCTTAAAGGATATATGGGTTACTTTATGTGTTTCCTAAGGTTTTTGGTTTTCATTTGTCCTTTCTTATTATCTTCATTTATGTTTTCAAGGTGTCTTAATGGGTATTTTTATACTCAAACCTTCATGGGAATCATCCCTACACATGTTTTGTATCTGCAGAAGATGAAAAGTTTGATGGTGGCTTCGATGGACATAAAGCTAGTGGATTTTGAGCCTAGTGGTTCTCGATGGTGAATATTGTACTTGGTGTTTGTGTTAGAGTTAGTGTGAAGAGAATTTTCCCCATTACTGATACTTTTGGACAATATTTATTATAAGATGTTGGGATATTATATTTCCCCTACTTTTAGGTTTTTAATTTTTCATATTATTATGGATGTTCAACATGTATCACATGTATATTATATTATAGATATCAATTATGTTTTTCATATTTTTATATTCTATTCTCAAGATATGTGTTTTTTTTATTTTTATTAAGAAAAGGACTCACATTATTGTGACATTACTTCTTGGTGCTAGTCACCAGCCCCTATCTTGTTAGAGGTAGGCTTGGGGTAACACACTCAACTTATTACTGGCTCAAATGGGGTTATCGTAGGCCAGTTCATAGAAATACATTTTTTCTTGAGTGGGGTTTCCTAAACTCTCATCATTAGCCTTAAAAACTAAAATCTATCCTCTAATATTTCCTTTGAAAAAATTTATCCAAATTTATCTTTTATAGAAACATTCTCATGTTTCATTATTTCACTTGCAACTTTAAATTTTATAAAATGGTATCTAATATCAATATGTTTAGTCCTTGGGTGTTGTACATGGTTTTAAGATATATAGAAGACACTTTGATTTATATAACTAATTGTTAAAGGTAAACTCACTTTATATCTCAATATTCAATATATTATCTCATCATAATAATCATTGTATAAGTTAAGAATAAATAGCATATTTTTCCTCTACAATATATAATGTTTTTTAATTTTTATTATTATAATTTCAATTCACTCACTTTATACCAAGAAATAATATTAATCCTAATTTTTCATTTTTTTACTATTATTTTCTATTTAATCGGGATCATTATGGAAAAATATATTATTATATTCTTCTCTTCTATAAAACCCCATATTAATGTTTCCACTTTATGTACCTTGGTATTCTTTTTGAATCCTTTTCTTGTGACTCTTTCAGATCAATGTAAAATAATACATAGATTTTTATAATATAAAAAAGTAATGTGTGGATATTATAATACATATAATACATCTTCTCCACTTTTTTAATTATTTATGATTCATAATTTAGGAAATATAATCTTTACTTATCTTCACACTAATAGTGATGGGTGTGAATAATTATTTTAATTTCACCATAAAAATATTTTTTTATAAATTCCCTAGTATATTTCTCTTATGATAGAGGAATGTAATTATTTTCTTGACTCAATTGATTCCCTAAGAAAAATTAATTCTTTCCAGGCATATAAATTTCACATTTTTTCATGATTTGGTAAACAAAGTCCATGAAATAATTCTCTTTGTCACCTATAAAAATGATATAATCAACATATATAATGAAAATTATAGTTTTTATCCTCATCCCATTTATATAAATACTCTTATAAATTATTTAATTCTTAAAAATTAATTGACATTGATATCTATATAGCTTAGAAAACCATGATATAGTGTCTTTTATCAAACCATATATAGTCTTATCTAGTTTATAAACTATTTATCCACATTGTTTTAGGGTAAAACATATAGTTTGTTCGATATAAACATATTCCTACAGCTCACCATTATATTTTAAATCCATTTGAGTAACTTTTTAGTTTCTTTGATAACTAATAAAAAAAATTTATTGATATATTTTAACATTTGAACTTGAGTAATGGTTTCTTCAAAATAAATTCTCCCAACTTGACAATTTTCTTTACAGGAATACCTTAAATTTTTTCCTTACGAATCCTCCTTTATCAATCAATTTATTTCTGAACACCTACTTGGTTTAAATAATATTTTACCTCAAATTCAAGTAAAATATTAATATTATTATTCTTATAACTTTTATCAAGATTCTCATTAATAATATTAACCCATTTTTTAAATATATTTATCATCATGAGGAAATTATGTGAGAGAGTTTAATACTATTTGATTATAGAATTTTTGTCTTATTCTTTTATGCACTAGCTTATATTTGTCTCAAATAATATTTTAAACATTAACAAATCATTGAATTTTGTGGAGATTTTAGTTTAAAATTTTAATAGTAGGTAACTTCATATTAATAATATCATTAAAATAAAAAACATTAATATCCTGTTAATTATATAACTCCTATTATTTTTAATTATTTGTATTTGTAAAAAATACTTCTTCAGTATTTTCATTTTATATGTTTTTTAATATTGGTTATTAAATGAATTTTACATCATAGGTGGAAACTATTTTATGTGACTTGTTATTCTAATATCTATTTTCTTTCTCATTAGATAAATAACCCATAAATTAGACTACATCATCCTTCTTATAAAATTTTCCAAAATTATGTTTTCTATTTTAATCAATCACGCGCATCCAAAACCTTTGAAGGATTTATTAGATAGAGTACACGTTAGATATAAGTACAATTATATTTTTTTATATGGCCTCAATAATAACCTATTATTAATATTAAAAAGAGTAGAAACTAATTATTTTCAAAAAAAAATTGAATTTTTAAACTCAGTAATCATAATTCATCCCATCTGTACAAGACTTGTATTTTTTATTTTTTTCTACTACATTTAATTGAGGAGTTTATAGATTTATATATTGATGAATTATTTTATGATTAATTAAGTAGGTATAAATGTAAATTAATATGTAATATTTAAATTATTTAACCTTAAATTCTTAATATATACACTGACATATGACACCACATATCTTCTAAAAATCTTGAACTTATCCTAAGTGTCTGACTTATGTTTCAAGTATATCACACTGAGTAATCTACTAAAATTATCATTAAATGTGAAAGTTTAATATGTGTCCTTAGTATCATGATGTATTATAGACCAGCATAAATAAGAATAAATTAATTTTAGTGGATTTTGTTTTATTTTTTTAACTCTCTTTGGGTTTTTGTAATTCATATTTACATTATAACATGTTTTTAAAACACTATATTTATCACTTATTTTTATAGGTAATTTTTTTAAAAAATCATACCTTTTGATCTTTCTAAAAACCCTTTAGCCAAGATGAAAAAGCCTTATATTCCAAAATTGGTTCTCTATCTTCTCACTAAGATATTATTAACTTTTATTATTTCTTCCTTGAAATAAATTTCAACTTATTCTCTCACATTTAGTGAAAAATATCCCACTCTTTATGTTCATGATAATGAAATCATTTATTATGAAATTTTTTTTATTTATATTATCATCGAATTGGATAAAACTCATTAAATTATATTTTATCCCATTAAAAATTAAAAATTCCTTTGATATTAGTTTTTGAGATTCAATTTTAGTTATAAAAATTCCTTTAATTTTAAATCAACTAGCATTTCCAAAAGAAATAGACCCACCACCGAGGAATTAAATATTATTTTGGATACTTATGCCACCTATTATATGTGATGAATGATCAATAACAACAATCAATTATTTTTTTTATCTTGAAAAAATTTAAATTGTCCTCCACCATATAATAATTTTTATATATTCATATCCTTTATGGATACAAAACTTCAATAACATGGTTTTATTAATATATTAATACTATTAAACACCCTTTAAAAAATTATAACCTTATAAAATATTATATAAACCTCTCAAATATAATAAAATATCTTTCTCATCAAAATAATATTATTAATAAAATGATATATTTAATATCTGAGTAAGATGAAACCCTTCTATTTTCTTAATTCTTTGAAATAAAATAGTGTACCAACAATCATAATATGAGTATCCATATAAACCACACACAAAAAATATCCTAGGAATTTATCATTTTCCACTATAATATATTTTTATATAAAACATTATAAATATATTTTTAAATTTTTTAATAATGGTTATAAATATAGCGGGTCACTTGTTGGAGTTTTTTTGAAGAGAATTTTTTCTATAAAATCATATTCCCTTCTTGTATTTGAAGGTGGAAGAGTCACCTTTTTTCTACCCATATTTATTTTTAATTTATTTAGTAAACTTCTTTATTAGATAATACATTTTGATAATTTTCTGATACAAAATTGACCAGTTTTCCTTTAATTTTATGAGTAACCAAATCCTCATTGAATCTAAGACCCTTATTTCCACCTAAATGTGATTTTTTATAATTTATAAATTCTTCCAAATTATTTTTACAAAAAATGGTTTCTCAATAACTATAGAGTATTCATATTGATGTTTCTTTACTTTATTGAAATTATCACTTAACTTATTCAATGTAAGTTAAACATCATATACCTTGACTAAGCTTTAAGAAATTAATTCTTAATAGAAAAAACTAATATAAAAGATCCTTATTGAAGATTTTAATTTAATCATTTTAAGTAATCCAAATTACTATTTCCTCTAAACAAAATTCTTCAAATTCAGAATTTTTACTTTATTGTTTTTTAGTTCCCTTCATCAATCCTTCAATATCATTCTCGATTTTAGTATTTTCACCAAGATAGGCCCATAACTCATATATCAACAAATAATCAATGTAAAATTATTATTTTTATTCTATTTTTTTATTTACAAGATTTTTTTTAAACATTACATTATCTAGGAATTATTTATATTTTCTTTTGGATCTATAGTCATGAAAACCACTTTCACAAGTATATCCTTATTCTTCCTCATCGTTATTTCTCGCGTGACTCCTTTTGAATTTTGAAAATATTTTTGATTTCATATAGAACTTATTTATATTTTTATAATTTAATTTTTTATTTAATTTTTCCTAGGAGAAACCTATTTATAATAATTATCTTCAATTCCATAACTTTTCAACATTGTAAAATACTTTGAAAAATTTCTAGTTTCTCTATAATCAAGTAATTTCAAAGAAAAAATTTCTATTATATATACCATTTAATTTCCTAAATTCTTTATATAGAAGTGATATAATATTGTTATACTCATATTTGTATTCTTCATTATCTTAAAAATAAAAATTTGATTCTTCTCTTTTTTATTCTATTTTTAGTTTCTTTATGGATTTGAAAATATTTTGATAAGTATTTGGTTCTTCCCTTATCCTATTATATTTTTTAAAGATAAGAGCATTCCTCATCTCATAATAATTAATTATGATATAGAATTAAAAAAGATAAAGTTTATTTAAGTTTATATCTTCTAATGATGAAAATTAAGCTTCAAATATACTAATAATAATACTTAATGTTTTATTGGAAATAGTAAATTTAGGCAAATTTTTTCTGAATCCTCTAATATTGAAAAATATTTCACTGAATCTTGTGAAAATATGATCAATATATTCCTCATTGAAAATTTTAAAATCTTCAAAATTATCTATCTATATTTTTGTTTGGATTATTTCACCTTGTAGTTTCCATCATATATGTTTTCATAATTATATCTAATATCTTATGTTATATTTAATCATAAAACCATTATAAATTTCTTTTTATATAGATAGGTCAAAATATAATTCCTAATTTTCATATCATTTTCAATATTCTTCTAATTAGTTAGTGTAATTAGATCACCATTATCATGTTTTGTGGAATCAATCAGAATAATATATAGAATATATAGTCTGAGTGATAAAATATAGGGTGAAATATTATTCTTTTAAACATGATAAATCATTTTATAAAATATATGAATTTTTCTACCATTTAATTAATTCATATTTTCCAAAATAATTTAATAATATCAACA
Organism: Viscum album; assembly: GCA_963277665.1. Lineage (NCBI taxonomy): Eukaryota > Viridiplantae > Streptophyta > Magnoliopsida > Santalales > Viscaceae > Viscum > Viscum album. Next base: position 1,136,535,541 of record OY728135.1, on the reverse strand, counting down.
TTAATATATAGAATACTTAAATAGTAAAATTATTTTCAAGTAATAGAATATCAAAACAAAGGTATAACCCATATTATTTTTCACCGATTAAAGTTATAATGTATGGGAAAGAAGAAACATTTAGGGGGGGGGTTAAATTAGTGTTGATTTTTTTATCAATTTCATTATTAAATGAAATTTTATAACTTATGAACTTGTTAAAGTGAATTTATATATTTGAAATATATTTCAAAATTCACAAAAATAAACTATCACGATAACAAAAATGATATTTATGTGTTTTTTCTCCAAGTTTTGAAGACTGCAAATTTTTTGTGCAAGATAACATATTTGAAATTGATGTTATAACTTGTATAATAATGTATTTACAATAATTTATTAGTATCCCACTATAATTTTCTATCCCACAAAGAATTATAGGAATCCCCCCTCACCTTAAATATTTTTACAGAGTGAATATAAATTCTTTATTCTTTAAGATTTTCACAACATCAATGGTATGTCTTCTTCTTAATATAATTATAGAACTCCAATAATAATAATAATTGGCCATTATCTTCTTCATAAAAAATATCATGAGCCTTGAAACATATTTCTTCAAAATTTTCTCACTCAAAACATAATCTTTCTCAATAAAACATTAATTTTTCACCAATTAATCTCTCACTATTTAGAAATCTATACTCATGATATATCCTTTATTGTTTTAGTCATATTTCATCCTCGAATCTAGAGAATAATTCATTTAAAATTACCTAACTAATATTATTTTTTTTATCAAAATATAGAAACTAAATCCCAAAATTTCTTCTTCAAAAAATTCACATTGTTCAAACAATAAAATCTTTACAATTCTAAAAAAATATCATCATCCATTTTATTTTTTACTTTAATAAAAATTATTATAAAATCAACTATAAAATATCTTGTTAAATATTCAATAATTTTAATAGAGGAAACCATTGAAAATATTTAAGAGAATATAAAAGAATAAACTCTCTTAATTATGTTTAATTTACTTTTATGTCACCATTCAAATTATATATTAACTCTTATATATTAGATGGACAACAATTACGAAACATTTGAAATACATAGTTCACATTTAAGTAATTTTTATGAAACACTTATGAACCATTATATAATTTTTACATAGATAGATTAAATCTAACATCATTGGTATACAACACTAAGAAAAATCTTATACAGAAAACATGAATATTATTTAAAAATTAAAAAGGTTAACTATTTCATAGTTATCTCTTATAAAACAAAAACAAACTATTTTTAAGACTATATATAAAATCATGTGGTCTTTGTATTTTTTAGTTCAATATTATAAAATATAAGCAAATTATGTTTTAATATTATATAGCTCCTTTCAAATTTCCTTTATACTTATGTAATGAGTTGAAAACTTAAACTTAAACATTAATATTAAAAAATAATCAACAAAATTAAATCTAAAAAATATTCAAAATAGTTTAGAAAAAATTGAATGATAATTTAACATTTTACATAAAAAAATGATTATCTTATAATTACCATAATGATACACCAAGATTCACCAAAATGATCTTACATTTCTTAAAAATGTATACTCATATTTCAGTGTATTGATATGTCAACATATTCCATAACTTATGTGTGTGATCCTTTAAAACATATCATATCTGATTCTTGGAATATATTAAAAAATATTTAAAATAAAAGGACACTTATTTAATATCTATATTTAATAACCAAGTGTAATTAAATATTCTTAAGGGTACTTATCTAATAACATGATAAAATATCCACATAACACAATGAATGTATTGAAGATAAACTTATGGAAATTTGATCCCAATGAATGTTACATGAGACACATCCTAACCTTTATATAAATAAAAAATGATCATCATGACCATTATATTTCTTAGTGATATTTTTGGTGATATAAAAAATAATGAACTCACCATGAATGAAATTACATCATAATGAAAACTAGGGACTTCTAGTAACCACTAACCACTCCTTGAGTGAAACATGATTCCTATATCTAATTTTTATATAATACCTTGATTAAGTATGTTCCATTCAAACGAGAACATAAAAATCATGTGATAACTGACCATTAATGTTTTAAAAAATTTAATCAAATACCTTTGAGTGTTAATAAAAAAATAAATCGTACTACCCAAAACCAAAAATAACAATTCCTCTTTCCATGGAAAATTATTATCAAATGATAAAAATAATTTCCCCACTCTAATGATATTTTTATAATAAGAAAACCATAAAAAACATATATACTCATGAAAATATGGTGTAAGAGAGTAATTAATTAATAATTATCTCATATATATGTTCTTATAACTTATAAAATTATAAACATTTATTTATCCTAATAGACTATCATATTGAGGAAATTACACTTTCTAAACAGTAATAACCTACCGATGTTATAATTAATTTGAATATTTAACTCTTCCATAATTACTTTATCGTATTCCTCAATATAGGAAGTTATACAAAACATTATAACCTTGGATAAAATAATAGGTTACAAACCCATCACTAATCAATGATAATTCATAGAGTTATTTACTATAATTTATTGGAATTATATAAAAAAATTAAAATGATTGTTTTACTTGATGAAAAATAATATTTACAACTAAAATTCTAATAATTCTTGATCTTTTACCACTTTAATGGTCGCTGGATATAATTACTAATTGTAATAAATTTTGAAACCATCTCATTTAAGGCTCATATTAATTTTTTTATCATACTATGATATCCCATTAACTTTGGGTAGATCATTTTATTTCAATTTTTTATTGTTAACATGAAACAACCTCATAAAACTCACCAAGAAATGATGATCAAATAGTGGTTAAACATAAGGTATGTTCTCAAAAGACCACCCTTATATATTGTCCTAACTCTTTCATGGTTTCATCATTCTAAAATTCCCTAAATAATCCATAATACATATCATATGATAAAAATAAATATATAATACATATAATTCAATAATGCGTCCTACATTTATATCCATCACCTAATATAGCCTCCAATTATTTTTTATACCATTATTAAATGACTTTTTGAAGGAAAATTTGACCCTTTTCAACCATAAAAAAATTAGGCTATGGGTATACCCAATAGATATGGGTGTAATTTTTTTGATATATTTGATTTTATATCTCATAGATCCCTAATAGGAACACAGATCAAAAACTTTTAACCAATTGATGTTATTTTATTTTGTTTCCACCCATCAAAACTTCAATTTAAAAATATTTCATGCTACTATAAAATTTAAAGCTAACGATCAATTAGATATAAACACATTATTGATTAAATTTATCTATAATATTGATTCACTTTAAATAATTGGTCTTCCTTGTCATTAACTATTTTTTCCAAATGCCTTAATTAATGGTCTATCGAATATAACTACACTATCAATTCACTATAACTACATGGTTTTTGTTTAAATTCTATGAACTTTATCATTTTTATATATATTAAAATTCCTGGTTGATACACTATAAATAAATGGTTGATCCCTTATAAATACAAAATCAATCCACTATAACAACATAATCGATTTATTTATACTTTACCATTTTTTTCAAACTCCCAAACCCATGACTGATTAATTATAAATATATAGTTTATCCATTATAACTATACAATCAATTCATGCATACATTACCTTTTTCAAACTTCTAAACTCATAATAGATCACTTATAATTACATTGTTGGTCTAATATAACTATATAGTGTATCTATAATAAATACATGATAAATTTCTATATATATTTATATTTTTTCACACTCCTGAACTCATTATACAGAGACTATATATATACAACTAATCCTATATTACTACAATTTTGATCCTATTTTACCTTGAGATTCCCAGATAAGGTAGGGGTGAATCTAGATGTCATATTTTTTATTTTTTATTTTATGAATCCTTTCCCCATTTTGGCTGAAACACTCTAAAAATTTCTAATTGTAATACACATTCACTAAAGAAAAAAAGAAAAAAAAGAAAAAAATATAATTTTTAATGTGTTCACTATTAAAGGATAGTTCAAGGAGTATACACTAATGATTTTTCAGTCAACCCATAATCTAATAACATTCATTAGACTTTTTGTATTATAGTTGTTCATTCATGGTCACTCCATATTAATTGATCTGACTTTATAAATAGTTTAGGAATAATAAATTTCCTCCCTTAGATCACTTCTATCAAATCATCCATAATAACGTATCAGGATGAATTCTTCCTTAGTTTAATGACTTGAAGGTCACATCTATATCATAAAGAATTATTATTTTATTTTCATCATGATAACTTGAGTATGACAATCCCATGCACTCACCATTCTCCAAAATATCCACAATAAAATTTCATGTGTGAGATTCCTACTTCAAAACTATATTTCACAAACTTCCTATATAAATCATTATTCACCACACAATTATCATGTAAATTCACCATGCATTAACCATAAACACAATCCACACACTAAATTTGTACACAACCCTTGTTCTTAACTCTTATTTATTCTACTTGTGTGAATACACCTTGAACTAAATTCACATCTCACACATATCCTCATGACATGCCTTCGCATACCTACATTACAGAACTCCCTCAATTGCATATATTCTACATACTCACTATATAGAGAACTAGGATTCTCATACATGGATATTACATCTTTTTAGATTAATATTCAATACATTAAAAAAGAACATGCTCAAGGACCATAATAGTTTTCTTTTTTTGGATAATAGGTACACAATCTTTTAGCATGGTGAAAGATCATAAACATCTCCAATAAGGATCATCCCCTTTAGTAAACTTCAAAAACATATCCTTATTAAAACCATTATTCATAACCTAAGTAAAGGAAACATAAGAAAGGGTGATCTCAAATGCTCAGCAAGGGTAAATAAAAAAGATACATGCGCATAACATGAGCATAAGGGTATGGAAACTTGAGAAAAACATTGTAAAACCATTCCCTTCATATCAATGATAATAAACTTGAATCATGGTATAAATATTGTCAATTCCTAAGACATTAATCATAAAAATATCAAATAACATTATCTATAAGAGAATAACATTGGAACATGGCATGAAAGTTTTGGCATACACATAAACATAGAAAATCATTTCTATTTTATTAAAGCCTCATTTCCAAGAACATTATGGTGTAAAAAGTCTTTTACTATACTAAGTTCACTCTTTGTTTTATCCCTCTCTTATTATACTAAGTTCACTCCCTATTCCACCCATGTCTTACTGAACTATGTTCACTCCCTGTTCCATCCATTTATATCTCATGAGATATATAAATATTTACCCAATTCATTTGACGAAGATATAGGTCTCACCTATCTCATAATGAAAACCATACTTATGTGTACCACAAGATCATAAACATTAACTATATCATGACCCATGAAACAAAATGAGTATCATAAAAATTTCATCATATCATAAACTATATAAAAGTGATTGGTTTCATGGTCATTTCATAAAAGAATAACCCATGTAATGAAGTGTGTTTCATAATAATTTTCTCATGGTATAACACATGAGAGAGAAAGGGGGTCGTAAACAACATGTAATCAAACATAAACCATTCAGAGAAAGAATATGAATGGTGTCCATAGATCATATCCCTGGTAATAAATTGGTAACACCAATGTATGTAATTTTATATGGAAAATATTTCTGAAATATTATTTAAAATATTTCTTGAGTAAAATATCCTTTCCTCTTTGAAAAACATAAAAAAAATCTAAGCAGGTTTTTATTTTAAAATAACCTTGAAAAAATATATGGAAATCTTTGAAAATAATTTAAAAAAATTTAAAAAATAATTTTTTATGAAAAGCTTTTATTTTAAAATAACCTTTGAAACTTATAAATTAATCTTTTAAAATCATTTAAAACACTTTTTAAACATAAAACCCTTTTGAGAATCTTTTCTTTGAAAATAACTTTTGAAAATTGTAAAGGAATATTTGAAAATAATTTAAAACACTTTTTAAACATAAAACCTTTTTGAAATATTTTTACGTGAATATGATCTTAAAATTTAATTTAAAAACATTTTTAAAATAATTTTTAGTTTTGGAAGGAAAAAATTTTCCAACCGAACAGAGAAATAAAATTGGATTTTATTAAAATAATTTTCATAACTATTTAAGTACCAAAGAGTAGAAAAATGGTATTGTTACTTGAATATGTCATAAATAAATATAAGAGAATAAAATTCATGACAATTCATGACTATTAGATCATGAGATTTCAATATTGAATACTTAATCATAAATAATCTCAATAAATATTGAGATTATAACATAAAATATTTTCCACTTTGGTAGCATTGAATTATAAGATTCAAAAAATAATAAAATAAAATGAAACTTAAAATGTCATGAGAATGAATAAATTTATTATAGTTCATTTCAAAAGAGGTGTTTATGAATCTATTTCAAAACATGACTCCCATTTTTCAATCTTTGTGTATCGTTGCTACAAATTCAGGATTTCCGGATCTCCCATTTCTGTCAGATCAACCACTATATCTGGCTTCGAATACTCACAAGGTGGTTCTGTTTACTTATCTTTAGGTTGGATCAAACATGAAACATGTTAATATTCTCCCCAAGACATTTATGAAGGATATTCTGCTCAAAGGGTCACCACCTTATGTTGATCTGCAACCTATCTTCCTGACGGTCTCATTGGGCTCCTCCTGCACGAGCTCGAGCGACGAAACTCTGTTGATTTCTTTTCTGGAGGAAGCATTTAAGAAGGCTTCTATGATTATTATATGGAACATAGTGGCCTGATTTATTGCAGATAAGCCTCCTTTAGTGTTTTTTTTCAAACTTTTGTTCGATCGTGGGGTTTGGAGTGCCTGGCCTGCATCTCGGAGCTGAATAAGAAATATTTCTTCATTTTTCTTTACTCTCAAGAATATTTCATAAAATACTAGTCCTAGAGTCATCACACAACAAATAATTGGTGTTTCCATCTCTCCCTCTGGTCTATGGAAGCTCATCATAGAAAATAATCCCTTGTGGTGGCTGTTTGGATTAACCTTCCAGTGTTGATGCTTCCCTTTCAAATTGCGGATTTTATAGAGAATATTAGGAATCTTCTGAGTAAGTTTCTATGCTTGGATGACTGTACCTTGAATCTTCAAGAAACCTCTATGGATCGTATCTGTGTTTCTACGGATCTCTCCTCTCCTCTAGTGGCGAATCTGATTCTCCGAGTTGAAGACAGTCTAGAATGGGCTCAACCGTTTCTTTATCCTTCGGCCCACGATTTTACTCCTCTTGTCTACTCCAAAACAATTTAGTGATGGTTTATAGAAATCAGTGTTGGATTTAACACATTTATTAATGATAGAGAAAAATTATTAATGGAGGGATTCATCACATTTATTGATGAGATAGGAAAATTATTAATGGAGAGATTTATATCACCATTAATTGAGGATTTTCTTCCAACATTAATGGGTATTTAATTCTCAATATTAATGGATAGAATAATGGATTTTGAATGAATTGATTGGTGATTATGGACTTAGTGTCTATATAAAGAGGATGAAACAACTTATTTCAAGGGTGTGATAGTAAGATGTAGCCAGTAAAGGATACCCGAGAAGGGGTTTATGCGTTTACGGTGGCCCGTGTGACATGACGAAGATGGCACAATTATATTGTACATGTGGTGATGTTCTTGGTAGGGTATTCAAGATGCAGTCCACCGGAAGCAAGAAGGGGGTTTCCGCATCGGCGGTAGCATGTGCGATGCATCGTTGTTTGACAGGTGCAAAGTAGCGATGATGGAATTGATGATCGAGGTCGCGTATTGAAAGTCTTCCTGATAGCGGTGATCAGGTGGCATGTCCTGATTCATGATTGGTGGTACATTATAATGGCGATATCATTTAGGTTTTGCAAGCTAGTGTAATATTGACGCATGTTCGGGTGAAGATCTATGAGGTAGTAACATTTCATTGAAAGAAGGGTGACGTTTTGTCACATATTTATCTTCCAATACATGGTGTGAGTGGGATTTTTATCAAAGAGATGAAAAAGGTGTATCAGGGTTTGGTTTTCACACAGATTCTCTTTCATTTGTAATTCAAGTTTGGTCATTACATGGATTCTTGTATTCTCTGATTCATATTGGATATTTTTGGGAATTTCCATGTGGTTTTTTAATCCTCTGCATGGGAGATTTTTTCTGTGTTAAAAAATACTGCATGTTGATTTCTTTATTCTACTTATATCACTTCCATATTCCAATGGGTTTCTCATGATATTTATGCCAAGAAATTTCTGGCTCGGAATCGGGATTCTCCCCAACAAGTGGTATCAGAGGAGGTTTGTTCTTTCTTGTAATTTTTTTGTGATAATTATGGAAGCTTAGAAAAGGATTGCAGATACATACGTGGAACGTAATATGGTTTGGAAATTAAAGTAGGTTGATAGAGGTGATGCACATGTCAGATCAGAGGATGTTGAGCAGGGGGAGTATGTTTTTCCTGAATGTGCTCTAGATTATGTGGTTATCATTATTATGGGAGAGCCATATGTTTCTAGTTCTTTTCTTGTTCATTAGGATGGTGCAGATAAAAATGTGAAGAAAATTTCAGTGTTTGGTTTTATTTCTACAGGGGGAGATGATATTTTTTATCATAAGTGAAAAATGACGTTGTCATATTTCTTTAGATAATGATGCTTGGTGTGATATCGACATATTTTCATTTCAACTGGGTTTTTTGGATGGTTTCATTCATTAATTTGATGAAGGGGGAGATTGTTGGATTCATCACATTTATTGATGAGAGATACAAATATTAATGGAGGGATTCATCACATTTATTGATGAGAGAGGAAAATTATTAATGGGAAGATTTATATCACCATTAATTGAGGATTTTCTCCCAAAATTAATGAATATTTAATTCTAAATATCAATGGATGGAATAGTGGATGTTGACTGCATTAATTGGTGATTATGGACTTGGTGTCTATATAAAGAAGATGCAACAACATATTTCAAGGGTGTTCCAGCAAGATATAGCCAGCAAGGGAGACCAGGGAAGGTATTCCCACATTTATGGTGGCCCATGTGACATGGAGACGATAGTAAAATTATCTTTTACGTGTGGCAATGTTCTTGGTACGGTTTTTAAGATACAGTCCACCAGGAGAAAGAAGGGGCTACTGCGTCGGCAGTAGCATGTGCGACACGTCAGTGTTTGATAGGTGTAGAGCAATGATGATAGAATTAATGAATGAGGCCACATATTGAAAGTCTTCCTAATAGCGGTGATCAAGTGGCATGTCCTGGTTCATGATCAGAGGTACATTATGATGGAGAGATCATTCGGGTGTTGCAAGCTAGTGTGAGGTTGACACATGTTCGGGTGAAGATCTCTGAGTTAGTGACATTTCATTGACAGAAGGGTGACATTTTTTCATAGATTGATCTTCTGATACATGGATTCAGCGGGATGTTTATCAGAGAGATGGAAATGGTGTATCAGGGTGTAGTTTTCAAATAGGTTTTCTACACTCTTTCATTTGTAATTCAAGTTCGAGCATTACTTGGATTCATAAATTCTCTGATTCGTAGTGGATATTTTTGGTAATTGCCCCGTGTTTTTTTAATCCTTCGCATGGGAGGGTTTTTCCATGTTAAAAAATCATGCATGTTGATTTCTTTATTCTTCTTATATCACTTTCATATTTCGATGGGTTTATTACGATATTTTTGGAAAGCAATTTTCGGCCCACAATCGGGATTCTCCCCAAAAATTAGAATTCCTTTATCTCATCTCACAATCGGAATATTTTCACAGATAGTGGAGGTTCTGGTTTATAGGATTGTGTGGCTTCTAGTTCGGGTGTGCAGATTTCCAGGACAGATGAAATAGTTAGTGGTGGCTCTTCGGTTTCGACATCAGGGGTTTCTTCTCCTGTCTCTACCTTGCCTCCTCCCCCACTTGATCATTCCATGGCCATTTTCCCTTTAATCTGAGGATTGAAGGAGCTCAGTCTTTGAATTTTCATGTTAAAACTCCCAGTTCTACAAGTTTGGCACTCAAAGGGAAGGAAATATTTCATCCTACGTCTCCGCAACACCGGGAGTCTGGCTTATCTATTAGTCTCCTAGTCTCAACCTCTATCAGGTACAATTCACTCTATTCATCGCCCTTTTAGGGATACTTGGATTCTACTCCTTTAGCTATGGATGAGTCTCATATTCCCCACGTTTCTTCTCCTTGTGTGAAGGGTGGTGAAGTTGTGAGATCACCCCCAAAGACACCTAGTTCTTCTGGATGTTTGTCCCATGAGTTCGGTATCCATGATTCTCCGATTGGTGGGGTGTGCACAAGATCTTGGTCCAAGTGAAAATATATGTGTTGTTCATCAATGGTTTCTTTGAGCCTAGTTTCACCTAGGTCCAAATCCAAGTGTCTCCAGTTAAAATGATTCTGATTTTGGTTTGGAATGCTCATGGAATTGGTGCTAGGGTGAAATATAATTTTATTTCTTATGAAAGGCATCGTTCTGAAGTCTCAGTTATAGCTATCCTAGAGACCAAGTAGATTTCTCTTAAGATTCAATATTTATCTCTTTGAATTTGTTTTCTAGGTTACTTTCATGGTTATCATGTTCATAACCATATTTTATTTTTTGGGGATGCCTCGTATCAGGTGGAGAAACTCACTGAATTTGATCATCACATTTCTACAAAAACCAAAACTGGCAGTCAGTCATTTTAGTTCTCCTTTGTGTATGGAAAATGCAATGTGGCGGCCAGGGAGTACCTATGGTTGGATCTAGATGCGATTAATCCAGGGAGATACCCTTGGTTCATAAGGGGAGATTTTAATTCCATTTTATATCTAAAAGAGATGAAGGGGGTGGTCCATCTTCTTGGAAGAGCTGTAGTTATTTCAATTCATTTACTATCTAGAATGGTCTCTTGGATCTAGGGTATTCTAGATATCGATTTACATGGTGAAATAACCAGAAGGAAAGGTAGAAAACTTGGTGTAGGATTGATAGGTGTTTGACCAATCTTTAGGAAATTGATTCTTTTTTCGGTGCAAGAACTAGCCATTTGGTAAGATCCTTATTTAACCATTCTTCTATTCTCATTATTCTTGAGTCTAGATCTTCAAAGAAAAATAGATTTATCTTCTCTAAATTTTTTACTTAGGATCCCACATTTGAGTAATTAATTTTTATGTCCTGGAGTAAACTCATGCAAGACGTGTCATGGGTGGGATTTCATAACAAATTTTGTCATCTTAAAGAGGATCTTATTAGCTAGAGTATGAGATGCCAATCACCTTCCATGGGACTAAAGGATATGAAAAAGGAGATTGAATAGGCAAATACAATATTGGAAGTAAAATGGGATGAGTGAATTTTTTGTGAACTCGTTAGCATGAAAACCAGGTTCTCATATCTGGTTCTAGAGGAAGAAAGGGTGGCTCATGAACGATCTAGAGCTTTATGGCTCAAGGATGGTATGCAGTTTGAGAGATGTTTGGTGCGCACATCAAATCTTTACTTTGTGATACTAATCCCCTAAAGAAAAATGGATATCCAATAGGGAATTCTCCTCTCTTTGATAACATTCCAAGGTTGGTGTCTGAGTCGATGAGTGGTGATATTGTTATCATTTCTAATGAGGATAAAATTTGGATGGTGGTTAAATCTCATAATCCTAAGATTGCTTTCCATATCCTTTTATGTGGCATCATGGAACATAATTAAAATAGAGTTGATTGAGATTTTTCATTATTTCTTTATGGGGATAGTCTTCCAAGGGTGGCCTATGCTACAACTTTGATCCTCGTTTAGAAGATCAAGGACCCTTCCTCCATCAGTAATTTCAGGCCCATTAGTATGTGGAATTTCTCATACAAGGTGTTTACTAGTATTATAAATAGGAGGTTATCCCCTTATTTTCATAGATTTTTTTAAGAAGAACAACATGGTTGTATTCAAGGTAGATCTATTCAAGTCACTATCAGACTATCTTAGGAGACAATTGGGGATCTTAGCATTAAATAAATGAGTTATTATATTGCAATTAAGTTAAATATGGAAAAAGCATATGATAGAATGGAATGAAGCTTCATCATTAATTTTATGTTAAGAATGGGCTTTTCTGGATGGGTTATTGACCATATTTTTAGATGTTATAGTTCGACATGGTTTTCAATTAATCTTATGGGGAGGAATGTGGTTTATTTAAAGTGGTCCAGGGCCTAAGGAAGCGGGATCTGTTATCACCCAAAATTTTCATCATTTCTCAAGATACTCTCAATAGATATATCACAAAGAGCATTGTTGATGGTTCTCTTCTACCATATCGTTTTCATCCCAATATCACTGTTATATCACATTTACTCTTTTTTGATGATATTCTTGTATTTATTAATGGATGTAGTAGGTCTATCTAAAACTTCAATAAGATCCTGGAAGAGTATAGAAAATGTAGTGGTCAACATATCAACAAACTCAAGAGAAATGTTTTCATCTCTATACATTGTTTGGAAGGGAGAAGCATAAGGATTGAGTCATATATAGATATTTCAAGGAAGAAGTTTCATTTGGACTATCTAGGGGTCCCTATTGCTCCAGGTTGAGCTCATATTCAGCATTTTAATGGGATTTTGGACAGAATTTCCATCTTGATAAAAAAAGAAGAATCGGTTTCTCTCTTTTGGGGAGAGGATTAACCTAGTTAACAGTGTTCTCTTTTCAATTACAATGAAAATTTTATCCTCTCTTTGTGTTCCCAAGACATTGATTAGTATAATTGAGAAGATATTTGTGGGATGATAATGATTATGGGAAATTCCATTGAGCTTCATGGGAGAGGCTAGTAAAGGAGGCAGAGGCAGGGGCCTTAATGTGAGAAATTTAGATGATTCCATGCACTGCTTGCAAGAAAAGGTTTCCGGGGATGTTCTTGAAAGTCGATATATGTGGGGGAATTACATTTTGAAGAATTATAAGACACTTATTGATGTTAAAAATGGTTGTGTTACCAGAATGTGGAAAAGGGTTAAAGGGTAGCCTAGGGAAATTTAGCTTAATTCACATTGGGTTGTTGGGCTCGAGGATACCAGTTATTGGAACCATAACTGGGTAGTTTCAACGCTGATATTATCGGGATTCCCATCACCAAATATTTCCTATAAGGAGGATAGTAAATGTCCACTTCTCATTAAATAAACTCTTACCCTACAATAAAGTTTGTTGTATAATATTATCATGCCTAATGATGAGGATGATAAACTGGTGTTTACATTCTCCCCTTATGGTACGTTTAATTCCAAATCCTACTAGTCTCTTCATCACAATCATGGGTGAAGTGATGAGTGGGGGGTGATTCTCTAGTGCTAGGATATTCTAGAAAAATTAAATTTTATGTATTGGCATATCAAAAACCATGCTATTTCCACTGATATTGAGGTGGAACTGATATGCATTTATCTTATTTCAAAATTCCATCGATGTTCAAGGTCAAGTGAGGAATCAACAACTCATCTTTTCTTTTAGGAGGAGTGGGAACTCGGTACCTGGAGAAGGCTGGGGGAGTTCTTCTATTTCATAGGTTAGTATGATTCAATGGATGGTTTCCTACAAAACTAGTTTATTGGTACTAGAAATAACAAAAGTGAATAGAAGGCATGGGTGATTCTGCTTGTTGTAGGGTGTTGGATGATTTGGAAGGCTCAGAAAAAATTCAAATATGAGGGTGTTCAAAGCTCCCATCTTTCATTGAAGGTGAGGTCACATGATCTGGATGTAGAACATGAGTATCATTTGGGGGTCTGGGAGAAGTTTCCATCTCGGAGGATGTCAGGTCATGCTAGAAATCTTGAATGTATGACTCCCCAGGTACCATCACTAGGAATATGGGTGAAATGGAATCTTCCAAAGGTCTGACTAAAACTAAATATCGATGGATCATGTTTTAATGGGACCTCTCGAGGAGGCGGTGTGGTTCAAGATTGTAGGGGATCTGTGTTACTTACCTTCTCTTTTAACTATAGTCATGGAGATTCTATGATAGTAGAGATCATGGAAATTATTAGTGGCTTAGAGATATGTAAAATGAGAAACCTAAATTTAGAGGTGGTGGGGACATGATATTTAATCATTTACAATTCCCTTCATAGGAAAGAATGCATACCATGTATTATTGACTATTTCATATGGAACATTAATGATCTCTTGAGGGTTCAAGTGCAGGTTAGTCATGCTTGGTGTGAAGGCAATAAATTTGTTGATTTTCTTCCTTCTAGGAATATTCATAATAGTAATATCACTTTTTTCTAGTATGGGATCACTTCTCCTCAAATGTGTGATTATTATAAGAGGTTATTCTCTCAGAATCCATTTGTATCACCCACCTTGATAAAATTGTCTTGTATTATTGATTTTATATTAATAAAATTCTTTCTTTTCAATTTAAAAGGTGATGTATATACAACACGTGAAGGAATATAATAGCATAACATAACGTACGTCTCAAAGAAGAAAAATTGGGACAAACATCCCTCACAAATATGATAAATTTTTAAAGATAAAACCCATAAAATAGATATCCTAAAATGGATAGGTAAATAACAAAAATCATCATAAGATACATTCATGGTAATTAAATACACACCATAAAAGAAATATGTGGTGAACATGACATGTGTCTCACAGAAGTAAAAAGTGAGATAGAAATCCCTTACATTAAGTCTTGACTTCTTTTGTACATTTTCAAACCTCTTTTATAAAAAATTTAAGTTTATTATACATATATTATAGAACCATATTCGTATATATCAAATCATATATGGTTTTATTATGACCATTTATTACCCCTTTATTAACAATACCATGTTAAAGTCAAATTTTGGGTAATAATTGTTGTGTTTCTATTGTATGTTTTAAATCGTTATATTTTTTGGTATATTATAGTAATAATTATTCAATCACATAAATAATCATAACCATGGTTCAAATATCATATATACTAAGTATATATGTATTTATAATAATATATAAAAGATATAAATAGGAAATGAAATACAATGGTCATGGAGACGGTAGTACATACGCATGAACATTGTTTTCATTTTCTTTTTGGATTGAAATAAATAAAATTATATCACATTTTATCATTAAATAATAAATTTATGTCCTATATATCACATATTTTTATTAGAAACATCCTTAATACATTCCATGTATAGCGTGAACAAATCACATCGCTTCGTTAAATGGTAGTCCCCCGACGATGTTATCATATTCCCAAAAAATTGAAAGATTTAAGGTATGTATGATATAAAAATTACATAATCATAATAACATAATATAAATAATATATATGATATATAAATAATAAATCTATCATTATTACCATCCTTGGTATGTAGTAATGGGAAAATGAATGATATCGGTTCGCGAGGTGGTAGTCTGCCATACACACAAATAATGATTTCATAGAACATTTCATAGAAGTTTGTATGGTTCTAGTTCATACCATTAACATAAAAAATCTCATAATATATAATATAATTAGTTTATTATATAATCAAGGTATAAACATAATTGAAGAGGGTGGAGAAGGAAATAAAATAAACACTCTTGTTGAAGAACATTACCTCTTCTTCTAGTATCCTCTTTAGGTTTACAGAAAATCCTCTAAATGATGGATTTATTCCCAAACTAAGGCTTCTAGGACAAGTTTAGGGAAGTTGGGAAGTTTTTTTATGGGTTTTGGTCATGATAAATGGATTTATAGGTGTGAATAACGGAGCAGAGTGGGTTCCCTATTATAATTGAGGAGGGGTGACATTTTGTAAATACCCAAAACTATTAACTATTGGGATTTCTCCCTCACCTCATGTGCTTAAAAAATTGAATAGTAATAGAGGTGAGATATTACTCGGTCTATAATACCTTCACCACAAAAAAAATATTTTTTATCAAGTTATTTCTTAGTCTTTAATTTACTCAACTTTATCTTTATAGTTTTTACTAGGGTAACTTGTATCTTTTTATTTATCTAGGTAATTTATCCTTCAATAATATAGTAAAAATGATTTTTATTAGATAATTTAGATCAAATGACTCTAAATGTGAAATAAAATTCATTAAATAATAATAATATGGGTGTTTAAAATTGTTTTTAATATAAATGTATGTAATGCACAAAACCCCATTTTAACCTTAATTGCGTTAATTAATTTTAACTATTTCCACTAATAATTATGGTTAAAAATTAATTAGAACTTATTAGGTAATATAAATTGTGATTATTCCAAATATGGAATCAATTTTTTTAAATTCTAATCATATAATTGGTATAATTTAGTTTAAAATTAATCTCACAGACACAATGGGAAAACATGGTTTTAAAGTGAAATTGTTCAAAAGTTATAAATTTCTTACATCCAATTAAAATATAAAATTGATTCTAATAAGATAAATTTTATTAATAGATTTATAATTGAACTAATTAAGTTTTAAAACCAATTTAACATATAATTTAACATTATAAATAATTTAGGCGAAAAGTATGTTTTAATTAAAATTTAGTATTTTTAAATATTCATCAAAAAAGAAACATTTTGTTATTCAAATTTTAAAAATGATGTGTATTTTATAAAATTAATTTTCAAAAATTGAAAAAAATTAGTTTTAAAATAATTATTCCATAAAAATGTGACAAAAGTTTCTTTAGAAAAATAATGTTTTTAAATGTAAAATTGGATTTATTATTATCTCTTGTATAGAAAACATATAAGATGAAGGTTAAAAATTAGATTGAATATATAATATATTAATTTAATTAAAATAATTTACCAAAATTTATTTGGTTAATTTAATGATATAAAAAACACTTGTGCGCATAAAAATAGGTTTTCAGAAAAAGGTTTCTATTTATTTTCAAAATGGTTTTATTTTCACTTAGAATTAATTGGTCACTAAAGAATTAATTCTATAAACATATGTAACCAATATTTTCATAATTTTGTTAAATCTATTCATACCTTCTATTCTAAAATCTAGTTGATAACTATCCTATTAAATAATAATATTTAGATAGTATTTCATATTTGGTTTAAACTTAGTGTTGTGTGTAATGCAAGATAAACTAAAAATTGTGTGTAACACAAGACAAACTTAGTATTGTGTGTAATGAAAGATAAAATCAATGTTTTATGCAATGTAAAATATCAAAAGACTAAATATATTTGAAAAAATATTATAAAATCTTGTTATGTTACATTCTACCCCCCTTAAAATGAATTTCACCCTCAAAATTCATCTCGATCATAAAAGGTTCAAACTTTGAAAATTACATCATAGAAACCCACATCATACAAATGAATAATAAAAATTCATTTATAAAGGTTACTGAAGTTAACTTCTAACTAGGTTCTCACTTAGGAGAAAATAATTTCTAAATGAATATGTAGACATGGAAAAAATCATAAATAAATATAGAGAGTGATAAAGATCATTGATCACAAAAAAGTGGGTAATCCAAAGAAAATTAATAACCACAAAAAATTACATGATTATTTAAGGGACCATTTGATTCATTAAAAATAAAGTTACTAGGATATTTTTTTGTTTAAACATACTTTTCCTAAAGTTGAATAATTTTCATGATATGGTATACTTACTTGATTTCATTCCATTTCACAAGCATTATATTACCATGTGGTTGTGCCTTGATCAATTTCCAATCTATATCTTACTCTATTAAAGGAAGTTCAATTTGTTATTCTGGAAGAAATAATGGATCATAAGATCCATAAATAGAATTATAATTTATTGTGTTTATCTTTAGTTATCATCAAATCAAAGTGTTTAGAATATGTCATCTAATATGCATAAATATTCATATGTAAACATAATAAATTAATCTCAAAAACTTAATTAAAAATTCAACAAAACAATTTCATACATGTTTATACTTAAAACCCTTAAAAAATTCAAAAATTTTAAGGAAGGTCACTAAATTTATCAAAATCAGCTTAACATTCAACCTTCATATATCATAAAGTTGATTTGATTGTCACATCACAAGCATGTGGATACCTTAATTATGTATTCTATTAAATCATGGTAATAACCATATTACCATAAGACCATATTGAAAACATACATTCTTCTTCATTACTTAGAAAATATATTATTGTATATATTCCTTAAATCTAAAAAAAATTAAACTCCATCCATAATAACATAAACCAATGTATTAACAAATCATTAATCAGTTCAAAGGTAATCAGTACTATCCAGTTTAATTTATTCATATACAATATCTATTTATCCAAACATCATTATCTAAATATTCAAAACAAATTAAGGTTAATATTCATTTAATAAAAATATCCCTTTTTTATTCCATCAATACCATTTAACACGAACTTGAAAATCCATAATGAAAAATTTTCACAAAAAATCCTTATATATTTCATAATTCTTGAAGTCCCAAACATAAACACTTTAGTTATTCCACCTCATCCTTAAGAGATTAACTAAGCTTCATCATCTCATTCATTAATTCATCTTTCCTTTCATATTTCATTTGTAGTCTCTTCATCATCATCAATATAACCATTACTCATACAACCTTGGTGATTTTCTTCACGGTATTTCCCCTTAGGACATAGATTTTGATAATTCCCATACATTCCAAGATTAAAACATTCAACTTTTGATAATACTTTATGGAGACATATATTCTCATCCATTATGTTAAATGATCCTTTAATTTTCTCATTGTAGTTAATTTCTTTGTGTCCTTATTTTCTATAGTAAAAACATATTCTCTTCCCTTTGAGACATTCCTTATAGTTCTTCTTCCCACATTATTTACATATAAGAAACTAAATCTTCTTTCCTCCTTGATTTCCATTACCCAAACTCTTAGAAAAATCTTTCCTTATCTTCTTTGGTGAGTATGAGAGTTGGTTAAGGTATACATTTTTAATCATGTTATATGAAATCTAATTAGGAATAATCACAACATTCTTCACTCTAGTAATTATCTCATTTTCCTGCTCATCAAAAAAAATTATCACATTCAATGTTAATCCATACCTTTCTGGTTGCCACTATTGACTAAAACCAAATATCATATTGTGAGCAATACTAATCATAGTGTAAAAATCACATAATTTTGAAAAATCACTTAAGTATGTATAAATCATGACACCTTCTTTTTAATCTATGACATCTTAGGTTTATCCTTGGTCATTCATAGTCATCTTTTATTTAAATCCTTCATTATGGTTCATATCGAGTTTGAGGATTTCTGAAGCATATCTCCCAGAAGTTTCAAACCAGGTGTGTAGCAAGTCCCATTTTCGTGCACCAGTTCCTGATCAAGTCTATCTCAATACATTGTTTTTAGGTTTTTTACACCCAGGTACATTTGTTCCAGATCCAAATCCACTTGTAGTTTCTACACATGGATGTAATTTATTGGATATCTATCACTCTATACTTTACCAAAATTTAAATATATTTTCCTATATTTTACCTCATCCTTATACTTATCCTTATAAATATCCCTAGACATGTCATCAAAAATATCCCTAGGTATCAAAATAATGTTTTCTCATCATAGTTTCCAAAGGTTGGCTAAACCTTTTTTATACCAACTATAGTAACCCAGGCTTCTCATACATTTATATTACATAATTTTAGATGAATATTAAATATATTACAAAGTTATATGCCCAAGGACAGTATTATTTTTTTATCATTGGAGACTGGGTACACAATATTATAACATGGTGAAAGATCTTCAAAAACACCCATAAATATATTCATATTTAGTACTCTTTACAAACATACCCTACTTAAAACCTTTTTTATAACATAGGTAAAGGAAACATAAGAAAGTGTGAGCTCAAATTCTCATTAAGGGTAAACAAGGAAGATATATAATCATAACAAGGAATAAGGGTATGAGAACATGAGAATAACATTGTAAAACCATACCATGCTTACCAAAGATCATAAACTGGAATCATGAAATAATGATTGGTAGTTCATAAGACATGAATCATAGGAAAATCAAGGAACAAGATCCATGAGAGCATAATATTTGAATAAGGAATAGAATTTTTGGAATACACATAAGCATTTATAATCATTTCTATATTAGTCAAGGATCATTTCTAGTACCATCATAATAGAAAAATTGATTTACCATCCCAAGTTAACTCCTCATCCTAGTCCTTTATTACTATATCAGGTTTACTCCCCATTGTATCTCTATATTATTATACTGGGTTCACTCCCCATTCCATCCATGTTTATCTCATGATATATATAAATCTTTACCCAATATATTTAAGGGAGATATAGGTCCCACCTGTCTCATAATGAAACCCATATTTATATGTGACATGAGATCATAAAGATTCATCATAACATAACCCATTAAATGAATGAGGTATCATAGAATTTTTATGATATCATAACCTTTGGAAAAGAGACAGGTTTCATAATCATTTCATTATATAATAACTGATGAAAAGAAGTGGGTCTCATTAGCATTTTCTCATGGTATAACCCATAAAAGAGAAACAAGTTTCATAAATATCATGACATTAAAGATAAACCATTCAAAGAAATAATATGAATGGTTTCCTCAGATCATATCCCCATTAAAGCATAGATAACACCGATATATGTCATCTTAGATGGAATTTTTTTGAAAGATCATTTAAAACATTTTATCATAAAAATATCCTCCCCTCTTTAAAAAACATAAAACATGTTGAAAACCTTTTTCTCTAAAATTAACCATGAAAAATTATAAAGAAAGATTTTAAAATAATTTAAAATAATTTTTAAACATAAAACCAGGTTTAAAACCTTTTATTTTAAAATAACCTTTGAAACTTTTAAAGGAAGCTTTGAAAATCATTTAATACTCTTTTTAAACAAAAAACCTTTTTGAAAATATTTTCTTTGAAAATAACATTTGAAACTTATAAAGAAATATTTTAAAATAATTTAAAAAAATTTTAAACATAAAATTTTTTTAGAATAATTTTATTTGAAAATGATCGTAAAATATCATTTTAAAACATTTTTAAATCATTTTTAGAAAACATGGTTTTGGAAGAAAATAGATTTTCGATAGAAGAGAGAAATAAAGTCATATTTTTATAAAAACATTTTCTTAATAATATTATTGACAAAAGAGTGTAAAAATTGTACCATTACATGAATATATCACGAATAACCATAGGAGAAGTAAATTCATGATAATTCTTGAGATGTAGATCATGATATTTCAACATTGGAGACTTAATCATAAAAAATCCCGATAAATGATGAGATTATAACATAAAATATTTACCACATTGGTAAAATTGAATCCTAATAACCATTAATGAATAACCTAAAATATCATAATTATAAATAAATTCATGATATTAAGTGTCAAATTGGATGTATATACACCTTTTGAAATAATATAGGTGCATAACATAATGTACAACTCAAAGATGGAAAATTAGGAAAAAATACCTTACCGTTTTGATAAATTTTGAAAAAAAAACCCAATAAATAGATATCCTAAATGGAAATTTAAATACCAAAAATCATAATAATATACATTCCTGGTAATTAAATACTACACATAAAAGAAATAGGCGGTGAACATGGCATGTGTCTGACAGAAGTAAAAATTGAGACAAAAAACTCATACCTTAAGTCTTGAATTCCTTCGTACATATTCAAAAATCTTATATAATAAATATGAGTTTATTATAAATATATTAATTAAACATATTCATATATATCATACCATATGTGGTTTTCTTATGACATTTTATTACCTTTTTATTAAGAATACCATGTTAAAGTCGTATTTTGGGTAATAATCGCTTTGTTTTTCATATAAGTTTTGATTTGTTATAGATTTGGTTATATTAAATTAATAATTATTTAATAATATATATAATGATAAACATGATATAAATATAATATATATTCAGTATATATGTATTTATAAAAATCAATAAAAATTTGAAAAAGGAAATGAAATACACCATTCATAGAGACGGTAGGTCGTACGTACAAATGAACATGATTTTCATTTTAATTTCATATTGAAATAAATAAAATTATATGATAAATTATAATTATAAAATCATTTTTATTTCATATATACACCATATGGTTATTATAACCATCCTTAATACATTCTATGTAGAGTTTAAATGAATCACATCGCTTTGTGAGGTGGTAGTCCGCTATACAAATGAAAGATGTTATCATATTCCCACAAAATGTAAAGAATGAAGGTATGTATGATATTAAAATTAAAGAATAATAATAAAATCATAAAAATAATATATATATATATATATAATAAATCCATCATTATAATAAGCCTTGAAGATGGTAATCGAAAAATGAACGACATCAGTTCGTAAGGTGGTAGTCTTCTATACACACAAATAATGATTTTGTAAACCATTTTATGGATGTGTATGTGGTTGTAGGTAGTAAAATAAAAATAAAAATATCTCAGTATATGGAAGATATTTATTTTATTATATAATAATTTTATAATAATAATATACAGAGTGGATAAATAAATAACATATAGACACTCATTGAATAACATTACCTCTTCTTTATGTATCCTCTTTATGTTTGAACAAAAGCCTTCAATGGATAGACTTATGCCCAAAATAAGGATTTTGGGATGAGTTTAGGGAATTTTTGAAGTGATTTTGGTAGGTTTGTATCATTACAAATGGATTTATAAGTGTGAAAGAGGGAGAGTGAGTACCCTTTTACAATTGAGAAGGGGTGGATTTTATGTAAATACCAAAACGTATTCACTATTATGAGGTATACCTTACCTTATGTTCCTAAAAAATTGAACTATAATGGATTTTAGGGATTAATTTCTTGATAAATACCTCCATAACACAAAATAAATACATGTTTTATTAACTTATTCTTTAGTCTTTAAGTATACTCAATTTTATCTTTATAGTTTTTACCAAAGTAAATTGAACCTTTTTATTTAACTAATTAATTTATCATTTAATAATATAATAAAAATTAGTTTTATTACATAAAATAGAATAAATTATTCTAAATATGAAATCAAATTCTTTAAATAAAAATCATATGGGTGTGTAAAATTAATTTTAATACAAACACACGTAATGTATAAAACCATGTTTTAAACTTAATTATGTTAATTAATTTTAACTGTTTTCACTAATAATTATGTTAAAAAATTAATTCAACCTTATTAGATAATATAAATTATTCTTATTCTAAATATATAATCAATTTTTCCAAATTAAATTCAAATAATTGGAAGAATTTAATTTAAAATTAAACTCATAGACGCAATAAGAAATCAGGTTTTTGAAGTGAAAATGTTCAAAAGTTTACAATGTTTTATATCCAATTAAAATATAAAATTGATTATAATAAAATAAAATGGATTAATATCTGTATAATTGAAAAACTTATACTTTAAAACCAATTTAAAATATAATTTTAATTTATAAATAAGTTAGGTGAAAAGACCGTTTTCAATTAAAATTCAGCATTTTTCACTATTCATCAAAAAATTAAAATTTATAGAAGAAAAACAAAAAATCACCCTAATATTATTTTGGTATACCAATATAAAAATTTATTTTTATTTTATAAAATTAATTTTATAAATTTTAAAAAATTTGTTTTCAAATATGTACACCATGAAAAGGCGATAAAACTGTTTTTTAGATAAATACAGTTTTTAAGCTTAAAATTTGATTTATTATTACCTTTTATAAAGAAACATATAAAATGAAGGTTACACATTTTATTGAATATGTAATATATTAATTTCATTTAAATAATTAAACAGAAGTTATTTGGTTAATTTATTGATCTAAGACACACTTGTGAGAAGAAAAAATAGTTTTTCTAAAAAAGATTTTCTTTTCTTGTTAAAAGGGTTTTGTTTTCATTTATAATCAATTAGTTACCAAATAATTAATTATATAAACATGTTTAAAAAATATTTTAATAATTTATTCAATCATATATAAACTCTCTATTCTAACATCTAGTTGTTAACTATCATATTAAATAATAATATTTAAATAGTATGCAATGTTTGGTTTAAACTTAGTGTTGAGTATAACACAAGATAAACATAGAATTGTGTGTAAAAAGGGAAAAAATTATTATTACATGTAACAAAACACAAAATAAGTGTTTCATGAAACATAATATTTCAAAAATATTAAATATGTCTAAATAAAATTCAAAAAAACTCTAGGTGTTACACATTGTAGGGTTCAACTTGATTCTCACAAACTTCTTATGTGGGAACTCAGTTCTGACACACTTCCTCAACAAATTCTTTTTACTTTTTCACTTCATCAATGGATTCAATAATTTTAAATAATTTACCTTTAAAAATATTCTAAAATAAATCTCCCAAACTCTCCAAAACATATCCTCTCCTAATTATGTGAAGAGTGGGTGATTTATAGGGAAAATGCTCTAAAAATCATGTTAAACACCAATAATAATTTTCAAATCTTCATAAAATCTCCTTAATGAAATAACTTCTCTATCAACTTACCATGAACCTACCACATGAAACAACATTAATTTCAATATCACCACCATGTAATAACTCTATGGGACTTAATTATCAATTTCCATAAAAAACATCACCTTACAAAAACCAAACTTCTACATAGTATTTTTATTATACACATAGTATCACATTTATGAATCCCTATCCATATACTCCCTACATAGTTTGTGTAGGCACTCTACTGTCACCAACCTCTTATGTGGTATTTCAATCTCATATCACACACTTATGACATGGTCTATATGCTTGGATCATGAGCACCCTTCCCTTGTCTACATTTTACACATGTATTAACCAAGGAATGAAAAATACCCTAAGATTATAAACCCAAAAAATTTGGAAAACAATTGGAAATCATTCCATTTATAAAAATACCATGGGATTGTTTATTCTTCAAACTATATCCTTTAGTCATAAAAACCCTTGATTAGCTGAAACAAGATTTCCAACAAACAAAAAAGACCCAAAAACTATCTTGAATCACCATGGTTCCAAAATTATACCCATTTGGATTTTCTATAAATCCAAAGTGATATTCATCTAAGTCTACATATGGTAGTATGGAAACTCTTAGTTACTATAACATCCATAAAACTTTCCATATATTATTAAAATAACCCTTTCATCACATTAATTCTATGTGAGTAGTTCGAGATGTCGAAAAAAAGAGGTTAATATAGGATTCCATGACTCATGAAATTTATCATTCCAAATCTCCACCTTTCCTCATTCATTTCCATATGAATTATAACACCCCCTAAAAATCACTCTATAAACCCCTCATATATGATAGAGTTAACATAGTGATGAAACCTCTAGATGAACACTTGATTTTATCCCCTATTGAAAATAAAACCAAATAGATAGAGAAAATTCAAACCATATACAAACATATAAAGAAATATATAAAATGGGAAAAGGGGGAATGTAAAAACCCCTCAAGATGATAAAGGTGGATGAACATTGTGGTTCAATCGTTGCTTCTGGTATATTGGAGTAGCTAGTGTCTTATTCACAATGTGTATCACATGCTCAGTTGATCTGACATGTTCTACTATGACCATTACTTATTCCACTTTTTTTTAATGAATTGATAATTTATCTCAATATTTCTGGTATGGGAATTCTGTATAAGTTTTTTATGAGATCAATCACACTCTTGTTATCACAAAAAAAAACACTATTTACTACTTCACCTCTTCACAAATATTTTCCATTTGTTTCTTTATCAATAAAATATGAGTGCATAACTTATTCAATGAGATATATTATTATTCTTATATATTAAGTGAGTTACTTCCCTATTTATTTCTCAACCAGCAAAAACATTTATTTCCAATGAATAATGAACCCCCACTCATGGATTTTGGATCCATCAAATCACTAGACAAGTTAGCATCATAAAATGAATAAAAATCATGATATTTTTATTTATCAAAGATAATGAAAAAATTGATATTACCTTGTATGAACATAATGATTTTTTAACCATTATGATATTTCATTCCTTTAGATTACTCTATAAACGAGCTGTTAAACTGGATGAAAAGACAATATTTGGACATGCAGTAATAAAATAAATAAAGAATCCAATTATAATTTTATAAAATTTTGTATCCAAAAATCACCCATCCTTGTGTTTTTTGAGTCTTGTTCTAACCAAAATTAGGGTTCTAATTGGTTTATATTCTTTCATGTTAAAGTTCATTAACAACTCTCTTGCATACATAACCTGGTAAATAAAAATTTATCTTTCATTATGAATTACTTGAAGTCCCAAAAAGTATATGAGTTTTTCGATCATGGAAAATTGAAATTTTGAACTCCTTAGATGAAAATATTCTTCAATAGACTTTTGTTTTCTTACACCAAATATGATATTTCCATTTACAAAAGCACCATAATTTTTTTTGGTTTATAATTTTTCATGTATATATTTTTTCTGAAACCATTTATTTTAAATTCAATCTTATTTTAGTATGAGTCTAGATAATCACACCATACTTTTGGTTCCTATTATAAACCATAAATGACCTTATTTAATCTATACACTTTAGTTTTATCATTATAAATAAATAAAATAGTTGTTTAATATAAAACCCCTCTTATATAACACTATTTAATAATGTCATATTAACATCCATTTGATAAATATTTAAATATTTTTGAATTACTATATCCTTAAAGAACTTGACTTAATAAAGTTATGCTACTGGTGAAAATATTTCTTCAAAATCAATGCATTTATTTTTTCATAACCCTTACACACTAGGTGTTCCTTTTTGAAGGCCACATTACCATTTTTATTAAAAAAAATTATTGAATATCCACTTAGTTATCTTCAAATTATGATGTTATACCCTTTCATGATGCTCCCAAGTCTATTTTTTATCAATATGATCTAATTATTCATTCATGGATTTAACTTATGATTAATATCTTACCACTTTTTCAAATGAAATTAGTTCCACTAGTGATAGTATATCCACATTGTATATATTTATCGTTCTCATTATATGTGTTGGTATAGATATATCTCCAATTATATTGGATGGATATTCCTTTTTTCTCTAGTTTCTTCTCTGATGTACAAATTGATCCTTTTTAATAATAAATTACTCTTCCAAATTGTCCTCAGAGTCTTTTTCATTCACAAAACTCTGTATAGCTTCAAAATATTCACCAACTTCATTTTATTCCTTTTCATGTTCACATAAAATACTTAAATTTTCACCTATAGAGTTCTTCAAATATTTATCCTCAATGAATTTGACATCACTACTCTCTATAATTTTTCATAGCCCGTTATTATAGAATTTATAGGCATTACTCGTTATTGAGTATCCTATAAACATTCCTTCACCTATAGAATCACTATACATTCAATTATTTCATTCTTTGTTTAATATATATAACTTACTTCCAAATATACAAAAAATATTCAACAATTTATTCCTTCTATAACACATTTCATATGGAGTCCTCTCTTCCTCAGGGCTTAGTAATGCCTAATTTTGAGTATACACTATAACTTATACTCCATATTTATAATATTTGTGAGAAATTTTGCCTTTAATGAGTAATTTTTTACCATATTTTTCACTATATAATTTATTTATTCAATAACTCCATTTTTATGTAGATTTATCATATACAAAACTTTAGTCTTATACCTTGTTTCTCAATATTGTTCTCAAACTCATTAATGGTATACTTTCTTCCATTATTAGTCCACAATATCTTAATTGTACACCCAATCTCATTTTTAAAACTTCATAGATACCACTTCATTCATCCCATGAATTCTCTTTTTCTTTTTATATACAAGGCACGTGTCATTATACTATATTCATAAATTAAAAGAATGAGATATCTTTCTGTATATGTTTCAGATATATTCATCAAACCACATTTTATTGTGTTGACTATATTATGCAAGTTAAATTCTCTCTTATTATTTATCCAATAAGTATTTCACACTATTTTCCCCACTTACGTGCATCATATGTGTTTTAATTTTCTCCTTAATATTTGGTATTTCTGTTGTAGCTCTTAGTTTGGATAAGTTTCCGATGATTTGTTAGTGTATATAACTTAATCTTAAAAGCCATGAGTTTTTTATTTAGGAACTATAAGGAGACATGTATTTTCATTATTTTCTACCTATTAGAGATTATTGTTAATCTTCTTCCTATCATAAGATATTTTTTAGGTCCTCCTTTAATCATATACCCTTTATTATTAAACTGAACTTCAAGATTAGAGTCACAAAGTTGACTCACACATAGAAGGTTGTGTTGTAACCAAAAAACAATGATCACTACACTGTTTTTTAGTTCATATACTTTAAAATGGGTATTTCCAATCCCCTTGATCTTTAATGATATGAAATTAACAAAATGAAAAATTCCATAAGCTCTAAATTTCATATTTTTCAATAGATCCACATTTCCTATCATGTGTGATGAATGAAAACTATCGAGAATCCAAGTGATATTGTTATTAATTTATTTGAAATATATTTTTACTAGATTAGAATACTTTTTCTTCTTCTTTTTCTTCCATGAGATAATTTTTTAAGTATAGGAATAATATGGCCTCTCTAATTTCTCCTCAACATGCACAGTGAAATCATACTCATATTATTCTTCCAATGTAGAGTAAATATTTATCAGTGGTATTTTTCATGGTTGAACTATATTCAATTATATATGAGATCTATAGTTATTGTTTACACTTACACATTTCCTTTAGTCAATTATTTTATTCCCAAAGTTAGAAAAATAGAAATAAAATCCATATAATTTTTTTCTTATATTTGATAAAAGATATGGCCTCATTCTCCTTTTTTGACTTCGAGAAACTTCTCTATTCAAATATATTCTTTCCTATTCATAGTATGACATATTATGGCCAAATAATCTAAATAATTAACACTCCATAGAAGAAAAATATTATCGTTTTTATTCTTTAACATTCATATAAACTTTGTATATTTTTTTGGTTGATGAAATGTATATAAGTATCATGAATTAATTTCATCCCTCTTATTTCCTTTATTCTGAGTGATCATTATTTTAACTTCCAATGACTTTGTTTTAATATCAGAATCACCAACCTTTTGCCTTCCCTTATTTAGATATATCACTATCATTTCAGTTGATATCTCAACATCATAACAGATCCCACTTTTACCCATAAATTTGGGTCTCTATTCATTCAAAATGCTATTGACACCTTTAGAGACTCTCTTAAACCATTCTATCAGTTATCAATATATAACCTCATAAACTTTAGATTCCTCTATGATTCACTTTAATTCACTACTGAATCAATTTTCATTCTCAATGAAACATCCTATTTTTAAAAGGACTCAACCTTATTATCTCTCTCCTATAGGCTTTGTGGGTTCTGGGTGCAGTGGAAGCATGTTGGTGAGTGTACCCAAAATGATTTTTAGCATTAACAACAATCAAGCTGAGATCCTTCAGATAATAAAACTCCAGATCTTCGGAATAGAACAAAGAACAAAAACTAAAGAGGGGAGTCCTGGAACTATAGAGAGGATCATCATATATTGGTTATAATTAATTTAATTAATTGACAAGAATTTTCTTGATGTAATTCTCTCTCCATTGATGTTTTCGGTCATGATACGATGTTATCTGTCGTTGCGTCATAGAATCCAAGTGTAGTATTACTATAGCGGTGATCGAAACATGATCCACGTATCTTTGGATGTCACCGAAAGGATTTCCAGGTGCAAGAGTGGAAGATCCTTCTCTTGTGATGTCCGCCTTCGATCACCTTGATCTGGTGGAGGTGGATCTCTCTCTCATAGCTTGAGAGTGTTCTTGATGGAAAAATAATTCTCTCTTGGCTGGAGATTTTTTCCAAATCCATTGTTCATAACCCCAAAAAATGGCTAGGCTAATGAGAATTATATAATTGGGATTTTAATTACATAGATTAATAAAATGAATTAATTTCCCGAAAGCATTTATTCATTTTATTTAATTCTTAGTAATACCTTGTGTCTAATAATAACAGTTGACTATTATCATTACTTGACATGCACCCAGTGAATTACACCTAATATTATTTAATTAAATAAATAATATTATTTCTCATAAATTCCCAGAAAAAAATACATGGCACGTATATTTAATATACACGGCATATACTTTTGTTTTTCCATTTTCTTTATTTCCTCCACCACATTTATTAGACCTTGAATAATGGCTATTTATTTCTCAAATAAATGTCACTGCATTACTCGCTAATAAATATATTATTTCTCCCACAATATATTCTCTTGAATAACTAGTGTCAAAATAAATGTGATCACGCATCCTTGAATAATTATTAAACCACAATCAGTAATAATCATTATTAAACTTGTTAAATTAATATTTAACTGAGATACTTGGACACACTTAGTGTGTGACCCTATAGGCCTCTTTCTCAATGGAATTAGGTGGAGCCTACCTAAATTCCAAGGTTAGAGTCTAGAAACACACCAAGGCACCCATGGAAAAAGAATTTAACAACACAATGATGTGTCATCTCCTACGAACGCTTACCATGTAATGTAATCCCTTTGTCTTGATATCTCTAATCAAGCGTGTTGCATACTAGTGTCATCAACTCATTTCCTCGATTATTCTTTCTTTGAATTCCCAGAATTGAACTTTCCCATTCCTCACTATGACCATGGATTTATTTAGACTATATCAATTCCATCAAAGGGCATGAGATATCTACTTTTGTTATGGAACAGAAGGGAAAAATCCTTTCTCACATTATCTATTAATGTAGTATTACTCGTGACACACCCAACATATCCTACCTTGCTTCTAATAGTGTTTCATCAAAGTTTTTGTCAATACATCTAAGTTCATGAGTTTTAATGCCCATTAATAATAATCTTAAAGTCTAATGACCAATACACATGTTTGCAGATATTAACATCCAATGACACTATGAAATGTGGATTTCCTAATGGAGGGTCTTGTTCTCATAATATCCTTCTGGATATTACCAAGGGAACACACCATGAGAAGGTGCCTCAAAGTTTTATGAGTTCTCACCCCTAATGGCCTGTATTATTTGTGTCCCTCAAATAACATCATTTTTCCATAGAACATATATTCAAGAACAGTGTTATGGAATTTACGGGTTCTCATTATAGCAGGGATCCACAATGACCCTTTAATGCAACAACTATCCTTAGGACATTATCACATGCATTGTCATGCAAAAGAACAATCAAGATGTGATAAGGTATTTATTAATGAACCAAGTAAAAAGTAGTTGGTTCTAGGCCACCAACTCCAACAGACTCCCACTTGGACTAGATCCAACTGCTAATAACCTTTAACCCACTAGATCTGACATGATATTCATGCTTCTACTTAGATAGGCCTTTAGTCATGGGGTCTGCCGCATTCTCTTCCGTGGACACTCTGATCACAACAACTTCATACCTTTGATAGAAATCCCTCAGTAGGTGATGCTTCTGGAGTATGTTCTTTGTCCGTTGATGTGACCTTTTTCTTTTTCAAGAGCCACCGCTATAGTATTATCACAATACAATGTGATAGTATCTTTACTTCTAGGCACAACATCAAGCTCTTGGACAAAGTTCTGAATCAAGACAGCTTCCTTGGATGCATCAAAATCCATTATATATTCAGACTCCATTGTAGAATCAGCGACAATTGGCAGCTTTGAACTCTTCCGTCTCACAGATCCTCCATTGAGACAGAAAACATGTCTAGATTACGACTTCATATTGTTCTGATCTATCTAAAAATCAGCGTTAGCATACCCTCTTATGACAAGCTCCTTGTCTCCTCCATAAACCAGGAACATATCCTTAGTTCTTCTTATATACTTAAGGATAATCTTAACAGCAGTCCAATGCTTTTCTCTTGGATCTTCTTGATATCTGCCTACCATGCTCAGTGCATAGGCAACATCAATCCTGGTACATAACATGGCATACATGATGGATCCTATAGCCTAGGTTTATGGGATCTTACTCATTCTATCTTTCTCTTTTTATGTCTGAGGACATATTTTCTTAGAAATATGTATTCCATGTGACACTGGAACCAAATCACTCTTGGATTGTTCCATACTAAATCTTTTTAATATCTGTTCAATGTATGTACCTTGACTTAGTCCAAGAAGCCTCTTGGATCTATCATGAATGATCTTGATCCCTAGAATGTAGGATGCTTCACCCAAGCTCTTCATGGAGAAACACTTGTTCAACCATCCCTTAACTGACTGTAAGACTGGTACATCATTTACAATAAGCAATATGTCACCAACATATACTAATAGGATAATGACCGCATTCCCATTAAACCACTTATAAACACATGGATCACATTCATTCTTAATGAAACCAAATTCTTTTATGGCTTCATCAAATCAAATGTTCCATGACCTGGATGCTTTCTTTAATCCATATCTGTATTTCTGTAACTTACAAATCCTTTTGGCTTTACCTAGTATCACAAAACCTTCTGGTTGGGTCGTATAAGAATTTTCCTGAAGGTTCTTGTTAAGGAATTCTGTTTTGAAATCCATTTTCCAAATATCATAGTCATGGTAAGCTTCTATGGAAAGTATGATTCTTATGGATTTAAACATGGACAATGGTGGGAAGGTTTCATCATAGTCTATTCCTTGACGTTGTCTAAATCATTTAGCTACTAGCCTTGCTTTATAGGTGTTAACTTGACCATCCATGTCCATTTTTTTCTTGAATACCCATTTGCATCCAACAGCCTTTACATAAACTAGATCATCGACCAAAACCCAGACTTGGTTCTGATATATAGAATCCATCTCAGAATTCATAGTTTCTAGCCATCTTGAAGCTTTTGAGCTTTCTACTGCTTCCTTGTAGGAGAGAGATTCATCGTTGTCCAGCAATAATGATTCACCATCCTCG
This sequence comes from Viscum album, assembly GCA_963277665.1. NCBI lineage: Eukaryota > Viridiplantae > Streptophyta > Magnoliopsida > Santalales > Viscaceae > Viscum > Viscum album. The sequence goes on along the minus strand of OY728135.1, from coordinate 1,136,502,325 downwards.
GTGACTAGGAAACCAAATATCTCTGGTTCCCTTACCTCTCTTGAGCTCCTATGCAGTACTTGTGTTTCTGGAACCTCTTCCATAGAGACCTATAAAACTTGTTCTTGTACCAACTCATGTGTATCTTGAGCATCAACTTCATCAAAGTCAATCTTACTCCCACTATCCTTTTTGAGGATGTGCTCTCTCTCAAGAAAGAAATCTTGTCTGGCGATAGTCACTTTCTTGTCTGAAGGGTTATATAGGTAATATCATTTTGTTTCCTTGTGATATCCTATAAAGATACACCACGTTCCCTAGGGTTCTAGTTTGTTGCCTGATAAGGCCTTAACAAACTCCTCACATCCCTATACATGTGTGTGTGACAAAATGGGTTTCTTTCTATACTATAACTCGGAGGTAATTCCATTTTTCACCTTAGTTGGTACTCGGTTTAATGTGTGCTAAAATTTGTAATTCATATCCCCAAAAGGATAATAGAAGATCTGCATGACTCATCATTGACCTCACCATGTCCAATAAGGTGCAGTTCTTCCTTCCACTAACACCATTCTACTGTGGTGTATAAGGAGGAGTGAGATGAGATAGAATCTCGGAATCTCGTTGAAGATCGATGAACTCTTGGTTCAGATATTCTCCACCTCTATTCGATCAAAGATTCTTTATCTTCTTACCAAGCTGATTCTCTACTTCATTCTTGAATTCCTTAAATTTCTCTAAGGACTCTAACTTATACCTCATTAAGTAGACATATCCATATCTACTAAAATCATCAGTAAAATTAATCAAGTAAGAATATACACCTCTAGCTTCGACTTGAAATATTCCATACACATCTGTTTTCACCAATCCTAGAATTTCTATGGCCCTTTCACCCTGTCCACCAAAATGTGACTTAGTCATTTTACCTTGAAAACAAGCGTGACATCTATCAAGTCGCTTTAGCACAGCAGAGTCTAAATATCCATCTTTTCATAGCTTTGTCAAGCACTTCTCTTTTACATGACCAAGATGGTGATTCCACAACTGGGTTATGTATGAGTCATGTGAGTTTGTTTCGTTATTGATTGCCAACACTTGGTTTTTGTAATTTAATACATACAAACCATTATTTAAATGCCCCATACCATAACATAAATTGTTCTTATAAAAGAAGAAACCCTTATTTCCAAACTTGAAAATAAATCCATCCATATTTAAACATGATATAGAAATTATGTTTTTGGTAACACTAGGAACATAATAACAGTTATGTAAAACCAAAATAATTCCAGTTGGAAATGAGAGGTGGTAATCACCAATGGCTAATGCAGCCGGCCTCGCACTATTGGCAGCTCGAAGATCCACCTCTCCTCTAGCAATCTTTATAAATCTACTTGGTTATTATGTTTTAATACAAATGTGAGCCCCACAAGCTGTATCTAATACCCAATGTGTATAAATGTAAAGATTACACTTGATAAAAAACACACCTTTAGCATCCTCACGATTATGGGTGCAGTTCCTCTTATAGTGTCCTTTCTTTCCACATAAAAAACATACTATCTCCCATTCCTTTCCTTTCCTCTGGATCTTCCCCTTCTTAGAGGGATGGTGCATGGGGGATTCAGACTGTTTATAAGTCCTTGGTCCCTTTGCCTTGTCCTTCCTTTTCTTATTCACCATAAGGACTATGGGTTTGTCAAGCCCCATGTCCTTATCTACCAGGCGAATTAAGGTCAGGAGTTCTGATAGAATCTTCTCATTGTTTCTCATGTTGTATTTGAAGATAAATATAGAGGACTTAGGCAGTAATGATAGGATGAGATCTGTATGCAACTCATCCGGGAACTTAATCCCTAAGATGTCCAAGTTTTAAATGTAGCCAATGAGCTTGACTACATGAGGCCCAGCTGTCACAGAATCTCCAATCTTATTTGTAAACAAATAATTAGAGATCACATATCTCTACTCCCTCTTCTTCTCTTGGTAATAATCCTTAAGGTGAGACATCATTCTATACACGTCCATGTTTTCATGTTACTTCAAGAGCTCATTAGACATGGCTGGTAGTATGAAACACTGGAAATATGTGGAATTATCCATGTGTTTCATATATAGATATAGTTCCTCTTCATTGACATATTTTTTATGTGTAAATTAAACAGGATCTTCCAGCACATATAATTTTCTCTCATGGTGAAGGATGACGCGTAAACGCCTCTTCTATTCCTGGAAATTGGTGTCGGTGAGATGGTTTTCCTTCTAGATTATAGTTCACAATGATATGTTTGAAGTCATTTTTATTTCTGTTTCTACAAATTAAGATGAGAAAAGTTTTTTTACTTTATCATTATAAAACTGAGACAAATAGATAATTTAATACTTATTAGTCTCCCAATATTTTATCTAAATCCGATAGCCCTCACCATTGACATCAGAATATTATTTTGCCAGAATATTCTAGTGTCAAGGATCCATATTTCCCTTCACATTACCCTAACAAGTGTTTTTCAAGAAACTTAAAGGGTTTTAGGAAGGCATTACAAATTCCAACTGCATTAACTCGCAGCTCTTTGATCCGCTGAGTGGACTCCCCAATCCTGAAATCATTTTATTTTGGATTTCCTCAAACTTTTCCTCTTGGTCACACCAATTCCTGCTGTGGCAGTCAACCCTTGATGTAAAAAAATTCAATTCAACCCAAAACCTTGAATTATAATTCCCCGATAATTAGAAGCACCCCAACTAGGGTTGGTCAATCACTTTGAACTATGGTTCGATTCTAACCAAGATTATGGAAGGCTATACCGACTTAATATTTCTTTGAGGGTTTTTTTAGCCTTATACATAAATTTCTAATTTATTATCTTTTATTAAATTCTTTTTAATATTAATTGTGATATAATTAAGTGATTAACCATGTCTAAGATAATATTATGCATAATCTGGTCTTATTTTAGTTCTATCTTGCATTCTTGTTTAATTCATTAATTGTGTGATTGTGATAACACACGCACAATAAATAAACCATGAAACTGACAGAATTAAAATAAATGGTATGATCATGATCTTGTTCTATTGGTTAGTTTACCTAGTGGTTGATAAACTAACCCAAGACCTAGGGGAGAAACACCTTGAATCTTTCAGGTTTGTGTTTACAGCTTTCCACCTGTCCACCTTTGTATCTCTTTAGATTGGTTTCACCTTAGATCATGACATGAGCCACCTCCACTATCTTGGGAGCTCCATCCATTACATATGAATTTATCTCACACACAGGTGAGGGGTAAAAAGGGGTTTTTACATAAAAGAAACCTTGGGTTCACAAGACCTACATATTAATGAGGAGAAGGCTCACAGGACAAAAAAATTAATTTAAAAAAACCATTCACATACAAAGGTCTTGGTCTAAGATAAATCACACTCGAATCAATTAATTATCTTTAATTAATCAATCCTTTTATCTTAAACCCTTTTTTTAAATTTCCTTGAGATTCTCATCCATCATAATTTTAAACAAACAAATTCATTTAAAATTATCTTTTCACGCAACTTGTACCTTGGAGGAAACCCAGTGAATTCCTATTCATAACTACCCAATGAGTATAAATGAACATTACACATATGTTAAATTAAACACATATATATAAAACACCTATCATGTGTTGTGCCTCAACTTTACGCCTGCATTATGGTACACGTCTCAAGAATTTGTATAATATAATAATAAATTTTCATAAATTTTTATAATTTGGATGAGTACATGATGTGTGGTTCCGACTACAAGGCATGTACTTTTTTTCATCGTCCATCTGAAGTACACGCTCAGGGACATGGTGTCTAAATTTACTTTGTAAATGTTCGGAGTACATGGCGTGTTGAGTGGGACACACGTCGTGTAGTATCCGTGTTACATGGTTTCAAGCTGGGAAAGTCGTGTATAGGGTACACGGTCCAACCCTAACCCGAAGAGACTACACACCGTTTTTAGTGCACCACATGATGTGTAATCCGGAAAATATGTACCAGATGTTCTTGTTCCACACACGGTTAGATAGGATCCATTTGCATGGCCGGATTTGGCGGACCAGTCCAATGCATTGAATCTAGACTACATGACGTGTACTGCTGAATACATGTCGTGTATTCTGGTTTTGTAAGACCAGGAATGTTTGATACCTACGAATGAGATCCTCTATTTTATTTTAATCAAAAATTAAAATAAAAATACATTTCTTTAAGGTTAACGATAAACGAGAGAGGAGAAACAGATCTCGAGATTCAGATTTTCAGAACGATTAATCTTGAATTGAAACAACTAAATTATTAAATGCGTAAATCATCAATGAAAAACTAAATAATTATAATCAAAGATATGACCGCTCTGATACCACTTGTAGGTTCCAGGACTAGTGGAAGCATGTTGGTGGGTGTACCCAACTTGTTTTTTAGTGTTAACAATGATCAATCTGAGATCTGTCACGATATTAAAATGCCAGATCTTCGGAATAGAATGAAGAAAGAAAAATAAAGAGGGGAGTCCTGGAACCATAGAGAGGATCATCATATGTTCATTATAATTAATTTAATTAATTAACAAGAATTGCCTTGATGGAATTATTTCTCCATTGATGTTTCTGGTCATGATCCGATGTGATCCGTCATTACGTCGTAGAATCCAAGTGTAGGATTCCTCTAGCAGTGATCTACACATGCTCCACATATCTCTAGATGTCGCCGAAGGGATCTCCAGGTGCTAATGAAGATGAGACTTCACTTTCAATGTCCGCGTTCGATCTCTTTGATTCGGTGGAGGTGGATCTATCTCTCGTATCTTGACAGCATTCTTGGTGGAAAAATAATTCTATCTTGGATTGAGAGTTTTTCCAAATCCATCGTGCACAACCCCAAAAAATGGCTAGGCTAATGATAATTATATAATTGGGATTTTAATTACATAGAATAAAAAAATAATTAATTACCCAAAAGAATTTATTCATTTCATTTAATTCTTAGTAAAACCTCATGTCTAATAATAGCATTTGACTATTATTATTACTTGACATGCGCCCAGTGAATTACACATAACATTATTTAATTAAATAAATAATATTATTTCTCATAAATTCCCAGAAAAAAATACACAGCGTGTACTTTTGTTTTTCCATTTTCTTTATCTCCTCCACCACATTTATTAGACCTTGAATAATGGCTATTTATTTCTCAAATAAATGTCACTACATTACTCGCTAATAAATATATTATTTCACCCACAATATATTCTCTCAAATAACCAGTGTCAAAATAAATGTGATCAGGCATCCTTGAATAATTATTAAACCACAATCGGGAATAATCTTTATTAAACTTGTTAAATTAATATTTAACTGAGATACTTGTACACACTTAGTGTATGACCCTCTATGCCTCTTTTTTAGTGGAATTAGGAGGATCCTGCCTAAAGTCCAAAGTTAGCAACTAGTAACATTCCAAGGCACCCATAGAGAAAGAAGTTAACGATGTAATGATGTGTCCCCTCCTACAAACTCTTACTGTGTAATGTAATCCCTTTGTATCGATATCTCTAATCAAGCGGGTTTCATGCTAGTGCCAACAACCCATGTGCTCGATTATTCTTTCTTTGACTTCCCAAAATTGAACTTTTCTATTCCTCACCATGGACATGGATTTATTTGGGCTATATCAATTCCATCAGAGGGCCTAATATATCTAATTACATTATGGAACAGAATGGGAAAATCTTTTCTCGCATTATCTATTAATGTAGTATTACTCATGACGCACCCAACATATCCTACCTCACTAGGAATAGTGTTTTATCACATTTTTCGTCAATACATCTAAGTGTGTGAGTTTTAATACCCATTAATAATAATCTTAAAGTCTAAGGACCAATACACATGTTCGCATATATGAACATCCAATGACACTATGAAATGTGGATTTCCTAATGGCGAGTCTCGTTCTCATAATATCCTCCTGGATATTACCAAGGGTGCACTCCATGAGAAGGTGCCTCAATGTTTTATGAGTACTCACCCCTAATGGACTGTATTATTTGTGTCCTTAAAATAACATCATTAGGCCATAGAACATATATTCAAGAACAGTGTTATGGCATTTCTAGGTTCTTATCATAGCAGGGATCGGCTATGACCCTTTAATGCAACAGTTATCCTTAGGAAATTATAACATGAATTTTCACGCATAAGAACAATCAAGATGTGATAAGGTATTTATTAATGAATAAAGTACAAAGTAGTTGGTTCTAGTCCACCAACTCCAACAGGCTTGACTTAAGGTCATCAATAACCTTAGTTGTTTCTTCAATCATTAACTTGAAACTCAAAACATTTGAATTCACCTAAAACTACAAGTGATTATCCAAATCTTCTTAGAACCCTTAAATCACATCACTGATTTGATCTAAATATCTATAGGATTTTTTAATAAGTCTATTATTCATTTTTTTTATTTTTATATAAACATCTTCAAGAGCTCCCCCAGTTTCTGCCATGCGATCACATACTTCTTCATCTTCTTTTAAATTTCCCAATTTAGGTTCATACTTCTCAATATTATCCATCATAACATCTTATATATCATATTTTAATTCTATTTAAACTTCCTATAGACAATCTTCATTATTATTATTTTATTTTCTCACTTTGTTCTTAATTTGAAATTTCTTTCCCGGTGAACTCTCATTTTAGAGTGTCTTATAGAAGGGAACATTCTTTATGTATTATTCTAAAATTAAACTACACTCTATTCATTATAAAATCTTATTGGAACCTTAATACAATATTCCAAACTTTACTACACTGGAAACAATCCAATGGTATCTTTCCATCAAATCTACCCTTTTGTCTCTTTAATTTTCTAGCCACAAGAGAATGAAATCCATCATCCAAATCTTATTCATCATTGAAACCTTTATATATTTTAATATTTTCAATGTATTTGAATTCTATCTCCTTACTTGTTTGATTTGATGTCCCTTCATTCATAACTCACATTTCAAAAGACACCAAACTTATTAGCATATAATCTAGAGAGGGAATTAATAGATCCCTCTTTTCCAGAGTTGAAACTTTTGGATTTTACAGAGGAGGAAACCATCATTAAAATATTCTAACAATATTGATATCCTTTATCTCTTTCCCATTTCCTTAAATATATAAATAAACTCTAGTGATTTTGTTTAAGAATCTATCATTATTCTTATCTATAATCATTTCCAAATCATCAAATATATTAGGTAGAACCAATAGCTTGGCCTCATTCACCTTACTATCATATTTATATGTGTTGTAAATTTTCTACCATATAGACTTGTAATAAATACATATAGAACTTTAGATTTTCACTCTTGGGTCTGGTGCTAAAAATAATTTCTTTAAACACTAGTCTTGGTACAGGTTGAGATAAATCAAGATAAAATTGCATATATTTCAATGTTTTAATCATTTCAACTCATAATAATTGAAAAATACTATAAATGGAAATATCTAGTTTAATTTAGGTATAGAAACATAAATATAATGTTTTATAACACTTTTGAATATTTCTCCATAATTGGGACACACTAGATTCCCTTTTAGACTTTACATAATTTATACTCATCTTCATAAGCTAGGGAATGAGAAAGTAAGAAGAGGGTGACCTCAAACTCTTGGAAAAGAAAAAGTATCAACATGTCATCAAGGGTTAGATCATAAGCCAGAGAGAAATCACAAGAAGGAGAGAAATATCTTAATTAAAATAACATGGAACAATAAGATTTTCCCACAATCCATGATAATATGAAATTTAATCTCAAAAGATCGAATATATACCATGACATAAGAGTAAAGAAAAATGATGTAATAAACATGATACATGTAGAATAATCATAGGAATAAAGATTTATAATTTCATGGAAATGAAACATAATATTACACTATGATACTAACAAAGGAGTAGAAATAAAAAAAATAGTATAGAGGTAATCATTTCTCGTTTCCCAGAACATGGAGGTGCATCCATCACTAAATGATTCCCATAGTGAATCAGAAATCACTACCTAATTACAATAAACATAGTAGATCAAGAATCACTACCTGATTCAAATAACATGGTAGAACATACATCACTTCATGATTCCCATAGCGGAGTGAGCATTAATATTTGAATCCCATAATTAGGTCATGAAACATAAATCCTTAACCAATGAATTAGAGGGAAATATATGACCTTGATCTTCATAATAATAATCATTCATAAATAGGTGATCCATTAAACTATGGAAACATTCATACCATATACACCTATTAATTAACCCATGGAAAAGATATGGGTTTCATAAAAGCCATTCTTAAAACATTTCATAATACAAAAAGGGAAAGAAGTTGGATGGAAGCATTAAAATATCCCTAGTCTAACGAAAGGATCTTTTAAGATTTTTTCATAGATGAAAAATAAAATTTTAAGATATTTGGATAAATCACATGAAAAAAGAGGTAATGAACCTTTTTTGAAAGTCTTGAAAACTCCTTAAAATGTTTATTTAAAATGAAATACTGTATCATGATAAAAAATTTAAAAATTATACTCTAAAACCAAAGAATAGGGATTTCAAAAAACAAATTTTATAATATAAATATACTTTCCAAAAATTCTTCCTTTGATAAAACATTAAAACACTAAATATTTATTTCCTAAGAAAAAATATAATCCTTTAAAATCACTTAAAAAATAAAGAATAGATTTTTAGAATAAAACATTAACTATTAGAAAATATGAGAAATTTTTTTCTATTAAAAATAACAAAGATTTAAATAATTTGGAAAACATTTTTAAAGAATTTAAATGAAGTTTCATAAAGATGAACTCTCAAACTTTGAGAGAAAATGTAAAAGTGGTTTTAGAAAAAAAAATTAGTATACATGTAAAAGAAGAAGTTACAGGTCACATTAAAAATTCATTTTAAAAAAAGTAGAATTGAAAACTTTTGAAAAAAATTACTTTTAAAAAATATATTAAATAATGGATCCATGAAAATTATATAACAGTTTATTTGAAGAAATATGGAGTGGAAGATAATACAAATGATCATGAATGGAAATACTTTTGAATATTTTAAAATACCATTGTTAAAAACCCACATTGTAAAAAGGGTTATAAAAACATATTTTTGAAAATATGAGAAGATAAATATGAAGGTTACATGAGATAAAACATAATTAGGTTTCCAAATATAAAGGATAACATTGGAAGGAAGGAGAAATTATGGATATGGGGGAGAAACAATTGTTAAAAATGATGAGAATTATTCTTAGCAATGATATAATTTTGAGAAATAAATTCATCAAGGTAAAATATTTGTATTTAAAAGTAATTTTACTCTAGATATAATTCATTATATTATCATTATTTAACAAAATAAAACCATATTTCAAAACCATAGAAAGAAACAGAATCATATTGATTCAAGAAGTCAAGAATAACATCTTACCACATTAATATCCATTGAATCAAAAGGTAATTAAAGAAAGAAAATGATGTGGATATTCAAAACTTATGAATTTTATGAATATATTAGAATAAATTAATTATGTTGTAATCACACCATATCAATTATATCATGGTTCATAATATAAATATTCCTTAATAAATTAAATTTGATACAAAGAGACCCTTACCTTAATTATTGAATTCCACTAAAGCACTTTTATATTCTGTATAACAAAAATATAAATCTTAATAAACTATATTATAACCTTATTCATATATATAAACTTTTACTAAATTCATTTATAATTATTCTCTATATGTATATTAGTTAGTTATTATCTATTTTCAATATCTGGTGTGAGTAATCTTGATCGTTTTAAACTAGTTTCATAATAGCGATGTCGTTCTCCATTCTTCTACAAAATTTCATCATTAAAATATCATAAAAGGTACTAGAATTTATTATTTATAATTATTTATAAGTTTATTATATCATTCTATGGGATTTTTTTTATGATAATTAAAGATGAAATCAATGATGATCATGTTTCAGTGATTTTAATGAACAAATATTGGTATCTTAATTAATTTGTTTAATATTAATATTACCATTCCATAACCAAAATAAAATAATTATTTAATTATTTATATAAAATATTATCTATAATTAGGTACTCATATGTATCCATGATATTATTTTATATCATTTTTTGAGTAGGTGGTTAGAACGACTCAAACATGAACATACTATAATCATTGGGTGAGTATGGTTATAAAAGTGGGTTCTTTTGAATTAATATCATTATTATAGAATAATAATAATAATATTTATATATTTTTAAGGTGGGGAATATTATTTTAAGATATTTTTAGAAATAATAAATAAACTAGATAGAAAATAAGTTAAGTTACTTCATGGAGGCAGTAGTCCGCACAAACACACGAATGGCGTTTTTTGTTTTTCCTAATGGAAAAGGGGAAAGTTGGTTAATGGATATTACTAAAATATAATAAAATTTGATATACTTTAAATAATAAATTCATTTTATAATATTATGAAAAACACATTTTAATGTTAAAGATATAAAAGAAAAAAATTTATGGAAATGTTATTACTTATGTTGATAACTTTGAACATCCCAGTGATGAATCATTTTAAAGGGAGGACATAGGAAACAATATTGTGATAATATGGTAAAGTAAGTGGAAAGGGATTATAGTGGAATAAAAAATAACATTTTTTAAAGAGTAAAACTAAAATTATATGGTATTTAAGGGGTGGTATAAATCTATTTTTATAAGTGGTGAGAATTAAATTCTTGTAAATGTTTCATCTTAATATAAAGAGAGAACATTTTTCACTTTTCATAAAGACTCAAACCTAGAAAATAATAGAGTTAGGATAAAAAAATTTAAAGACACACCAAAACCAATAAATTAGAAAAATGTTTTTTAAAATTTTAGGACTTTTACACCTTTCATTAAATAATTTTACCATTTTGGATTTTACCATGGTAACTAGATTTTACCAAAGTAATTTATTTTTCATTCCAAAAAATAAAATGGCCCTTATTAAATAATGTAAAAATTTAGATTCCAAAATTAAAATAAATTTTAATAGATTCACTTTATAAGTTTAATATGAATTAATTTTAAAATAATAAATGTAAAATGTATTAAATATTTTTTAGAGATTACTGTAAATTAAGTTCAAAAATATCAAAGAAGGTTTCATAAAAAAAATAATTTATAAAAAATTTAAAATATATCTTAAAAAATATATTTTTTTTATATAATAGGGTTTTATAAATTTATAATCAATAATTATATACTGATAATTTTATAAAATTCTTGTTTTTTATAAAAATCATATTTTTCATTAATCACCTAAAAATTAATTATTTTCTAAATATATCACAAACTCACCCTGCCTAATTTTAACATCATGCATTCAAAATGATGTTCCTTTTAAAAATTTAAAAACTAAATATTTATATATTTATCTTTATAAATAAAATATAATATATAAATAAAACTAATTTTGTTGAAAAAATACCTTTTAAAACTTTAATATTTCTTAATCCTATTTTGTATAAGTTTCTAATTGATCACATTTTTTTATATAAATGTGGTTTTATTATTTTTAAATTTTTATTATAATATTAATCTAATATGTTTTCGTTCATTTTAGTTCAATGTTTCCAATTAAATAATCTATCAATATAATTTTTATTTAAGGGAAAATATATTCCAAAATCATAGGGTGCTACAGTACATATCCTAAATTTTATATAGTTATGATCTAATAGAGATCCAAATAAATCATTATTATCTTGGACATCACTGTCTACCCATTTCTTATCAACTTTAGTCATAAAATACCTTATCACATCACTAAATCAAATCCCATGGGGGGTAGTAGAATGAAATTCCATCCTAGTAGATCGAAGATGTGATATCATTATGTTCTTCCAAATCTAGTAGTTGATTCCCTAAAAAATTATAACTTATTTATAATTTAATAAATTATCCATCTCATAGAATTTTTTATGAGTGATCTAACACTTGGAACCTCACATTAATACCACTTATTGAACACCAAGACACCCTTATAGGGGAGGGGTGAGTTAGGGTTTCAATTTTTTCTGGTGTTTTGAATGGATATTGTCCATGCATTTATAGGAACACAATAAACCTATCTACTTATACTAAACATTCACTAAACATAAAAATATAGAAATAAAATAGAACATGGTAATTTTTATTTGGCTCACCATTACGGGAGAGTCCAAGGATCATACATTGATGATGTGTTGATCATACCAAAATTAATTAACTTCACTAGTTTTTTTAGATTACAACTTTCCAGTCATGGTCACTCTATACAGGGCACACTTAATTTATAAAGAGTTTAGGGATAGTTAACTACCTCCCTCAGATCACTATCATCGACTCCTCCTTGCACACTACTCTAGATGATATATTCATTAGTTTAATGAATTTAAGGTTACCTCTAAAAAATCATGAATGTATGATTTTATTTGTGTTATTATATCCTAATTATGATGTTATAATGCGCTTTTTGGTCTCAAAAATACCGACCAAAAAAATATCATTTGGGATATTCTTCTTCAAAACTATATTTCACATAACTCCTATAGGAATCACTGTTCACCACACACTTACCACACGAACCATTGTTTACTATGCACTAACTACATGAACAAATAACACACTAACCATGTTCATAACCCAGACACCTAGATCCCCCATGTGTTACTTGTACTAATCCCCCTCAAACTGGTTTCACATGTCACGCACCTCCATTATAAATGACCTTCATAGACCTACTTCACGAAACTCCCTCAGTGGTCTTCCGTCTATGTACTAATTATATAGTTTGACTTTCAACTTAAAAACTTCTTGTATGGTAACCTACTTATCACAAACTTACTTAGTAGATTGATTTGGGTATAAGAACTTTCCTAGGGTGATCATCTAAAATAAAACTCCCATACCCTCAAAATCATATCTTATCCTAATGACGTAAATAGTGTATGATTTATAGGAAAAATCCTCTAAAAATGCTTCTAAACATTGAGATTACTCTTAAAATATTCACAAAATACCATGCACAAACTCCCTTACTAATCTTTATACCATGAACCAACCACACAAAGCAACCTCCTTCATAGATTAACAGGTGCATGAAAACTACATGGTCCCTCCTTCGCAGTTCCCATAAAATAAAACACCTTACAATTACCAACCTATTATGTTGTCTGTGTATTCTATATGTGGTGTCTACTTTATTAATTCCTCACTACATGCTCCTTTCATGATTCTTGTTAGTCATCAGTTGTTTCCAAACACCTGTGTGGAACTGTGAACTCAAACCACACACATACTATGTAGACCACATACCTATTGGGTGGGCACCCTTCCATTTCCTTTTTATGCAGCTTCGCCAAGGCATGAGAAATACCTTGGTATTTCATGCTAATTTTTTTGGAAAACATTGGGAAATTATTCCATTTACAAAAGTCTTGCAATATTTCATCTTCTGAAAACTATATCCTTAAATCATTAAACAACTTAATCAACTGGAACAAAATTTCCAACAAACACAACAAAACCTCAAAAATCATCTTGAATCACCTTGGTTCCAAAACATCCACTATTATTAAATGGTTGATAAACTATAAAAACATGATTTATTTTCCTTTATTTATATAATTATTCACTAGTAAAACTCATGGGTAATAAAATACAACTAGGTAATGAATGAAAAATAAAATCTTAAATAGGATTGTTGAAAGAAGTGTTAAAAATTATTAATTCGCCCAAATATAATTTCAGAATTTTTTATAAGTATAAAATTTCGAACAAGATATTTGATTAATCATAACTAAATGGTGAATCTTTGAGTTATAATTCCAACTAATATTTTGTTCTAAGTATTGAATTTTTTAAAAAATTATAAAAATTCAAAAATAACCCAAAAAATTTCTAGGGACATTAAAATATGAGGATATTTTAATTATATATAAAATTCCACTAAAAGATTTTAAAAACCCAATTATTTTCATTAATAAACATTAATTAGTTAAAATTATTTTTAATATTTCCATCACACTACAATTTCAATTTAATCCTTATACACTCATATCATAATATCATTTTAAGTGAAATAATTTTTAATATAGTTTAAATCAATGAATCCTTAAATAATAATTTCCGAACTATATTACAACCATAAACACAGTAATTAATTTTAAACATAACATTAATATTTCATTTTGTATATACATTTACAAAACATAAATTCATAATTTGATAGATAACGATTGTACAATATCCTTATAACTTATTTTTCTTTCAATATATGGTATATTACCTTTAATGTTGAGATCAAAATGTTCATTTTTAATCCCCTAATATTTAGAGTAATTTACTTTTATCATTTTATGTCTAACTGAACTCATAAAATATTAAATTCATCTTTATCATCTTCCATCAAAAACATTATGTTTACTATATTAAGGAATTATAATTATAATTTTATTTTTATGAAAAAAATATATTAATTTACCATTATTAGTAAAACATCACTATGAAGTAGGAACATGGATTTTAGTAAATATACTAATGATATTACATGATTCATGAGTTTAAAATTATTCTTGGTAACCCTTGAGCTAGGACTTTTGACCTCAAATGTTAAAAAAGAGATAAACCATTCTATATTAAGGAAAACATCACCAAATTCTCCACCCACAGTGACTTAGGTAAAAATATAATTATACTAACCAAAAATATTTATATACAACCTCCAATGTCCTGTTAGTATATAAAATCATCTTCAAAGAATATATATGATTCCATTTTGTATTGGTCAAACCTAATAATACCTTGATTGTTAAGTCAAATAAACATATAAACTCAATCATGTTTGAATTTAATCGACCCTACTAGTATATTTACCAAGTCGGTGATAAGGTTAAGGGTGTCTCCCCAAGACCAATTATAATTGGAATTTTTTTTTTGAAAAACACTAATAATGCTCAAATAAAAAATGATAGGCATTATCTCAATGAACCTACATGAAAATATCACCAATAGTCCACTCAAAAATAAAATATAAAAAGGATATACATTAGTAAATTGAAAACTCATGGACATATTTATGAAATACCTTCCATAAAGAATAAAAAATATAAAATCAATTTCATAACTCATAATGGATATAATTTTAAAAAAATCCATGAATGAAAACCCAAAGAAAACTCATAAACCAATGAATAAAAACACTTAAACCAAGACAAATCTTTTGATCAACACTTAATATATCTCAATAAAATGACACTACCAGCTATAAATCTTTATACACTCCTAATAAATATCAAATTTATACACAACCATGAGTTTATGACCACACAAGTTCCCATGCAGGGAAATCACAATGAATCTGATGGATATCCCAATTATTAAGCAATTCAAAATTTGCGATCATGAATTTGTTATAATAAAATAATATGAAATTATAATATATCATAATATCCTCATAGGTTCATACCACATAAGAGTAGGATAGGTGAACTATAAACTAGAAAAGTACCCTAGCTTAAATGTCCTTTAATATATTACACATAAGTACTAGATCATCCTAAAAAGTCTAAAGGTTTCCATCTATATGTCTGGATATAGAAATAAAACTATATCTAAGACAATTTAAAAATAAAAATTATTTTAAAAATAATCACAAAAAAAATAGGGCCCAAATTGATCAAACCCTTAGACATCAGTTAATGTTATAAAAAACTCATGGAAATTTGTAGTGAATAGCCTCAAATTGTGTAAAGGGATACCAAAAATCCATTATAGAGGATCATGAAATGATGAGTATTTTATTAGAAAAAGGATATCTTAACTCCATGAATATATTAACTGAGGATCTCTGAACATGGAACTATATGTCACACAAGGGGTTGAGATAACTTCATGGCCGCCGAGAAGTTTCTGATATCCATTATATGTAACATTATAGTGTGAGGGTTTCTCTAATAATAACTCTAGGTAAAATTTCATTGTAGATAAACCAATGAAATAAAAAGAAATCATCTAGGATCACACTTTTACCCAAAAAATGAAATCATTTTCAAAATAATGGGTTTATAATATCTTCTCTTTCTATAGTCATATATAATAATTAATAATCTCATCATTAACATAATTTAATCATCATTAAAAATATATAAATATCATCACATAGGTCATATGAATGATCAATAAGAATACACTTCATTAACACTAACATCCTAAAAGATAAATATAACTATTTTATCTCTTATAATACATCAATATAGACAATAGAGTGATTCATTGGTCTAATTTCTTTTTCAATTTAGTTATACTATCATATTTTCATTGAGAATCCTTATGTAACTACCACCTAACATGAATCCAAAATCTATGTATATTATACATTAATAGTATTTAACTAGATGAAATCATGAAATTCATGTCATCGAATAGTCACATTGAATCATATCACTTATCTTATAAATTCAAAACAATATTTCATCATCTTATTTAAATCAATGGAATTTGTAAACATTGAGAACCCACTAAAGGTTCCCCATTGCTAATTATCCTAAAGAATGTATTTAAATTCTCATGTATTATAGAATCATTGATGTTAATGAATCATAAAAGTTATAATAATTATCTTGGGTCCTACTATAATATTCTCATCTATCATATTTTCCACAATAGTCACTAGACTTCACTCATTCACACACATTCCTAAAAGACTGTTCTATAAAAAATGATGACTTCTAATATCAAAATGACACAAAAGAAGACACATTTGTGCTACAATATTGAAAATACTTCTAAAAATACACTTAAAGTTTTCTTTAACTCAATCCATCTCCAAATTTTGTATCAAAATATTTAAAATTCCTAAATCATCCATTAAAAACTATATAATGGATTTGATAACTTCTCTATTATGATCAACATTGAATGAAAAAAAATACTACATCGATTTAAATTGACATCAGGTGAAATCATATATTTTTATCTATTTTTAGATATAAATAGAAATTTGGAATCATAGAATATGACCACATTAGAACCTATATACCATTAAACACTCCATAAATATTAGGGGAATACGACCCCATGAATTTATATGGGTACATTTATAATTATCTAGGTTGCGATATGCCGACCCTGCCCCCTTCCTTGCCTAACTGTTAGCTTGTGACTACTTTCCTTAGGTAAGTGCTATGTTCTAGGTCTAATTCTCTCAGTGAAAAACAATCAAACCCTCATATCAATTGAAACACTATTCAAAACCCCACTTTCTTCACTTAACTTACTCATGTTTGGGGTCTGACGCACCTTTTGTGGGGAAACCGACCAATAATCCAAAAACTAAGAATTTACCACATGACCTATACAACACTCACTGTTTTTTCTTCTTCTCCAAGATAATTGGTCTCCCACTTTTCCTACTAGAATCTTATCTATAGGTAAATCAAAATACTGCCACACTAATAACCCCATCCAAGGATTCCACCTTCTACTATATAAAACCATAATGTTTTCTAACTCATAGGTAAACCCTATTTGGAGTACATATATTTCGAAACACAATGAACAGTATAATCAAGGGTTGTGATTATTCGATTTCATACATAATATAGTGTTAATAACTAATTTATACCAACTGAATGTTTGATACTTCCTCATTTAAAATGTTATAATGGATGTTGGTGGATATTTTGGGCTTCTTGGAGGTTTATAACCCATTGAACATGATAATATGTACGGGGTTGGTAAAAAATTATTAGTCATACCAATAAATATAAACAGTAATTATATTAATTCTATAATATTATTTTGGTTTAATTTTAAAAACATTAAATTATAAATAATATATAATAATAATTAAGCATTAATGGACTAGCTAGTAGGGATAAAAAAATCATACTTAATGTGGGACCATGATCACCTCATCTTCTTTTAGATTTCCATTTCATTTTTTATTTTATGAAAATTGATTGAATTTGATGGGATACTCTCTAGTTATTGATAAAATAGGACCTTTGGGCATTTCTAATTGAAAAAAATTCTCCCCTGAGTGAAACACATTAGAATGAGAAATAATATATTGATGACATTTTAATACAAAATATTATTTTATAGGATATTTTAATTTTTCCATTGGGAGAACTTGTTTGTAAAAAACTAAAATTTCATACTTTCACTTTGGACATATATTAATACTTGGATAAAAACAATAAAAAATGTGTAAATAAAGAAATTGTTATATCTAAAAAATCAAAATGAATGTTACAACATCAACCAAAGATATGTCCATATCAAATAAAATAAAGTAAATAACTCTTAACCTCTTTAATGAGAAAACACTTTCAAAACAACAATTGGTTAACATCATTCAATGATCTATAATTTTCCATACATGAACTAGTTTAGTTACAAATATTAGTATTCATTATGGATTAATTTATATTTTGTTATAATAAATAATTTGTCTCTTTATCTACATTGTGCAGATACCAGATCATCTAGTGAATCACAGAAAAAAAAATTCATGTACAGATAAAAAATTAACTGTCTAGAAAAAAACTACCTTCTAGCTAGATCAATTTCAAACAAAATTTAATAAGAAAGATAATTATATATTTTTAATCAAATAACTAAGTTTCAATATATTCTAATAATACTGATAATAAAAAAAATTCTTGAATAATATAAAGTATCATGAAATCAGAAGCATATATACCAAAATAGAGTGTTAAAACATGTATTTCAATAAAAAATCAATAAAATTTCATTATAAAATAATATCTCAATTATGTAAAATTATTGAATATATCATATGAATCCTATATCATTAATAATATATTAATGACCTAATTATATATACCAATAAATGGTCACCTATTTGACATCATGGACTTTCAAAAAATGTGAATGATCTATCATAGAAGACATCATTATATCATTCCACTTATTCATTGGAGAATCAAGGATTATATTATTGGCTTTTTAAATTGTATTGCTTGTCTGTTTCTTGATAAAATTCAGGTAATTAATCAAGTAATATGATAATAATTTATATACTTGACCATAAATTTTATCACTAAATGTATTTGATAATTTTTTTAATACATCAATTCTCTTTCAATCAAAGAAAACAAAAGATTCATTAAACACATCATTTAATTTTACAATGAATAACAGATCTTAGATCTAGGTGTGAACATAAAAATACACTCCTTTATAAATTTACATTAATATTTTTATATGAAAACATTTGATTATATAAGATCTCACTTTAAATGATTTCTTAATAAAGTCTTTTATTTTGATTGAAAGTGAAAAATCTCTAAATGTCAAGCTCAGCCAATGGGAATTTTCCTTGTTCACATAAATCAAGATGTTAGATTTAAACTAGCCTATAATTCACAAATGTCATTTTATATCATCACTAAAAATATGAAT
The DNA here is from genome assembly GCA_963277665.1 of Viscum album. Classification (NCBI taxonomy): domain Eukaryota; kingdom Viridiplantae; phylum Streptophyta; class Magnoliopsida; order Santalales; family Viscaceae; genus Viscum; species Viscum album. The sequence continues at coordinate 1,136,482,789 of OY728135.1, read as the reverse complement.
ACATTTATTTTCACACCCCCTCCACTAGGAGAATATAATTTTAAATATAGGGGAATATATCACATAATGAAAAAAATTTCAACAAAATGGTTAAAATTATCCACCTTCATCAATATAATAGTTCATAATTATCCTTTAACAAACCATGACTCTAGGTCAATAACATTTATAATTTACAAAATAAAATTATTTTTTCCTCTCAATCTCATTATATTTTTCATTCAACTCAAAAAAAATATTATAGTTACAAAACCAACTTCCAACATTATATGAGATACAATTCCCAAAACCTTTACTAATCATTGAATTACCTTGTAAATTAAATTGTCGATCAACTACACACCATGAAATAAAAATAATCATATATTTAGAATATATATCCCATATAATTTGATATAATTTTTATCTATTAAAATCTATAAAAGTATTTGGTTGAGATGTTGTGACTTTTTATGTAGTTTTCTACATAGGAGATCATATAATTGATTATCACAACCTCATATCTTATCTCCAATGGCCCGAATGCCTTAATTTGTTATTGATTTTTGATAATACACCTTTCAAGGGGTGATTTGGAACCCTTACAAGGCTCGTAGGCATAATAATTACATGTCCTATAGGCATTAGAGGAATTCATTGCCCGTAGGCTTCAAACATTACATACAACCCAGACTAACTACTTGGAATTTCTCCTCCCCAGCATCTTCATCGTGAAATCATCTCTCCACCTTCACATGGATATTCAGCTAGGATTTCCCATGCATGCACAGGCTTGTCCCTATGGCAGGTGTCGTACCCTCTCATTCTTGCAATCTGTTTAGCTTCAACTATGGTGAATGCTCCTTGCTCCTCCTCCTTCTAAATTTTGTTCCTTGTAGGTTGTCTAGTTTGCATCTGTACTTTTAAGGTGGCCTGAAGGCCTTTAGGTGGCCCGACGGCCTTATTGACTTGAAGTCCTGGGTGGCCCGAAGGCCTTAAAGGACTCAGGGACCAAATCGGTGGCCCGAAGGCCCAAATGGGGGCATATTCACAACTGCTACAGTTTTAAACAGTGCCTGCTGCAGTTCCTGCTATAGTACCTGCTACAGTACTGCTACAGTACCCCCAAAAATTATCCCCCACCTGGATTTTATCCTGGGTCGCTTGGATGCACTTAAGGAGTCTTTGCCAACTAGGCTGAGGCTCATGTATCAACCTCATCTCTTATGAATACCATGAAAAATAGTAAACATATTATCAGAAACCTATACCCCCACACTTAAATTGGATGATCTTGAATGTGATAAGATGTCCATGATTTATCTACTCAAGATCATAGAATAACACCTATCAAATCAAGTGACTCTAAGAACCACTAAAAGGAACCACATCTCCCAACCAATTTATATCAACTCAATAAAATCTTGAGAAATATAAAATACAAATCTAAACTCTAAATTAATTATCTTCCTACTAGAATAAGTCTATTTCATCGATATAAATACATTTTTAATAAGTCACAGTTCACTTGATCCTCAAAAAATATTTCTTGATATAATATCTACATTATAATTACATTACTATACTATCAATTGTCATCACCACTGAATAATTATGATACCGGTGTTAGTGAATAATAAGGCCAAGAAGTGAAAAACATAACATTTACTTTAAATCGTACCCAAAAATGAATGATTGTATCCATACATAATTTGTATCTAGTCTCACTCCATTTTCTATCTCCAAATCATCTTCTAATAACCACTTATTGATATTAATTGAGGGTTCTCAATTGATAATTTTCATACTCTAGAAATAATTGAACTATAATTAATAAGAGTTATTCCACTCTTCTAGTTACAAGTAACACCATAATGATTCTAAAATTGACCTATTTTTTAATAAAGTGATCTATGTATATTGGAACCCCAAAATTGTGTTCTGTGAACTTTACCATAATGAACACAATATGAGTTTTAATAAAATAACATGATTTAAGTTACAGATAAATAAGTTTCACACTCAATGAAGAAGAAATGAGTAATATCTCCATGTGTCACATGAATTCTCATATATTTAGGGATGGTGTTCCTTAAAAAATGTTTCCAAGTCAAGTGATGTAGTGGTGAGAATAACCCAATGGGAGAAGGTCATGGATTTATTCCATTGTAAGAGAAAAGGTTCCTCTAGTTTTAAGATCTATATTTGGAGCTACTATAAACCACTTTTATGCTTTTAAAATACCTACCATAGTTATATCATATATTCAGTGATATATCTCACTTCACTAGCCTTAATTTTACATCTCATAGAACTAAAATAGAAATATAAATAAAGTGTTATGAATGTTTGATGTTGGAATTTTATGATAGAGTTTTGTTTATGTACATGCATGTGCCTAGCTCTCTATGCACCCAAGTCCCATGCCAAGTATCAAAACTGGATCAGTATTCACCTAGACAGCTTCATGCCTAGATTTTTGTGAACCTAGATAGCCTCACACGCCCTACCTCATGCCTTTTTGTGAACACCCAGGCCCATACTCAGGAACCCAAAGTGGTTATGGGTGGTTATCACCCATATATTAGTTCCCAATATAGGTTTTTCCTATAAAATAACACCAACCACTCATTTAAAAAACATTAGCTAGAATGAGATTATCTAAGCACATAAAGTTCTTGTTGATATTTCAATGTTTTCCACGTACTCCCACAAATAATTGAAAAATAAAAACCTATAGTAATGGGATGTAATACGAAGGAAAAATACTATAGAACCCATGCTCCTTTCATACAAATCTTCACCCAACCCTTCAAGACCCTCACAAAGGAGAATCATTACAACACCCATCCTCCTTCGAATTGGATTTGTGCCCATCCATTTTGAGAAAACTATGTAAATTCATTCATACACACAACCACCTTCTAAATGGTTCTACAAACAACCCTAAAGGCCTCACCTGGGTGAAGAAACATGTCACCTAGGTATATTTAAATCGAACTGAACCCAACCTACAATGTAACACCCCAAGATTTTGTGATTTTTTTCTTTTGATATTTTCACTTCACGCAACATTGAGTATAGATTTTTTTATTATATAATGGAATTAAGTTTGGATTATGTTATATGCAACACTAAGGTAAGCTTTCACTACACGCAACACAGACTTGGCTTGCGTTACACGAAACCCCAAGTTTCTACGAAACAACACTTTACTATTATAATTATTTAAATAAGATAGTTATAAATTGTATGTTAAAATTGTAATATAAATAGTAATAACTACTATTTAAATATTAGTTATAATGGTTTTGATAATGAAACATATTATTTTTGGTAAAATCATTATATGTTTGAAACTATTATTTTCTAAAATGAACTATTTTTCATGCCCTTCTATGAAAAATAATAAAATTAATTTTAAACACTTATATAAATTTATTTTTAAAAAATAAATATTAATTTTGAATTTAGAATATCAAAATTAGAATAGGGTGAATTTGTGGTATTTTTCTGAAAAGTTTCAATTTTTGATGAATAGTGAAAAATACTTCATAGTAGTTAAAAACGAATTTTTCATTTAAAAAATTGTTTTACATTAAATTGATTTTAAAGTAAAAAATGATAAATAATAAAAATATTAATCCAATTTAATTCAATGGAATCATTTTTTATAATAGAATTATTTATAAAAAAATTATTGATCTTTTGAACGTCTCTTTTACTCGCCTTCTAGCCACATTTGCAGGATTAACATTAAACATAATTTTGTTGCTTCTGTGAATTTAATTTTAAAAAATATATATATACATGGTTATAATAAATATGAAAAATTTGGTCTAATAGGATCAAAATAATTTTTGGTGAATTGTAACTTTTGAATTTTATTTACCACAGTTAAAGGAAAATAGGGTAATTAAAGTTAAAAATAATATTATAATGACATAAAATTACCCTAACATTTGTTCTAATTTCATTGGATAATTTTTTTCTACCCAAATCAACCTTAGTTCTTAAATATTATCTTTTTAAGCTACTTGTGTAAGATTATGACATTAATTATATTTTATATAAAGAAGAGTTAGAAGTTCCATATTCAAATTTTAATAACTAAATACTTTTAATATAGGGTTATACATAAGATAAATTCAAATATAAATATTCATTATAAAGATAATAAATTTATGTACATAATGATAATTTATTTATAAATTTTATACACTAAATAAATAAATTTAATTGTGACACAATGATGGTGTAGTAATAGATATATTAAAGGAAGAATCAATTAAATGATATTAATAGTATTAAAAGAATTATCATTTGAGCTATTTGATACCATCCAAGATTTTTTTGGATGACTATGACACGTTAGGGATGATTTAATGTATCTTTTTTTTAAGTAATAAAGTTTTTAGGATTTTATAAAAGTCATGTAATAAATACTTTCAAATTTGACATAAATGTTATTTTTAAATGAATAATATTTTATTAAATGATAAAAAATTCATAAAAATAAATATTTTGTCGAAATAACTTTTATAGTTTCTAATATGTCATAAATGATCTAATTGGGGGTTTTTTGGAATTTTATATTAATTATATTAACCTTATAGTGTAAAAAGACAAGTTGTCACAGTAAGAGTTAAATTGTTTAACTAAGGGTTAAATCAAAAAAGATAAGGTTCATTTTGTGACCTCAACACGTACCAAATTCATTGTTTGATAAAATTTAGACCTATCCTCATATAAAATTCAAAATAACTCACTTTTTACCTATTTGAAATCGAAAATAAATTTATAATAAATTAATAGTTTTGGAGTTTCTTAAAGTGCCCCTTCCTCCCTCTTATAAAAGGGCATCTCTCCTTCTCTTTTATTCACACCTCTAATGAATTTGGTATCATCCAGCCCATGAAAATTTCTTCTCCAAAAATACCTCCATTAATAATTTAATCCTTTCCTTGGTAAGAAGGCAACTCATAGAATCCTTTTGGCACAAACCAAAAGGAGTTACCCGATTAAGAGGTAACATCTTCTCTCAAGCTCCTTTCTTAATTTTCATTCTCTACCCCCTAATATTTATTTATTACATTATTTTATAACAACACAAGTATCCTAAATATACTAGGATTTTTTATGATAATATTTATACCTACACTTACACATGCCTCTATCTAATGGATATCGAACATACTATTTTTGTGTATGACGAACTACTGCCACACGAAATGATGATTGTTCATTTTTTTTCCATTACCACCAATCATGGTGGCCATTATGATGGAAAATCTATCGATATATGTTATATATAATATTTATTATGTATTTAAACTTTTTTATTTTTTTACAACACATACCTTTTTACTTTCCATTTTGTATTAATACAATAATCTCGTTTGAGGAAGTGTGGACTACCACCCCCTCTTAGCGATGTGATTCGTTCATACACCACATGGAATGTATTAAGTATGGGTTTAGTGAACCTATATGGTATAATAATTCTAATTTAATAATGATATATATATATATATATATTATTTACATACTTTCTTTCAATACGATAATTAAAACGGAAACAACGTTCATGCGTACATACGGTTTACCGTCTCCATGAACGGTGTATTACATTTCATACTTATTCATGATATAGATTATTTTAATATAAATATACTTGATATAGATGATATTTATATCATGATTTTATTTCTAGAATCATGATATAATTATAAGGACAAACGATATGACAAATTAAGACACATGCGAAGAAGAAAGAGAATATAACCTGAAGTGAAACCTTACCATATGATCATTAACAAGAAAGTAATAAAATGTCATAATAAAACCATATGTGGTATTAGATATAATAATATTATTCTATAAAATATGTATAATAAACTTATATTTATTATACAAGAAGGTTGTTCAAGTACAAATAGAGGCAAGATACAAGGTAAGGTGATTTATGTCTCACCTTTATTTCTGCGAGACATGAGCCTAATACGTTACTCGTTTCTTCAATGTGGTGTATATACTGCCCATTAATATCTTTTATGAGTGTTATAAAGAAAATTATGATATTTAAATATCCTTATAATTTTATTTTTACATGGGGTGTATAATTTTATTGATTATTAAGTAATGATTTTTGATTTCACAATCTCTTCCATATTTTGGATTGTTACATTTTAAGTGTACATTGTGTAATATTTATCATCCATATCCATGTTTTCTAAAAAAAATCATGAAATGTTTTACTATTATGTTATGGATGTTTGAAGGCATTTTTTTACCCATTTTTTGATTTTTTACTTCATGGTTTGAAATAAATGTTTCTTTTATTTTCCAAACAAGGTGGTTTTTGACTTTTTCAGAAAAATTATGAGAAATTTATTTTTTAACTTATAGGGAATGAATGGACTTTTACACTTTCATACTAAATTATTTCCTTGAATCTTACCCTATAGTATTACAAGTTTATTCTCAGATAATATATTATCTTTCAAAATTTCACAACATTTTAAGAAAAGAAAACTATTTCAATCAAGAAAGGATATTTTTCTTAAGAACTATTTTAAATGACTTTCATGATTCCTTATATGTTTTCAAAGTGGTTTCAAAGAAAAAAATTGAAAACGTTTTATGTTTTAAAAAAGTGATTTTTAAGGAAAATTCATGTTCCAAGTAATCTTTCAAAATCCTTCCCCACCTATGATGACATACTTTGTTATTGTTCAAGAATAACATTCATATTCTTTATCTGAATAGTTTATGTTTTTATGGCATGATGTTTAAGAAACCCCCTTATTTTCAAGGGTTATTATTTTAATGAAATGATTATGAATCTTGTCACTTTTTCATAGGTTATTATATGATTACATGTTTATGACACTCATTCCATTAAATTTGTTATGATATGATTGTTTATGATCTTTTGGAACATGTATATCTCCCTTAGATGCATTGGGTAAAGTTGGAAAAATCATGAGATATATATGTTATGCGTGAACCTGATTTCATTTTCATAATTTTATGTGTGTACCTGGTTTTCATGTCCATAATTCTATTCATGGACCTAGTTTTCATGTCCATATGTTTATGCAAGGGACTTATTTCTTGTCCTTAATGTGTAAACCTGTTACTAATTATACACGTTCAAAAAGTTACAAGTTGATGTGTATGCCTCAATTTCATGCCTTATGTCAATTTTATGCTCTTATGTATTATGTTCATTTATTTCCTTATAATTCATTTTTACCTTTGATATGGTGTTCATGATATTCTAATGTTATAATCATGTTTTCATACCCTTATGCTCATGTTATGCTTATGTATCTCTTTTTTTACCCTTTCTGAGTATTTGAGCTCACCCCTTTTTATGTTTAATTTCCCCAGGTTATAAGAAAATTTTTTAAGTTGGAGTACTAAATGGGGATATCTTTATGGGATATGTTAAAGATATTTCACCAAATTAGAATAATGTGTTCCAAGTTTCCAAAGGCACTAAAATAATATGGTCTTTGGGTGTATTTTTGTTTAATGTATTAAGTATTCTTCAAAAGTTATGTAATGTCCATGTACATCAAGCTTGGGTCTTTACAGTTGGTATCAGAACAAAGGTTTAGTTAACCGTTGGAAAATAGGATGATAAAACTTTAGTGATATCCCTAGAGATATTTCAAAGGATATGTCTAAGGATGTTCCTAATGATAATTATAAGTATAGGATAAAATCCTAGAATTTATTAATGACCATGTATTACCCAGTATTAAACTTAATATTTCATAGATCAAAATTATTTTCCCTTGATTATGTGGTTTTCTAGTATGATTGTGTTTTTCACACAATTATTTTCAGTTTTAGTCAATGCCTGGAACTTGAAGGAACCATGTTAATGATGAATGCAATGGGAATTTCAATAATTTTTCTTGTGAGCAACCAGATGTTATGGGATCTATAATAAAAAATATTATCACAATACTCACACAAGCTATAAATCATGTCGTACTTCTAAATGAGTAGAGGAGGGAACAAATTTCTATTGATTACTTCATGAGGCAACATCTACCCTATTTTAGTGGTAATTCTGGTCCACTTATTTCTAAACAATGGATCGGTACCACTGAAAAGATATTTTTCTTCCTTCGGTGTTCCAAAAATGAAAAGGTTGTATTGGTTGTTTATCTTCTGGAAGGTGAAGGTGATAAGTGGTGGACTCTTATTAATAACGTGATGGATCAAGAAGAATTGAATATATGGAATACGAAGAGTTTAAAGGGATATTTTTCAGCAATTACTTCCATCTTATTCTACGAACAAAGATGGAGAAGGAGTTCCTTGAGATTAAGAAAAAGGATGATGAATATATTGGTACCTATGAAGATAATTTTACAAGACTCGTAAGGTATGCTTCTGGGTTAATCATTAGCTCAGAAAGAAAAATTGATTGATTCTTTAGTGGCTTAAAACTGAGTCTCCAAAAGCCCTTATCCATAATAGAATTTGGAAGCTATAAAGAATTTGTTCGTTGTGCAGTAAAAGTGGAAATGGAAGTTGGTAAATCTAAAGTTTCTAGTGATAATAAAAGTAATATGGATCTTAATGGAAACTCTAGTGGCTTTCCACAAAGAGAGAAGAATAATTCTCAATATCCTACTTTCCAAAAATGTGGAAAAGATCACTTAGGGTAATTCCTAAAAGTAACAAGAAGATGCTTTAAGTGTGGGAGTCCTATACATCGACAAAAATAGTGTTAGAGTGATGTAAAAAGAACATTCAATGGAGAGAAATATCAAGAAAATGCACCACCCACACTTCAATGCTACAAGTGCAAGGAAATGGGGAATTATGCTAACCAATTCCCTAATCCAAGGGTCATCGATGATGATCTACGTCGGAAACCTCTTAAGGCCAAAGACAAAAAAAAATCACATGTGATCACTATTGGCAATGTAGAGCATGAAAATGAAGTGGTGGAATGATTTATTTTTTATGTAATGGATAATAGAATAATATTGTAGCATCACTTTTATGTTATTATGGAATAATTGGTCCATTGTGGTTTTTCCATATGTATTTAAGAGTATATGTTGAATGGTATCGATAACCATGAAAAGTGATTGAGGTAATAAGGTGATATTTTTGTAAAAGGGAAGGATAACCCTTAATATGAGCATGATGTTGAGATAATGATGTTTGGATAAAGATATGTTGGATATGAATAAGTAAATTGGATGTTACTAGTTTATTTGGAACTAATTATGGATTTATTTTCAAGAGGTTTATGCTATCATGGATGAAGTATACAACATTTTGGGACCTAAGGAACATATAAAATAAGATTTGGAATAGGGAAATATACATGTTTTCAATAAGGATGTATGGTAAATCAGGTTATTACCATGTTTTAAGAGAATACTTGATTAATGTATTCACATGTTTGGAATGTTATAACCATAAACTTCCTTATGATATATGGGAGATAAATTTTAAGACAATTTAGTGGACATATTTCTAAATTTTTGGATTTTAAGATTTTTGAAGGATTGTGGGATTATCTATTTATGGAAAGTTTATATTAAACTTTATATATGTTTGTGAGATTAATGTATTATCTAACCACAGTTAGATTTATACATATTTTATAAATTATTCTAACCTTTTTTTAAAGATAAATAGAATGACCTATTGTTCTTATCATAATTCTCTAACGCTTCTGGATTGAAAATTTTCAACTTCATTACTTGTAATAAAAGATGAAGTGGAAATTGATCATAGAACAACAAAGGGTAAAGTTATACTGAAATCAAGTAAGTATATCTTCTCTTAAAATTCTTTAACATTAGGAAAATGGATCATGATGTAAAAGGGTGTCCTATTATCATCATATTTTTAGATATCAATGACCTCTTTCACACTTCTTTAGTTTTTAGTTTTCTGATTGTTAACTTTATCTAGATCACCCTCTTTCTTGTGATCAGTGATCTTTATCAATCTCTAGGATTCTTTATGATTTTCCTTCATGGAAAAATCTTCAACTATGTTCTCCTACATAGAGACCTATTCATGATTTAATTTAGGAAACTATTATTTTCCAACTATTACTTTTTAAAAAGAAAGTTTTATTCTTTGTTTTTATGATGTGGGCTTCTATACTTTTTATAACCCCAACGAATTTTGAGGTTGAAATTCATTTTAAGGGGGGTAGAATGTAAAACCCTGACATTTTTTGAATTTATTTTTTTTATTTTGATATTTTCAATTCACGCAACACCGATTATAGATTTTTTTTATTATATAATATCACTAAGTTTATATTATCTTATACACAACACTAAGGGAATCTTGCACTACACGCAACACCGACTTGGCTTGCGTTACACAAAACACCAAGTTTCTGTGAAACAACACTTTAATATTATAATTATTTAAATAATATAGTTATAACCTATACATTAGACTTTTGATATGAATAGTAATAACTAATTTTTAAATATTAGTTATAATGGTTTTGATAATGAAACGTATTTTTTTTGGTAAAATCTGTATATGTTTAAAACTACTATTTTTTAAAATGAACTGGTTTTCATGTCCTTCTATGAATAATAATAAAATTAATTTTAAAAACTCATAGAAATTTATTTTGATAAAATAAAAAATATTCTAGAATTTATAATTTCAAAATTATCTTAGGGTTAATTTTTTTTATTTTTCTAAAAAGTTTAGATTTTTTTATAAATAGTGAAAAATATTGGATAATAGTTAAAACCCGACTTTTTCATTTAACTAATTATTTTACATTAAATTGATTTTAAATTCATAATAGATAAATAATTTATTTATTAATCCAATATAATTCATTTTTATCATTTTTATAATAGAATTAGATATAAAAAATTATTGATCTTTTGAATGTCTCTTTTACCCACCTTCTAGCCACATTTACGGGATTAAAATTAAACATATGTTTATCGCTTCTATGAATTAAATTCTAAAAAAATTAAATACATGTTTGTAATCAGTATGAAAAATTTGGTCTAATAGGATCAAAATAATTTTTGGTGAATAGTAATTTTTGAAATTTATTTACTGTTGTTAAAGGTAAATAGGGTAAATAAAGGTAAATATAATATTATAATAATATAAAATTACCCTAACACTTATCCTAATTTCATTGTTTAATTTTTTTTGCCCAAATAAACCTTAGGTATTAAATATTATCCTTTTTAAACCAATTTTGTAAGATTAGGATATTTATTATATTTTATTTAAAGAAGAGTTAAAAGATCCATATACAAATTTTAATAACTAAAAAATTTTAAATATAGGGTTATACAAAAGACAATTTCGACTATAAATATTCGTTATAAAGATAATAAATTTATATATATCATGATTATTTATTTGTAATGTTTATACTTTAAATAAATAAATGTAATTGTGACACAATGATGATGTAGTAATAGATTTATTAAAGGAATAATCAATTAAATGATATTAATAATATTAAAATAAATATCATTTGAGATATTTTATACCATGTAAGAATTCTTTGGATGAATATGAAATGTTAGGGATTAGTTAATGTATATTTTCTTAAGTAATAAAGTTGTTATTATTTTATAAAAAGTTGTGTAATAAATACAATCAAAATTGACATAAATGTTATTTTAAAATAAATAATATTTTATTAAATGATAAAAAAATCATAAACATATATATTTCATCCACATAACTTAGATACTTTCAAATATGTTATAAATTATCCAATTGGGGTTCTTTTGGTATTTTCTAGTAACTATATTAACCATATAGTTTAAAAAGACAAGTTATCATGGTAAGAGTTAAATTGTTTAACTAAGGGTTAAAGCAAAATGATGAGGTTCATTTTGTGACCTAAACATGTCCCAAATTAATTGTTTTAGGGGATTTATACACATCCGAATCAAAAATTATAAATAACTCACTTTGGAGATATTTTAAATCGAAAATCAATTTATAATAAATTAATAGTTTCGGAGTTTCCTAAAGTGACTCTCCTCCCTCTTATAAAAGGACTCATATACTTCTCTTTTATTCACACCTCTAAATCCTTTTGTCTCAGAAAAAACCTGGCCATTTATTCTCCAAAAATACCTCCCTTAATCCTAGAATCCTTAACTTGGGTATAAGACAACTCAAGCTGTCATTTTGACACAAACCAAAAGGAGTTATCCGATTAAGAGGTAACGTTTTCTCTCTAGCTCCTTTCTTAATTTTCATTCTCTACCCCCTAATCTATCTTTATTACATTATTTTATAAAAAAACCAGTATGATAAATGTACTATTATATTTTTATGATAATATTTATACCTACACTTACACACACCTCCATATAATGGATATCAAACATATTGTTTCTGTGTATGAAGAACTACTGCCTCACGAAACGATGATTGCTGATTTTTTTCCATTACTTCCAATCATGGTGGACATTATGATGGAAACTATATATATATATGTGTGTGTTATATATAATATTTATTATGTCTTTAATCTTTTTTATTCCTTCTTACAACACATACCTTTTTACTTTCCATTTGATTTTAATACGATAATCTCATTTGAGGAAGTGTGGACTACCACCCCCTCTTAGCGATGTGATTCGTTCACACACAACATAGAATGTATTAAGGATGGGTTTAGTGAAGCTATATGATATTATGATATAATAATTATACTGGAATAAATATATATATATATACATACATACATACATATAGATATGTCATTTATATACTTTCTTTCAATACGACAATTAAAACGGAAACATCATTCATGCGTATGTATGGCTTACCATCTCCATGAACGGTGTATTCCATTTCATAATTATTTATTATATAGATTATTTTTATATAAATATACTGGATATAAACGATATTTATATCATTATTTTAATTCTGGAATCATGATATAATTATAAGGACCAACGATATGACAAATTAAGATACATGCAAAGAACAAAGTGAATATTACCCAAAGTGAAACCTTACCATATGATCGTTAACAAGAGGGTAATATAAGGTTATAATAAAAACATATGTGGTATTATATATAAGAATATTCATCTATAAAATATTTATAATATACTTATATTTATTATACAGGAATCATGTTCTAGTATGGAGAGAGTCAAGACACAAGGTAAGGAGATTTTTGTCTCACCTTTATTTCTACGAGACACAAGCCTCATACACTAATTTTTTCTTATATTTGGTGTATATACTACCCATGAATGTATTTTATGAGTATTATCTAGAAGATTATGATATTTCCACATTCTTATAATTTTCTCTTCACATGGGGTATAAGATTCTATTTATTATTAAGTGATGAGTGTTGATTTTACAATCTCTTCTATATTTGGGATTATTTTATTTTAAGTATATGTTGGGTAATATTTATGATCTATGTCCATGTTTTATAAAAATGTTTTCATAAAATTTTTTAATATTCATATATGGATGTTTAAAGGAATTTTTTACCCTTTTTTGACTTTTTACTTCATGGTTTTAAAGGAATCTTTATTTTGTTTTCCAAATGAGGTACTTTTTGAATTCTTCAGCAAAAATATGAGAAGAATGTTTTTTAAAACTTATATATAATGAATGGATATTTATGCTTTCATAACACCTTATTTACTTGAATCTTCTCCTACAATATTAAAAGCTTATTTTCAAATAAAATATTTTCTTTTAAAATTGAACGGCATTTTAAGAAAAGAAAAATATTTTAATAAAGAAAGGATATTTTCCTCAAGAACTGTTTTAAAAGATTTTCATGATTACTTATATGTTTTCAAAGTGGTTTTAAATAAAAGTATTTTCAAAAAAAATTATGTTTTAAAAAGTTATTTTTAAGGAAAATTCATGTTCTAAGTGATATTTCAATATTATTCCCCACCTATGATGACATACTTTGTTATTGTTCAAGAATACCATTAATATTATTTCTTTGAATATTTTATGTTTTTATGTAATTATGTTTAAGAAACCCCCTTATTTTCATGGTTTATGCTTTTAATGAAATGATTATGAATCATGTCTCATTTTCATAGGTTATTATATGATTACATGTTTATGACACCCATTCCATTACATTGGTTATGATATGATTGTTTATGATCTTGTGTCACATGTATGTATGATTTCATTATGAGATGGGTGGGACCTATATCTCCCTCTGATGCATTGGGTAAAGATGGAAAACTCATGAGGTATATATATTATTCCTGAACCTAATTCCATGCTCATAATTATATGTGTGGAACTGGTTTTCATGTCCATAATTCTATGTATGTACCTGGTTTTCATGTCCATATGTTTATGAAGGGCCTGATTTCATGTCCTTAATGAGTGAACCAATTACTAGTTATACATGTTCACAATGTTACAAGTTGATGTGTATAACACAATTTCATGCCTTATGTCAAGTTTATGATCTTATGGATTATTCTATTTAGTTTCCTTATGATTCATTTTTACCTTTTATATAGTGGGCATGATCTTCTAATATTATAATCATGTTCACATACCCTTTTTCTCATGTTATGATTATGTATCTCTTTTTTTTACCCTTACTAAGCATCTGAGCTCACCCCTTTTTATATTTCTTTTCTTCAGGTTATAAGTAAAGGTTTTAATTATAAGTACTAAAAGGGAAGATCTTTATAGGAGATGTTGAAGATATTTCTCTGGATTAGAAGAATGTGTTCCAAGTTTCCAAAGGTACTAAACAAATACGATCTTTGTGTATTATATATTTTGAAAAAGTTATGTAATATCCATGTATGTCAATCTTAGGTCTTTACATATAAGGTCATATCTAGGTAACCATTCACCTAAGTTACATACCTAGGAACCCATTTTTCTAGGACTCCTATATGGGTGCCCATTTTACCATCTCACCTACCTATGTGCCCAACCCAACCAAATTGGTCCATACTATGAGGGATGCACCCTTAAACCATGAGTTGAGATTAGTTATGATTTAAAGGATCATTAATTAGGCTCAATACATTCACATACATCATCCAAACCATGAATAATCAAGAGTTTCACCACAAAATTTCCATGCTAGGATAAAAAATATTTTTATTATGATACATACAACGTCCAACTTTATGTAAATAATACCTCGAATTGAGATACTCTTCTTGGTTTTATTATATGCCTTGAGTCTAGATACTCCTATTAGGTTCCTCATATATATTGAGTTAAGATTATCCGCTTGGTTTCCTAAAATAAATTGAGTCAATATCTTCCTCTTATTTACGAAAGATACATTGAGTCAAGATTCTCCTCTTAGTTTCCTTAAAAATCTTGAGTCAAGGTTCTCCTCTTAGTTCCCTAGAATCCTTAACCTGATTCATTTTTCATGTACACAAAATAGATTATTCGACATAAGTCCCACAAAAAACCATTTTTTGGTACCTTTCACCCAATATTTATAACATCCAAAGATTTTAAAAGGAAACACTATGAACAATAGTGTATAAGACATGCCACATTGAGCTTAAACGAATAACTAAATATTATTATTTAAATGTGACTATTATAACATAGACATTAAATTAGAGGGAATGAATAGTATTAACCACATCATGAAACATATAATGGTACTACTCATTTAAAATTCATTAATTAATTCTTTTTTAATAAGTATTAGATTTCTAGTAAAGTCATTTTATTCTTTAAACAATAATTTTTCTTTAAAAATGATTATTATTTCTTTTTATGAGTTATTATTATAATTAATTTATGGAACTTTTAGAATATTTATTTTAAAAATTATATTTCCAGTTTTTTAATTCATAATTACAAAATTGTTTTAAAAATTCATTTTTTATAATTTTTTGAAAATATGTATTTTTCAAGGAATAGTGAAAAAATAATGTTTTTTATTGAAAAAAGTATTTCATTTGAAAGTATTTACATTGTAAAAACAATTTGGATTAGTTTTAAATATTTATTATTTAATTTTTATTTATGATAATACAACTATGGTTTTTAAAATGGATTTTATAATTTAATTTAGAATAAAAACATTTTATATTAAAAAATGGAATTTTTACAAAAAACTACTTCTCGTTGTGTTTTTTGGTTTAATATTAAATTAGAATCCACAAATTTTGTGTTTTGAATTTTTTAAAAATGGATTCTATATTTGGAATAATTGGGTCCAAATTTATTAAATATTTCTATTTTAATTTTTTTCAATATAAATAGCAACCTTGGTAATTTTTGTTACCACAATAATGGGTAAATCATGTAATTAGGGGTAAAAATAATATGTTAAGGAAAATAAAATGATGCTTACACTATCCCCAATTTTATTTTCTAAGAAATTTTCGTCTATAATCATTCAAGTTTTGAATTATTTCCTTTTTTTACC
The DNA here is from genome assembly GCA_963277665.1 of Viscum album. Lineage (NCBI taxonomy): Eukaryota > Viridiplantae > Streptophyta > Magnoliopsida > Santalales > Viscaceae > Viscum > Viscum album. Next base: position 1,136,466,378 of record OY728135.1, on the reverse strand, counting down.
ATTTTAAGTGAATATGATATTTATAATATAATATTAAAAGAAAAGTAAAATATGTCACACTTATGTTTTCAATAACTATAACAATTTTTTATGGGGTTATCCATAGGATATGTTGGAATATATATAGTATTTTAAAATTAAAAATATTTATCTTTATAATGATAATTTATTTTTAATTTTTAGTAATTAATTAGTTGCCTTAAATGCATTCACAATGTTGATGTGGTGACTATTTAATTAATGGAAAAATCAAATAAATGATATTAATAATATTAAAAGAAATATAATATGATATAATTAAGATGATAAAAATTTTATAGATGACCTCAGCATGTTAGGGATATAATAAAATAGTTTTTTAATTATAATTGTTATATTTGTATTATTAAAGTCGAGTAATAAATAGTTCTAAAATTGCCATTATTGATATTTTTTAATAAATATTGTTTTATTTAATGATATAAAATTCATATAAATATAAAACTTAGCCTAGTGATTATTATATGATTTAAAATATCAATCATGATCCATTAATATATCTTTTATAATTTTATAGTAACTATATTTACCCTCAAAGAGTAAAAACCATGTTGTAATAGTAAGAGTTAAAGAGGTTAAATAAGGGTTAAAATCAATAGATATCTGTATATAAATAGTCAAAACCTATAAAATAGTTATTGTATGAGGGTATTTAGACCCATAATAATATTATCTCTGTAATAAAATAATTTTGAGAAATTTATAATTTTAAATTAATTTATATTAATTTAATATTTTGATAAATTCCAAGAGTGTCCCTCCCCTCTCTTATAAAATGGAACTAATTATTCACAATTATACACACTTAAAAACATTTTGGTTCAGAAAATATATACTCATATATCTTCCTATAATCCCTACCCATATTCTCTAGGTCATAGTTTAGGGATAACTCCACCCTTAGTGGTCTTAAGGTGTTAAGAAAAAGAGATTCCCCGAATAAGAGGTATCGTTTTTAATCTACATTTCTATTTTTTATTCTTCCACATACCTAAAACCTTCTTAAATAATGTTAAAATAATAAATACCATGTCCCATATATAATAATATGTTATTGTGTTAGTTTAATGACCTATATCAACCTCTATATCCATCAAATGGGAAAAGAATTCATCGTTCATGTGTACGAAGGACTACCGGCTCGTGAATCGATGTAATTCATTTTCCATCAACATCTCTAAATATAGGTTATAATTATGGAATTATTTATATATTATATTCATAAAATATTTATACTTCTGAAAAGATAAAATATCATTTATGAACTTAACATTCCATGAACATAAAAATGATAGCATCATTCGTGCGTACATGTGGACTACCACCTCCACAAAGCGATGTGATTAATTTTTATCACCAAATCACATGGATGTTATATATAATTATATTTAAATAAGTAATATTATATACATTATTTAAATATAATATAATACATACTTTCTTTTTATAACTCTCATTGAAAAATGGAAGCGTTACTCATGCATACGTACAACATATCGTCTCCAAGATTGCAATGTAGTTCATTTTTTATAACTATTTTTCATAGTTGGATTTAAATGTATAATTAATTTATAAAAGTTATAATTATGTAATAAAAATTATTATTGATATAATTTAATACTGATATTCTTATCCACAGTCTACATACCAAAGTCATTCTGGAATTATGAACAAAATATCGCCAAAGTGTCTGATGTGAATTTAAATAATTAAGTAATTATTATAACATTATAATAAGTGAAATAAAAGGAATAATAAACTTCAAAAAAATTATCAAAAAATTAAACATTTAACTAAATTTTATTATTTAGGAATATAAATAATTTATGTGATAGGCCAGAACCAATATGAGGGAATTCTTAACTTAATTTTCATTCATCATATTAAACTTCTACTTCATTGATTATGTAATTCTAAGAAAATGTGTCAAATTAATTTTGAATATCTTATATTTTATTTCCAATTTTTTATGTGTATTTATAGTTGATATAAATAATAGATCAATTTTATTAATTCTCACTTCAATGATATTATATTTGTAAGGGACCTTCTTTAAAAATAATCTTTTAAGGTTTATTTTTACAAAATTCAAAAGGAACGTTTTTTAAACTTATATGGACTGAGAATATTTTACCACCTTCATAGAGATTTAATTTCTTGAATATTACTTTATATGATTACAAGGTTATTTTCAAATAAAATATTTTTAAATGTATAAGTGTAGTATTCTTTTAGAATAAGTGGTTTCCCTCAAGGAATGTTTTTATGATGCAAACATTCATTTTTTATGATTATTTTATGGTTCTTGGGAATTTTTTATGAGGATGGGTGGATTCATTATAAATCAAATATGGGTGGTTTTATGATAGACCTCCAATACATTGTGTATGTTTTAAGTTGATAGTGATTGTTAGTCCAAGTGTAACTGTGATAGTTACTCTAAGTATAACAGTGAGATTTATGTAAAATATAATGTGATAATTATTTCATGGTATCTATGAGGGTTACATCATAATAAATTATAATAAGAAAATCATTCTCTGATTTAATTATATTATTTATTTATTCTTGATATCTTTTTATAGAAATATCATGTTTTCACAAGGTATGTTATTGGGTTTATGTGCAAAGGAAAGTATATGTTACTTTTTATGGTTGAAAAATATAACCTTGGGAAAAAGTTTTCATTAGTTTTTCATATCTTCAACAAAAAAATTATGGGTTTTATATTAAATTTAAGTTTTATTATAAAATTTTTTATGGAATTATTTGGTTAGAAAAGGTGATTTATTAATTAATAAAATGTATTTTATTTTTCCAATTTTTATTTTGACAACAAAAATTTTTTATAAGTATTTATCGACTAATGATTTATTTATTTTTTATGTAACTTACTAATATTTCTATGCTCATCCCACATTTAAAAAAATCACAGGGTTTAAGAAATATTAGGGACCATCATGAGGTCAAGATGAAAATTGTGAAGATTTATCTTTAAAAGAAAACGTGTTTTAACTTTAAAAATATTTTTTGGTGGAAAAAATGGATACTGAGTATAAGTGCCCACTTATGATGTATGGGTTTACTTTGTAATAGTTTTTCCTAATTATCTAAAACTCTAAACCAAAAATATATTCATAACTTTATGAATGTTAATTCTAGTTCATAAAGACTAGAATATGTAATGCTTAAGGTTGGGTTTTTATAGTTGGTATCATAAGAAGGTTTAGATAACTTTGTAAATTAAAATATTTCATGAGAAGTTCTCTTAAGAGTTATGGATACCACCATAGGTTTATAATTTTTAGTATGAATATATTATTAAAGTCTTAGACACTCCCTTTTTTAGGTTTTAAGATTTGAAATTTTAAGGAGAGTAATGATATTTTTGGATACATTAATTTTTGAGGTAATTATGGGTTATTTCATTTTGGGATGAAAAATGAAAAGTATGAGATAACCTTTGAGGTTAAAATTTTTATTTAGTATTGAATAAATTAAGGTTATTTTTAGGATTTTATCATTTTTTTGAATGTTATAAGAATTATATCATTTTAAAAAAGGACAACCCGTAGACCATGTGAAAACCTATCACATCTGGAAAGGATGTAGATATTGAAGCCACAACTGAAGGGTGATAAGGGTGAATCACCTACCACTAGCCTATGTGATGTCCTGGTTAGTATAATTTTTTCCTTTATTTAAACTATCTAAAAAAATAATGTTAATTTAATTTTGGGAATATATGTTTTATCGAATAGATAACCATGGGATTGGAAATTGATTTTGTGTTAAGTGATAAATGTTATTTTGAAAGATTTTCACTATTTTGGGAACCCTTATGATTAAGAAAAATATAATACTATAGGATTTTATTTTAGGAATAAAGGATGGATTATATTTTTTAAGTATAAATTATTAGAATATGACTTTATGGTGATTCAATTTATTTATATAAATTATTAGAATATCTTGGAGATTATCTGATTAGGGTGATTTCATTTTGGTATAAGACTTTAAGAGTTATTTATGTGATTTGTAGATAAATGTTAAATTTATCTTATAAGACTATGTGATAAAATCCTTTTGATTTTTGGGATTAAATATTAGTCTACAATATTTTTAAAGAATTTTATGTTCAGTTATTTGTTGAAAGATCTATGTCAAACATTGGATATTACAGTTTAATTTGGGGAATTAAAGTATTTTTTCCTTATATTAAGGTTTATTATTTTTTGGATAATTATATAATCTTGTACTAACCATTTTTAAATTGGTTAATTCTTAAATAAAATAGTTATAGATAGATATTATTTTGTGTATTTTTTTGATTCACATAAGTTGATTTTGATGCTTCAGGCATTAATAATTCATCTTGAATACTCATCATTTGGAGAAAAATATGAGGTTGTGGTGGAAATTGATTAAAGGATAAAATTTTACTTATTAATAAAGTATATTTTCCTATGTTATTAGTATATATAAAAATTGAATTCCTCAACTATAAGAATTATATCTTGAAATAATAACATTATCCATTTACTTTTCTTATCAATAAATCAATAGCCTTTTAACCCATCATAGATTTATGATTTTTTATGGTTAACTTTCTAATGACCATGTTCTCTATCACTTGTTGTTAGTTTTGGGACCACTTTGTGTATAATGATTGTATTTTTTGTCAATGGGAGTCAATGGATTTCAATGGTGATCAACATGAATAAAGGAACTCTCCTAAGTGAAATGGAGAATAGAAATTAGATGATTTTTGTGCTTGTCCTAAGTTCTAAAGACTTCTATCAAAGTGATACATGTTTAAAACATAATGAAGAATAAGATAAGAGGAAGTGTTTTTTGGGTATTTTTTATAGAATATAATCTTGGTTATACTTTGTTTTTAACAAAGTACATGTATTCTATACCTTTGAAAAAAATATGGGCCACCTTACAAGGCCAGCTGAGGACCTCAAACCTCGGGTGTATGTGGGACCCAAGGGTCAGCCGTGCCCAAAGGGAATCCCTAAAGGCCAGCCCGCAAGAGGCGCATGGGGGTCATGTATAATCCAATAGGGTATGCATAGTGTGTTCTAGGTGTATGCCCTAGGAGAACCGGTGTGGGGCGGTATTGAAGGGGGGAGAGGAGTAATTTGGCACTAAGGTCGTACATATTGATTGATAAACTACGACTTTTCTATATCTCTGTTTCGATGTGGGATAAAGATTTTAATGAAAAAAATAATCTAATCCATCCATTTGATCCTGCGTGCGATCTTGGTCGCACACCTCATCCCACGACATGTGATCTAATCGTCACAATCTGCACCCGATTTGAGTCGATCCCACAATCATAGATCGACCATGTCATCATCTTCAACCTCTAAACCCATAGAGGGATCCGATGATACAGTCCACCGGAGATGATTTCGAAACTCCTTGATCTCACTTTCAGGCACTATTTATGCTCAGACTACATGCACAAGGATCGTCAGGATGTAACTAATCCATGCATGCAATTACATTTGCATGCATGCATCAAAATAATGAAGCTCAAATGTGAGTAAACAGAGTTGCGAGGCCACTTTAGAAATATCATAGCATTCGGGAAATTTTTTCATGCATTCATAAATTCATGCATGAGAGGATAACACCAAAAATGAGGGGCCACATAGATTAAAAGGAAACCACCGATAATATTGGAATATCTCATGACTGTGGTTTCAAGATTTCAAAACCATGATCTTTGTGCAATATCTCGAGGATTTCGTACATGGAAAAGATTTGATCTATACTTATAAAAAGGGATCCACTGATCTAATAATGTGATTATACTTCCAATCCTTTTGAGATCTCATGTTATGAGAAATAGAGTTTCTTCGATCTTCAAGTTCGAGAAGGGCCATACACGATCTACGAACCATTCTGGGTTCATGAAAAGTATCCCTTGTACCATTTTGGTTCGTGAAGAATAAGAACCACTTCCCATTCTGGTTTTCAAAGAAGAAGAATAGCGTACTCTTCTAGTTTGCGAAGGAGAAGAATCACGTACTGTTTTGGTTCATGAAGCAAAGTTCTCACATACCACTCAGTTCAACTGCGTAACACTCTGGTTTTTGAGGAAGGGTGTTCTGCTTATCGTTCCAATCCACAAGTGGAAGTCCTTCATACCACTCAGTTCATAGAGGAGAACTGTGTACCACTTGGTATGCGAAGGAAGTCTACACTCTCTGTGTGAAGGAATCCCATGAGTCCCTTGCGCAAGGAGGATCCACGAACCATCTTGGTTCATGAAAGAGATTAGCACACTATGTTAATAAGATAACTTTATACCCTTGGTGTGTAAGAGGAGAACAAGAACACCATAAAATACCTGAATACAACATTAATGTTTGAATAAAATCACATGCTTATAAATATAATCAAATCAAAGTGAATAGTGTGTGTTGAGAAAGGTAGAAGAAATAATGTTCATGGTGATGAGAAGTTAATGCATATATTCCTATGCATGATTTAAAGAAGAGCACACATAAGGTCCAAGAACATATGAACCAAGTGGTATGAAAAGAAAAGAAATATAAGGATAAAAGATTCCACGTGTTTTCTTAACAGGACCATACCCATTTGGTTCTTCACACAAGAAATAAGAAGAGGAAGTGAATTTATTCATGTATGCACGTGCATACGTGAAGACTTTGGAAAGAAACATTCTAAACCGAGGGTACACATGTGTAAAGAATTGAAGAGGGAGAGAACATTCAAATTGTCGCATGCATGGTCACATACATACATGGAAGAAGAAGATCTGATTCTGATGAAACCTAGTGAACTTATTTTCAGTGTTTGAACAATCTCAAATGGATTTATAATTCTGGAAATGTAGAATAATAAGTCTTAGTGCATCTGTTTGTTTCAATGAAGAAGAATATTGAATGTTAAAGAGCATCAACTCTGGAACTCGATGCAAGAAAAGTATAATGCTGAAAAAGAGACAAATACTTCCATGCCTAACCATTGAAGAGACCTTCATGTCCATAAACTGAGTGTGACTTCACCTAGGGCAGTGAGCCCGGGGGTCAACGGAAGTGATCTGAGGGAAGCATCGAGTTATCCTTGGCTCCAGTGATTGCTTATGTGTGGTTTGTTTTTGCAATGATGGTTAATTGCTGGGTTGGATTGAGTTTGGTGGAAACAACGTTGATTGAAGTTTTATGAGGTTGGATGTTCTTCTTTGGTTTGTTTGCTCCGACCACCGACTTCGATGATGGGTGATGACGTTAACATTGATCTCTGGTGTCGTTTTATCCGGTCACGGGCTCTGGCGGCATTGGATGGGTTGAAGAAGACTATGTTCGACGATTTGCAGGTGATGATTGCAGATGCAGGAAATAAGACTCTGGCTGTCACGGGTGGCCCTTGGCTCGAGGCCTCCTTGGGTTGTGTGTTTTGAATTTCAAATTTGGTCCGATATTGAATTGTGGTATCCCGCGTGATCTTTTTGGTTATCACTTATCCTCAAAGAAGCTTTGTTGGGTGATTTTTTTTAACATTGTAATGGTTACCGGTAACCCATAAACCAGATTTTAGAAAATGGAAAAAAATGGATTGCAGTCAGTCTATCACAAGTAGCTGAGAAGAAGGTACCATCTATACAAACTTGAACTAATGTTTCTGAAATTGTTTCTAAAAAATAATGGGTTAGAAGAAAAATATTAAACATGTATTGATAAAAAAAAGTGAGAAGATACATATCACCATGGATAGGGTGGATAATAAGAACAAGAAGGTGGAAGGTGGATCCCCACAGAGAAAACAAAAAATCAAGAAGAAGGACCAGCAACCTTATCTGGAAGATCTCAAGAATTCAATATTTTTGGGCCAATGTTGGTGCTGCAATAGGTTTGGGCATTGTGCATTAGATTGTTGGTACAATCCAAGAAATGAAACATCACAAAGGAATCCCATATCAAGAGGTAGAAATCCAGAGAAGAAGAAGAAACATCCACAGATCCAGAAGAATATGTATACTACAAATAGATTTGGAATGCTTGACAACATTTGTGATGTATGCAATGGAAATGGTCAAAAGGTTGGTATATGCTCATATCAACATGCATCAAAAGCTAACAAGAAGGGAAAACCATAGAAGAAGCTATTTGAAAGATCCATTCTTGATACCTTACTTTCTAATGACATAGTATTAATCTATCTAGAGGATTTGGAAAGAATGAAAAAAATGGAAGAAGTAGTTAGAACCACACAACCACAATCAGAATTGAAAATAATTTGTGAAAGTATAAATAATAGAGCATCTTGGTTGGGAAAATCATCTAAAACATGTTGTTCACATTTATGGAGAAGGGAGGATCCACCTTATTCCCTTAACACTTTTTGTATTGTACTAATTTTATAGAGAATTAAAGGTGAAGAAAGAACTTAGGGGGAGAACCTAAGAAGTATTCCCTTGAGGGGGAGACACATAAAGAATCTACCATGGTTATTATTTTAATTAGTATCAACTTCAGTTGGTATCAGATTCAATTACTTTGAAGATTGTTTGAAGATCATGTCATTGGAAAAGGTATGTCATTTCTCAATCTCGCATCCTCAGTTGCTCAAAATAAAAATTATTTTACAAAGGGGGGTAACTAAATCAATAAGTGACATAAGAAAATTGTAAGTGACTCAATATCACTTATCTTTCTTATTGCACTTGAATACTTTGATCCATCTGTTGAAGTGAGTGCAGGAGTTTCAGGTTGCTTGTTATTAAAAATATTTTATCTCTTTAACCAAGAATGAAAGTGAAAAGGCCCTTAAAGACAAGTACATGAGTTCTCATCACATGAGGTATCATGATTAGGGGATAATGGAAAACTTTTTTTTCTATATCAAATCCTCTTGTTTTCTACACCAAGTATTGATCAAGTAGAATTAGAGTGAAATGATTTATGGAACATTACCTAAGTATGAACTAATACCCTATCTACTATAAAATTTTCATTTATTGTCAATAAGAGGGAGATAAATTGAAATGAAATTTGAAAAGTGAAAGGGTGAGAGAAGATAGAAGACTCTCATTTTGACATTGACATGATCATTTTAGAGAACATTGAAGTATTGAAAACAAACACAAAGGAGGAGATTGTTGATACCACTTTGTGTATGAAGATTGTATTTGTTTTTAATGGGTTTCAATGGATTCCAATGATGATCATCATGAAGAAAGGAACTCTCCTAAGTGAAATAGTGAATGGAAATCAAACGATTGTTGAGCTTGTCCAAAGTTCCAAAGACTTTTATCAAATTGATACATGTTTACACCATCATGAAAAAGAATAGAAGAGTAAGGGGTTTTTTGGAATTTTTTTATGACATATAATCTTGGTTATACTTTGTTTTTAACAAAGTACATTTGTTCTATGCCTTTACCAAAAATATGGGCCACCTTACAAGTCCAGCCGAGGACCTCAAACTTCAGGCATATGCGGGACCTGAGGGTCAACTGCACCCAAAGGGAATCCCTTAAGTCCAACCTACAAGAGGCACATGGGGGCCGTGTATAATCCCCTAGGGTATGCATAGTGGGCGCTAGGTTCCCGCCCGAGGAGAACTGGTGTGGGGTGGCACCGAAGGGGGAGAGGAGTAATCTGACGCTAAGGTCGCACACATTTATTGATAAACTACGGCTTTTCTGCATCTCCTTTTTGATGTGGGATGAAGATTTTAATGAAAAAACTAATCTAATCTATCCATATGATCTCATGCATGATCTTGTCTACACGGCTCATCACGCGACCTATGATCTAATCATCATCATCTGCGCCTGATCTGATTTGATCTCACGGTTGTAGATCGGCCACGTCATCATCTTCAACCTCCAAACCCACAGAGGGCTCCCAATGACACAGTCCACTAGAGATGATACCAAGACTCCTTGATCTCACTTCTGACCACCATTTATGATTAGACTTCATGAATAAGGATCATCAGGACATAATGAATCCATGCATGCAATTACATTTTCATGCATGTAATGAAATAATGAAGCTCAAACATGGTCGAAGCAAAAAGAGTTGAGACCAAGTTAGGAAGCTCGTAGGATTCAAGAAATTGTTTTCATGCATTTATAGACGCATGCAAGAGAGGATAAAACCAAAAATGAGGGGCCTTATGAATGAAAAGGAAACAACCAAGAATATCAGTGTATCTCATGACCAAGGTTTTAAGATTTCAAAACCATGATCTTTGTGAAATATCTCAAGGATTTCAAACACGAAAAAGATTTTATCTATACTTATAAAAAGGGATCCACCGATCCGAGAATGTGTTGCTGCTTCTAAGCCTTTTGATAGCTCCTATTTTGAGAAACAAAATTTCTCTGATCTTCAAGTTCTAGAAGGGGCATGCACAATCTGTGAACCATTCTAGGTTTGTGAAAATTATCCTACATACCGTTTTGGTTCATGAAGAAGAAGAACCATATACCATTCTAGTTCGTGAAGAAGAAGAACCATATACCGTTCTGGTTCACGAAGAAGGATAACCACTTGTCATTTTGGTTCGCAAAGCAAAGTTCCCATGTACCACTCGGTTCGACTGTGTACCTCTTTGGATCATGATTAATAGTATCCCACATATTGTTCTGGTTTGCAAGGGGAATTCTTTTGTACCACTCAGTTCGCAGAGGAGAACTACGTGTCACTTGGTACGTGAAGGAATTCCACACTCCCAGTGAAAAGGAAGCCCGCGAGTCCCTTGCATAAGGAGGTTCCATGAACCATCTTGCTTCACGGAGGAGATTATCACATTGTGTTCATGGGATAATTCTATACCCTTGGTGTGTAATAAGAAAACAAGAACACCATAAAATACTCGAATATACACATTAATGTTTGAATAAAATCACATGCTTATAAATATAATCAAATCAAAGTGAACAGTGTGTGTTGAGAAAGGGAGAATAAAGAATGTTCATTGTGATGAGAAGTTACTGTATAAATTCCTATGAAATATTTTCAGAAGAACACACATAATTCCCAAGCACATCCAAACCAAGTGGTATGAAAAGAAAATAAAGATAAGGCGAAAAGATTCCATTTGTGTGCTTAACAAAACCATACCCATTTGGGCCTTCACACAAGAAAGTAGTAGAGGAAGTGCATGTATTCATGCATGCACGTGCATACGTGAAGACTTTGAAAAGAAACATTCTAAACTGAGGGTGTACATTTGTAAATAAGTGAAGAGGAATAGTACATTCAAATTGTCACATGCATGGTCACATGCATGCATGGAAGAAAAATATATGATTCTGATGATGCCTAGTGAACTAATTTTCTGTGTTTGAACAATCACAAATGGATTTTTGATTCTTTCCAAGAAGAATAATAATTATTAGTAAATGTAGTTGTTACACTAAAGAAGAAGATTGAACGTTAAATAGCATTAACTCTGGACTTAGATGCAAGCAAAGTCTCATGTTGAATAGGAGACAAAGACTTCCATGCCTATCCATTGAAGGGACCTTCACATCCATAAACTGAGTGTGACTTCACCCAAGGCAGTGAGCCAGGGGGAGTCAACGGAAGTGATCCAAGGGAAGAAGCGAGCTATCCCTGAACTCTTGTAAAGGTAGTGTGCCTGAAAGAGGGTGATTATACCTGAACCTTGTAATCCACATCCAGTGAATATTAGTGTAATTAGGTACGACTGGAAGCCTATCATCATATGCTTCTTGGATGTATCCCTTAATGGTGAACCAAGTAAAAGTGTTGTGTTTTCCTTCTACATGGTAATATTTTAATTACTGCACATATCCATCATACAAGTTTAATTTAGTTCCTACTAACATGGGAACAAGATCCAATAAAAAGGAGAAAAACTTGGTACCTTGATTCACCCCCCTCTTAGGGTGACCTAGGGTCCTTTAGTTAGTCCATGGGATTTAGTTTTCTATTCCATGCCCATGTTTTTTTACATAGAAAACTATTATGTGTTTTCTCAGGTGACCTTGCTACTTTATTTTCTCTCTTATTAAGTGGATGTTTTTTAATCCATTTTATGATGTGGGTTTCAATAAAGGTATTCTGAAAATTTAAACTTGGGTTACCTAGACCAAGTTCAAAATTTTTTGTACACAATTTATAGGGGGAGAATGTGATATCCAAATATTTTAAAAGGAAATACTATGTTTGATAGTGTACAAGATATGACACATCGAGCTTAAATGACAACTAAATATTATTATTTAAATGTGGCCATTATAACCTAGCCATTAAATTGGTAGGAATGAATAGTATTAACCACATTATGAAACATATAATGGTCTTACTTATTTCTAATTTATTAATTAATGCTTTATAAATAATTATTATATTTCTAATAAATTCATTTTGTCCTTCAAAAAATACTTTTCATGAAAATTGATTTTTATTTCTTTTTATGAGTTATTATTATAATTAATTTATCTAAATTTTATGAAATATATTTTGTAAATTAAATTTTATTTTTTAATTTATCATGTCAAAATCATCTTAAAATTAATTTTATAGAATTTTATGAAAATATTGATTTTTCAAGCAATAGTGAAAAAAATAATGATTTTTATTGAAATCAGTATTTCATTTTAAAGTATTTACATTGTAAAATTATTTTTTTAATTAGTTTTAAATTTTTATTAGTTTATTTTTATTTATAATAATCCAATTATTGTTTTTTTAATGTATTTTATACAATATTTTTTTATAAAATGTTTTAATATTTGAAAATGGTATTTTCTGAAAAAACTATTTTTCATTAAATTTTTACATTTTAAATTTATATTAAATTCTAAAAATTCTATGTTTAGAATTTTTAAAAATTGGTTCCATATTTGAAATCATTAGGTCCAAATTTAGTAAATATGTACCTTTTTATTTTTTTTTCAATATGACTAGTAACCTTTGTAATTTTTGTTACCATGGTAAATGGTAAATCTGGTAATTATGGGTAAAAATAATATTATAAGGACTATAAAATGACCCTTAAACTTACCTAAATTTTACTATGGCCTTATTTATATTTTTAAGTGCATATGATATTTATAATATAATATTTAAAGAAAATTCAAAAATGTCACACTCATATTTTTGATAACTATAACATTTTTAATATAGGGTTATCTAGAATATATGTTCGAAAATAAATATTATTTAAAAATATAAATATTTATCTTCATCTTAGTAAAAAAAATTTAAATTTTTAATCAAATAATGTATTACCTTAAATTCTTACAAAATGTTGATCCAATAATTATTTTATTAATGGAAAAATAAAATAAATGATATTAAAAATATTAAAATAAATATAATTTGATATAATTAATGTGATCAAAAAAAATTCTAGATGAACATGAAATTTTATAGATATAATAAATTAGTTTTTTTAATTATAAGTTTTTTCTTGGTATTATTAAATTCAATGCAATTAATAGTTTTAAAAAAATGAAATTTTTGATATTTTATAATAAATATTATTTTATTTATTGATATAAAATTCATAAAAATATGAAATTCATCTAACTAATTATTATGATATTGAAAACATTAATCATGGTCCATTTATGAATCTTTTTATATTTTATATTAACTATATTGACCCTCAAAGAGTAAAAACCATGTTTTCATGGTAAGACTGAAAGAGGTTAAATAAGAATTAAAACCAAAATATAAGGGTAGAAATATGGTAACAATTATCTAATTTTTATTTTATGAGGTTATTTTGATCCATAAACATATTATATTTGAGTTAAATCTCTTTTAATCCATTTTTAATTGAAAATTAATTTATATTAATTTAATATTTTGAGAAATTCCAAGAGTGCTCACCTATCTTATAAAAGGGAACCTCTTATTCTCAATACTACACACTTAAAAACCTTTTTTATTCGGTCAATACATGTCCAAATATCTTTTAATAATCCCTCACTACATTCTTTAGGTCTTATTTTAGTCATAACAACACCCTTAGTGGTCTTAAGGTTTTAAGAAAATGAGATTGTTCGAATAAGTGGTGTCGTTTTTAATCAAGCATTTATATTTTTTTTATTCTTAAAAATAACTAAAATTATATTCAAACATGGTCAAATAATAAATCATGTATAATTCATATAATGAGATATTACTATTTTAGTTTAATTACCTATATCCACCTCCATGTCCATCAAATGGGAAAATAATTCATCATTTACGTGTATGGCGGACTACTACCTCGCGAACCAATGTAATTACTTTTGCACCACCATCTCTAAAGACTATTTATATGAATGTAATTAATGTTTATATATATGATATTCATTACATATTTATAATTATTAAAATATAATATATCATTTATGTTCGTACCTTTCCATCCACAAAAAATTATAATGTTGTTCGTGTGTATGTGTGGACTACCACCTCCATGAAGTGATGTGATTCATTTTTCATCAAAAAATCACATGGATGGTATATATAAGTATATTTATAAAAATTAATTTGATATATATGATATTATTATCATTCTGTAAAGATAATATGATACTTAATTTCTTTCTATAATGATCATTGAAAATTTTAAATGTTACTCATGTGTATGTACGACTTACCGTCTCCATGATTGTAACATAGTTAATTTTTAATAACCATATATCATGGTTATATTTAAAAGTATAATTAACTTAAAAATTTATAATTATTCCATGAGTATTATTATTGAGATTATTTAATTTTGATCTCTTTAATCATAGTCAACATAGTAAAGTCATTTTGGACTTATGAATCGAATATCATTAAAGCACTTGACACAAACTTAAATAATTAATTAATTATTATACCATAGTAATAAGTTAAATAAAATTAATAATAAGTTCACAAGGAATTAAATAATTAACCCATGTTTATTATTCAGGAATATAATGAATGTATGTGTCGAGTTAGACTCAAAGTAAGGGAATTCTTAACTCAATTTCCAATATTTGTGTTAAACTTCTACTTCATTTATTATGTCATGCTAAGATTACGTATGAAATGACTTTTTATTATCTTAAGTTGTATTTACACTTTTTTTATGTGGATTTATAACTGATAAACATAATCTATTCATTTTATTAAAGCTCACTTCAGTGGTATGATATTTTTAAGGTGTTTTCTTTTAAAAATCATATTTTAATGTTTCTTTTTAAAAACGTCAAAAGGAATGTTTTTTAACTTATATGAAATAAGTGTATTTTCCCACATTCATGATGCCTTAATTTTTTGAAACTTTTTTTACAATATTGCATTTTTACTTTCAAGTAAAATGTTTTTCTTTTTTATGTGTGCAATATTCTTTTAAAATAAGTAATTTTATTCAAGGAATGTTTTTATGATGTAGGAATTTATGTTTAATGATTATGTTATTGTTCTTGTGAATTTTTTATGATGGTGGTTTTTTTTCATTATAAACCAAATATGGGTGGGTTTGTGTTATCCCTCCAATGCATTGGGTATGTTGGAAGTTGACCATGATGGTTATTCCAATTTTAGCTACAATGGTTACTCCAAGTATAATCATGAGGGTTATTTCAAGTATAACCATGGGGATTATTTCATGGTATCCATGAGGGTTATATCATAAGTATGTATGATAAGAAAATGATTCCCCATGTTACCATGTGTTTTCTATGTTTTTTTAAAATCTCATGTTTTCACAAGTAATGTTATTGGGTTTATATTTAAAGGAAATTGTTGGACTAACCTATTTTGATAATCCCAAATAATGTTTAAATATTGATCATGATATATTAAGTCATTTTCCAATCCTTTTTAATCTATATTTATTCAGAACAATCTATATTTTTTATTCTCATGACTTTGTTGCATCAGCTTACAGTTTACATTTCTCTAAGTACAAGTTCACTGTTAAAGGCTACAACTAAGGGCCTTCTATTCAAGGTCACTGTTATAGATCACTATCACTCTGTGTCACTATTGCTAAAAGGTCACTGTTTAAGATCTACAGTCACTGTTATAAGCTATCAGTACAAGGTCATTTTCACAAGTCTACTGTTGCTCTGCTTATCAAAGCTTAAAGAAAAAGAGTCATCATTACAAGGTCACTGCTGTGACAAGGCTTCTGTTAGAATTCCACTGTCAGACTCTTTCTCAAGTCTTCTGTTAAGATCTTCATAGTTCAAGTCTATTGTTGTTCAAGTCTACCATTAGTAGAAGTCTACTGATAGACATACTCCACCATTATTTCTGGACAATTTAATGCACCTGACATTATTTAATGATATTTGCAGGCATATCAGGAAATAGTATGAGGTACGAGGAAGACCACACATGCTCTTGTCGGCCCCTACTGAATCAAATGAGAAGAAGGTGAACTAGAATAAGGATAAAAAGGACAGACATCAGATACACACATAAGGAAGGCATATATAGTACCTGATATAAAAACTCAAGAAGAAGAACACTCAAGCACTCATTCTGAAAAATCCCGAGATTCACAAAGATCTATTGGAAGAACTTTTTTAAAGTTGTGGTGGTATGCTAAAAAGAGATTATGACCCAAGAATTTGATCATCTCTACATCTGGAAGTCGGAACCTCGAAGTTGCGACACTCTGTTTTAGAGGCAACTTGCAGAGAAGGACCAGAACTTCATTTCCTTCATTTTAAGGAGTCCAGATCTGATCTGCCAACACATAGAGCATTCTAAACTTCTTCCTAATATCTTTAGCTCTACTGTGTTTTAAGTATTTTACATTTTTCAGAAGTGTGTATGTGATACACACACTGACTCTTGTGCTTGAACTGAGGGATACCAAAAATCTCCATACCAAACTCTCCTTACATTTGTTTCCCATGAATAACTATGGAAGAAGCCTAGTGTGGATTGATAGTTTATTTTTTACCATGAAGAACTATGGTAGAGGTTTCTAAACCTGGAAAGTTTATGAAAACTATTATAAAGCCTGATACAAGCTGTGTATCATTTTTAATATAACTGCTTGGTGGCAGGTGATCACCAAGGGGAGAGGATTAGGTCTTGGCTTAAGACTGAACCTCTTGTTTAAATTGTTGTGTTCAACCTTTGTGTAATCTGTTTTACCTTTATTCATTGCTTATATTTTCAAAGACAGAAATCTGTTTTTACATTCACTCTGATAGTTAGTTTTGGTTAGTGTGTATCTATGATTCTTTTAGTAAACTTGTTTCAAAATTTGAATTAGTACACATACTGATTCAACTGAGGAGTAATAAAACTTTGAGAAACTTGTTGAACAATAAATCACTTATATCTCTACTTCCTTAATTAACTGGTCTATTTTAATTTGGGGGATTTTAATCCTAAAATTTTTTAACAAAAATTTTAATTGGAACTCAATTCACCCCCCCTCTTGAGTATCCACTCCGACTAACATTTGGTATCAAAGGTTTTTTTATTCATACCTTCAAACAAGTTTTTCAAGATTTTCAATTTCTTTTCAACTATTATTTTAGTTGTATCTTAAAGATCTCAAAATTTCTATTATATCTAAATTCTCAGTTCTTTAATATTTTAGTTTTCTATGGATAACCGATTTGAGGGTGCTGCTACCAACAGACCACATTTCTTTAATGAAAATAATTATGTTCAGTTGAAATTGAAAATGAAAATGTATCTTGAAAGCTTAGGAACTGAAATATGGGACACAATTGAAGAAAAACATGCATTACCTACTTCTTCTAGGGATACATGGTCTCAATTAACCAAAAATAATTATAATAATAATTGTAAAGTAATGAATGCCTTATATTGTGGCTTGGGTGATGAAGAATTCAATAGAATATCTGCATGTAAGACTGCTTATGAAATTTGGGATACTTTAGCTGTCTCTCATGAAGGAACAACCAATGTTAAAGAAATGAGATTAAATACCTATACTACTAAATATGATAATTTTAAGAAGAAGCCTGATGAATCTATCTCTGAAATGTATCTCAGGTTTAATGAGATAGTAAACACCATGAATCTGCTTGGGAAACTAGTGGACAACAAAGACCAAATCATGAGACTTCTTAGATTCCTACCTGACATATGGAGAGGCACTTCTGTATCAATCTGAGAATCATGTGACATCAGCAAGCTACCAGTGATGGAGCTAATTGGAAAACTAATGATGTATAAAGAAGAGATTA